>LS831190.1:518955-536309 GCA_900490955.1 Micoletzkya japonica
CCCCCCCCCGTCTCTGTACAGCATGACGAACGCGCTCTAGATGGAAATGATGTGACGAACGCTTTTGCGAATATTAATGTCATGACCCAAGAGCATGTCATCTGCCACTATTAGTGTAGGCGATGAAATGCCTCCTCGGAGCAGAGTACTTGTGAGGAGCGGAAGGGCACGGGAGAGCTTTTTAGCCGGGGCGTCGCCAAAACACTTCAAGTGTGTGTCTTGAGCCACGGTCAGCTTGTTGAACAATATCCAATCATCATCAAAAAAACCTCTCATTGGTATGTATGTAGTATGCATGTATAGTGGAGTAAACCGGTCCGTCCGTCACCTTGATTCCAAAATGAGTCTAATTCTCTCACTTTTGCAAACTCTCTCGCCTTATATTCGGAATGATTTTCCGACGGATCTTTTTAATCCACTATAGTAGATGAATCGTTTCGCTATCATTTCTCCCTATCCCGATCAACTGAGTTGATATAATAGTACTCTGTCGGAAGGCCGTCCCTAGGCCAAATATACATCGGCATTCTCCTCGCAAAGGTACATGCTGGTACCGTGCCTCTTCTCCCGACCGCTCTCATGGCATTTCCATTCCCCCGCTATCGCCTCTCCTGATCACTCTCGTTCCCCCTTCGGATGAAGAGTTGAAAGGAGGAGGGGGAACGGAGAGTCCATGGTCCTTAGTCATCCACCTTTCTCTGCTCTAAGTAATGGAGGGGCGGAGTGGATGGACACGTTGCCTCTACAACCCTCCATTTTGAGTTGCAGTAGATATTTATTATTCCGGTCTGCTAGACTATGCGCATCTCCCAGAATCCTACAGTATGGAGGTATATTTGGTAGATTGCATTTTCCACTTTCTACTCTGTTAATTAGGTCCAGCCATCCAATTTGCGAAAATACAAGCATAGCCATAGTGAGGCAGTAGTCAATCGATGACTCTCTGTGTTCCCCTTTTCCTTCCTTCAGCTTCCCCCCATCTTCTCCTTCTCCTTCTTCTTCTTGGTAGTCGTTACTGTTTGTCTACTTATGTCATTCATTGGCAGGCGAGGGAGGGCGCATCTCCTCCCGATTTAGCACTGTATATGACGTGGAGCTCGTTTTGAAGACATAGCTATGTTTCTGTACCTTCAAATAGATTCGTCTTGACACATCTCTGGAATATGCTACGCCATGGTGAGAGCTACGACTTCAATCAGATTAACACTTTTCCCTACCGTTATCTAGATAGTGCGGAATCTTGTGCTCTAGTCTCAAGCCCGACTTCAACTCTTCCCCCTCAGCCCCTCAACCTATCCCGATCCCTCCCCTTCATGCCTTTGCGATTGAGCCGAAGGCGTATTGAGTGTGTAAGAATGGAAGGGGAGAAAGAGAGGTGGGGGAAAGGGTACGAGTCGGGTGCATCGCATGAAAGGAATGACGTATGGATACGGTATTCTACCTAGAACGTTGGTTCTGCGTCCGAGGTATTTGTAGACATCGCTCTGCGCAGCTTTTGCTTGCTTATGGTTAGCGCTTCCTATTACCAAGCTGACAATTAACCGATCTTGACTACATCTAATCACCGTAATCCGAATGTGCAATGCGATGCTAGAGATTGCTAGTGCGTCCCTTACCCCGACTGTCAAAGGCCTATCTCCCATCCGTCTGGTCGTTTACCATCAAAGGAGAGGCTGGGATAGCGACGGACGGGGGAGAGCTGGCAGGATAGAGTGAGAGTACACGGGAGAGAGACAACAGACTTGTCAGTGCCGTATAGGGGGGGGGGGACAAAGGCGCGATCAACAGATGTCTGCAGCGTTGTGCATCTATGGCTTAACTAGTTATAATGGAACCATTTGTTGACCCCCGTGAGTAAGGTTTGATTCAAATCGATGCCTCCCTTGCTCTCCCATCAATCGCTCCCAGTCCCTTTCCAACTTTGGCCGCCCTCCCTCCTCCCCCCTCCCCTCGCTCTTTACGGCAGATCCGTTCCATATGGGCCGTTGTGCATTCCTGGGAGTGCCTACTTCCTATCCTCTCCGTCTTGGCTTCATCTAAACTCTATCCCTTCGATCCGCTGCTGACAGCTAGCCCCTGTTCTACCACAGTTAGGATAGGTTTTATCAGTGTCCTACCGGGCGTTGCCTTTTGATCATGTTGCGTATCAGGGGGGCTTTCACAACCTTCCTTCTATCTCGATACGATGGCCCTCTTCTCAGTAAGCGCATGTTGATGTAGACAGAGATAGTCACGAGAGAGGAGGAAGAGGGGAGGGTGGTCGCTGTGCTCTTACATAGGCCATTGACAAAACTCTGCCAGCTTGTTGAACTGAGTGTTATCCTCATTGTGGTTGTTCGTATGACTAAGAAGTCTTCGTGGGGTCAGTCTGTCATGAGATCTGACACTGTAAGTCTGATCAATCCCCTCGCCATGGTTGATGTATCCGTATCTCTGCGCGAGCTATCGTAATCCATTATACCGTATCCCTTCCTTCTCATCAACTTCCCCATAAGTGTCATTCCATCCCTTCCTCCTTCACATTCTTCTCCTCTTCATAAAGTGTCTCACGTATCCCACGTACGGTCTCTCTGTCTCTCCCGGAAGAGACGAGCTCTTCTTTGGCATTGAGGAGATCTTTAAGAGAGTGAGAGAAGGAGGGAGGCAGAAGAGAGAAGAGAGACTCACGGAGAGACGAAATCGGCTTCCGTAGACGTTTCTATTGGGCTAACGTCCGGTTTTTTCGGCTAGTGTCTCCTCCCTCTTTTGCCTGGCGGAGTCTCCGTGGGGGAGAGAATGCGAGAGAACGGGAGGGGAGAGAGTGATGTGAGAGCTTCCGCTTCAGATGGGAACGCTAAGAGAGGGGCGGGCGCGCGACTTACGTGAGAGATCATCATTCCACCGCCTCCCAAGGAGGAAGAAGATGTATCTCACGAGGGGCTCTAATGGCCCGTTAGACCTTCCCGGGTGCCGTCTGTTATGCTCTTTATGTGATTTCTTCACTTGATGACCGTCATATCGCTTATCTCATGCTACCCAGTCTACCGTATTCCAACCTCTTGAGCGCTGTGACCCTATACGGGTGCTCTATCCTGCGCTAAGGCTATCATATATTGGCATAGGTGAAGCTATCGGTTATCCTCAGCTCCGTCTTGCCCTATCCAACCTCGTCGTTCCTTGTTGATCGCTCGAGCCTATTGATCACATGCCCCAACTCTCCCTTCTGCTCCCTCCATTCCCTCTCCTTCCGTTGCTTCTTCTTCGTATTGTGACTCACCCCCACTTCCTTCTCTGACGGCTATCGCATGAAAGAATGGTTGTGTCTTTCCTGTGCTTTGATTTCATCTTTTGAATGACTAAGAGGTATACTTATGCTCAGCTACTTCTCTTGTACGGTAGCTTCACATCACCTCCAAGTACTCAATCCCTATCGATCGAGTCCTCTATCAGTGGCTGGCCTCCTCCCTTATTTCGCTGGCTGTCTCTCTTCCCTTCCCTTTCCCCTTCCCGTCTCATACTCGCTGTGTAAAGTCATCAGGAGGATCGACTTCGAAGGAGAGGGAAGGGAGGGAGGGGAGGGAAGAGAGATGCTCCCTCTCATTCCATTCACCTCCCTTTCCCAGCGATCACCTAAGCGCCTCTGCGCTTATTAGCTTGACGTGTGCGTTATCTTCCGGTTTGTCGCGCTTCCCTACTATTCATTCCCTCTCCCCCCCTCCCCCTACCGTTCTTCTCTGTTTGGTCTCTCCCCCCTCCAGGCTAGGAATCGTCTCCCTCCCGTGTGCCGTCGTCCTCGTCCCATTGTCTCTATCTCTTACGTGAGAGTGTGCCCCGAGGGAGGACTTCCGTCTCATCTCACGTCGCTCCTTCTTCCGCTAATCGCTTTGATCATGTCCCATTTATCGATTGATCATAGCTTCGTACATGAATTAACGTCCATGAACACCCCTTTCCGTGCATAACAACGCAGATATTACAAGCGCCAAAAAGTTTGACATAAAACCGTTCCGGCCGTAGCCTCATGCCTCCTAAAGAAAGTCTATGAAATAGGAAAAGTTTGACATTTTCAACTTACAGTAAGCCACACCAACGGACTATCGCAAATTGATAAGCAACATTTGGTTGCCGTTCCCCCTTTTTTCGATCCACCGTTATTGTAAAACGAATAAAAATAACCACAAAAAACGTCTGACACACCGAACTCAAAGTGACCCAGCGCAACGTTGCGCAGTCGTCATTGGCGATGTACGAACTATTTTAGTACTATAATAGAGTTCAAGAGCACTAGTAGTATATACATTCGCTTACCAAAGAAAAGCCAAGCTGGAATCCGCACTTCCTTTGTGCTACGGTCGGTGCGCCTACTCGATTATGCGTTCCCGCGCTTTCCGCAATTCAAACTCTCCTCCCCCTATTACCCGCCCAATTCCCCGGTGGCAGCCACTGCAGCGAATACCATCGCGGTTCCGCCCTTGCACGCTTCGAGGGAAGAGAAGAGTGCGAGCCACCGTAAGACTGCCCCAGGCACAATAACAGCCACTGCTACGAGGCAATGGCGATAGACCGCTACGGTAGAAGAAACGCAGGCGGAAAACCGGGTTTTTCGCCTGGACCCTCTTCGGGCCGCTCCGCTATCTCGGCCCTATCCCCAGAGAACGATGAAATACCACGTACTGACTGCCAGACACGCCAGCAAGACCATTTGCAGAAAAACCGCGTCGAAATCGGCCGATTTTCGCGCTTTTTCCTGCAGTTTTCGCGATTTCGGGCGATTTTCGCCGCTCTACAGCTGGGGAAGGGGCTGCGGAGGGCCAAGAAGATTGTTGGCGAGTTGTTGTTGCGCTTGATGCCGATAAACCCGTGTCTCGATACCACCCCTGCCGTTTTGCTACGTGTTTGCGTTGCGAGCTGAGGAGCGGAGAATCGGCCGAATTAGATGAGAGTAGAGGGTTGGGGATGATGCTCCTCCTCCTCCTCCTGACACTGCCTGTACGTATGTATACTCTCGTTTCTTGTTAGAGTCATCAAAGTGGTAGGGGTGGGAGAGGGGGGAGAGGGGGGAGAGGGGGGAGAGGGAGGAGAGAGATCGGAGGCCCCATCAAGGTGCTTTTTGCTGTGTGCGCGTTCTCTCTCCCCTCTCTCCCTACTAACTTGACGCCCCAGCCAAGGTCTGTGCTGTACACTCTCCAAGTACTAATAATGTCCAATTGGTCTCTCCTCCTCCTCCATCTCCTGCTCATTTCTCGGCCGCCCTTATTCCCACTTCCTCCTGGCCCATATCTATCGCATCTATTTCCCGACCTGATCCGGGCTTCAGGACCGGAAGTTGTGCTCTAGCCGCTAAATGGCGCACAGGCTAAGCTAATCTAGAGGGCGAACTCTTACCATGCGCATGAACTCATCTCCATACCGTAATCCTCCCCAGAGATTGCGCATTCTGGCACTTTCCGCTATCGTTCGCTATAAGTTCTGCTCTCTGTCTTAGTCACAGGTCTCCTCCATTCACTTTTTCTGCCCCCCTGGCAATCTGTCAGCAAAGACCATATCGTGCTACCGTATCCCTCGACACTCGTATATATTCCCTTCCGCGTGAGACCTCTCCCCCCTCGTCTCTCCCTCCCCACTCACTTACGCCAAAACCGGTCGACGTGACTCTCTCTCCCTTCTGCATGATACTGTAGGCTTTCCCCTCTGTCTCCTCTACTGCCTCTCTCTCAATCTCTCTCTATACCTCCTCTGTCTGTTTCGCTCCCACAATTGACATTCCCCCATGGAGAACAGGGAGGGAGAGGGGAGGAAGGGAGGGAGGGAGTAGAAGATAGAAGTATAGAGAGGGGGTGTCTCAAAAAGCCGTCCGTCCCTGTTCTGTCTCTATACCATCTCTCTCTTCCCTCCTCCCTCTGTCTCATTACTATTATAAGGCCTGTCTTTTGATGATGAGGAGAATAGGAAGAGGGGAGAAGGGGAGGCGAAGTGTACTAGTTACGCATGTCTATCGTGGTGGGAGGTCGGCCTCCCTTAAGGTGCTACCCCCTGCCTTAGGCTAGATCTTTGGCTTTATTGTTAGGGTATGGCGATCGAGATCTAGCCCTTACAGGCATTGCTCCAGATTGCCTTAGGGCAGAGCTCACCCTCTTCCTGTGTCTATGGTAGGTTAGATTACAAGGCGCATGTCTCCCAGATAGCCTCAAGCATGCTCCGCAACCCTATCGATCCCTGTCCGTGGGGTACGGCGTGATTGATTATCGTTCCATAGACAGCTTCGCTTACTCTCTCCTCCCCCTCCTCCCCTCCCCATCTCTCCCACTCGCGACACTTCGCCCCACGGGCACTGTTATGGTCCTCCGACCCCGCGTATAAACACACACCCCGTTCTTCCCATGGCCATTACGGCCTTCAGCCATCGCGACCGCTAAGAACTTTTTGGCTCGTGATCTTTGAACCTTGATCTTTGATCTTTGATTTTTGATCTCTTTGCAGCGGGGTCGGCAGTATCTCCCGAGAGATGGAGCCAGCCAAGTCGCCGTCGCCAACGCTCAACGCGATGCTCAGCTCGCTCGGCGACATGTCCGCCATCATGGCCGGCTCCCCGACCAACTCGACCTCGGTAAGATCAAAGATCAAAGGTCAAAGATCAAACAACAAAGATCAAAGATCAACGACATCCTTTCCAGGAGACCACCGCCTCCTCCGGCGGCCTGCTGCCCAACGGCAAGAAGACGAAGGGTGAGTGGTTGCTGCAATTGGTCATTGATCTTTGAGCTTTGTGATTTGATCTTTGATCTCTACAGGACGGGTCAAGATCAAGATGGAGTACATCGGGAACAAGCTGCGGCGGTACACGACCTTCTCGAAGCGGAAGACGGGTATCATGAAGAAGGTGAGGATACGGTAGAGATCAGACAACGGTAGCCGCGCCCAGATAGGGGCAGGAGTAGGAATTATTATGATGATACCGATAGTGCTACCGGTATCACCGCGTCCAACTGATAGCCCAACTTAGCGTCCCTAGTGAGAGAGTACATAGGTAGTGGCGAAGCGAAAACAAAAAGCGCATGAACATCATTTTGTTTTCATTTATTCCGAGCTCGTAAGTGCCACCTTCAGGCCTACGAACTCTCTACACTCACCGGCACGCAGGTTATGCTGCTGGTTGCCTCGGAAACCGGTAAGCTCTCTCCTGTCGATTTCGCAACCAGTACGGTAGAGCGGCTGGCCTTGCTTATGAACAAGAAAGCCTTCCCTTCTGACTGTTCAATCCTCGCCATTTCAAAGCACTGTCCATGCATTACGTGGAAACGTTGAAGAGCCTCAGCTTGGCATATCCTCATTAGGTGTTGACCGCCGGCTCTGCTCAGGTCACGTGTACACGTACGCAACGAAGAAGCTGACGCCGATGCTCGCCTCCGAGACGGGCAAGAACCTCATCCAGCAGTGCCTCTCCCAGCCCGACGGTAAGACAACGCCAGGTCAGCATCACTATTCGGTGCATGCGGAATGCAGTCGGTTAGGGAACTAAGCGCTACCAGCACCCAGGGACGCCTGAGCCTCGCTGTAGTGAATGCGTTCGGTTGAGATCCCGCCGACCCGCAGGCCAGCGTTGCACCCTGCCGGTCCGAGTTCACCTTCGACGTGGGAGGCATGGGAGGTGAGGCCTACGTCCGCATTCTTTGCACAACCTATGCACCAAGAATGACTTCCCTATTCTAAGACTACAGATCTCTTAAGGTCGTAAGGTATCCCTTAAGGTCCCCGCAAGCGCCGAGCCAACGCGCCCACCCCGCAGATGCCGTCGTCGATGGAGGCTGAGAGTGTGAGTTGCTTATTGCTTATCTCCTTTGATCTTTGATCTTCGGGTAGTTTCCGTCTTAAACGTCTTCTCTATTACGTGCATGCGGGGGAGCCGCGTTCTCTGTGGAGCAATCTAAAGGGGGAAGGGGGTAGAAGGTAGACGGAAGACGATGGGGAACTCTTCAAATAGAGACACGGCGCTTCTTACGGCACACGAGTGATCCCTCTACCTCTCTGCCCCATCTCTCCCTCTGCCACTGTCCCTCTTCTCTCCCTCTCCCCTCCCTCTCGTTACTCCCACCATGGGACAATGCTGTAACAGGGAGGCGAAGTGAAATGGCGAAGGAAAGAGGCAGCGAAGGGGGAGTGAGGAGAGGGAGAGGAAGGGAAGTAGATGGATAGATGCAGGGAGAGAATGGCCTGGATTATAGACGACGCAGCTCTCTAAGTTGCTCCCCCGATAGCGGCAAGGATAGAACGATACCTTCTGTAGAATGGTTGTGAATGCCGTTGCCATACAGCGTTCTCTCCCACTCCTTCCCTTATAGGGAAGGGGGGCGGGGCCACCCCCTCGCATGACTACCGTAGTCTCGTGCATGCGCTCTATCCCTCTCTCGATCTCTAATAGGAACATTCCCTGAGGGGGTCGCTCCTCCTTCGCTCTTCTTCAGTCTATAATAAGCACACGCGAAACGAGGCTACAGGGTCAGCTAGCCTGTGGGGTCTTGTAGGTGGGGTTCGGTCCACGATCACATACATAATGAGCATCTCGTCTCATAAGAAGACTGCTGATGATGCTGTGATGGGACAGACAGCACTTGAGTCTACTTTCTGCTCTGGAAAATGGCCCGAGAGTATATCCCGGCTCTCCGGAGGGAGAGATGGATGCCATTTGGCCATTTCGAGGCAGAAGTGAGGGCCACATGTGGAGCGAGTCTCCTCGAAAGGATCCATCACTAAAGAGGGAGAGGGAATGGAGAAGGCGAGGGATAGAGAGAAGAGGGAGAAAGGGCAGGCAGGAGATGAACTTTGCGGGCCACTAAAGGCGTTAGTCACCGAGGGTAAGGGGGGACTGGGAACGGGGAAAGGATAGATTGAGAGACGACGATAAGCGGGTATGATGAAGGGGGGAGGGTGCATTATACGTTGTCCCAACGGGGACCATTAAGGCCGAGGGAAAAACTTGTGAACTGCACGTAGAACAGAATAGAGAATTCTTTGAGCCTGTTCAGATTCCTGCAAAGGCTAGTCTCTGGCAAGTCGCAGATTATGAGTAGAAGGTGCCCAGAGACCAAGCCACGAGTGTGCATGGAGTCGTTAGACGGTCCGTATCACCCTTGCCACTCCCCAGGGAGATGCTTTTTCTCCCCGGCACATGACCGTGTACTGTAGTTAAGATGCGGAAGTTCACGCGTCCTTTCAACGATCATAGCTCATAGCTTCGCTAATCACCATAGATAGGACCATAGATATGAATCACCATAGATATGATTCATGGGACTGGCATGTCGCCAAGAGCTCTCATTCCCTCGTACGCTAAATAGCTGGAATGCTACTTTCTTGCTTACCTTGCTTACCTTGCCCTATGGCCAGTTGTTCTTGACGCTCTCCCTCTCCCGCTCCCCTCGGCTTCTCCCCCCGGTTCTCATCTCTGAACCGCTCTCGCTTACAATTAGCACTTCGTCTCACGGCTGGGCAACTGCTAAATATAACAACGGACTATATTCTAGCCGCCATCTTCTCGCAAAACATGATTGTACCTTGAGCCCGTGAGTGACTCCCAAATACTGAGTGTTACACTACCGTGCCTTACTTCACTCTTCTTCCCTTGCCCATCCTTCTCCTTCCCCTCCCCTCCCTCTCTCCCTTCCATTGGTTGGTGTAAATATGTGCATGAGACGGGAAAAGAGAAGGGGGGAAGGAAAGGAGAAAGAGAGAGGGACGTGTGTCTGGAGAGAGAAGGAAAAGGGTGAAGATGGGTTAGGAGGGGGAAGATGGATTGACTGGTTTCGCCTCTTCTGTCGAGAGTAATGATCATGCTTATCGAGAAGGCTCATGAACTGATGGCAAAGAGCTTGACTCCTTGAGGAATCACTTTAGCGTCGACTGATATGCACAGTGTTCTAAATGTTAAGCGAATGAGCCAAAATGTTTAGGATTCGGTGTTTTCCGTCCTTCTGAAATTAGGGATATTTTTCGGCATCTAGTTCGCTTAACATTTTCACTGTTGTCAGAACACTGTGTATGGACTCAGGTTTAGAGGTAGTTGACATAGTCTTGAAGACTTGTCGAGGACTGACAATGAGTAGCTCGAAGGTAGAATGGGCTTCCTTCTTGCCTCGCTTTGTTGTCCCGGAAAGCCCCCGGAGGGGAGCAACTGTTAGTGTGCCTCTAGGCATGGCATGTCCCCCCCGGTCCTGTTTTGAGGCATGTCAGTGGTAAGAGAAGGGGAAGGGATAGATACTAGCAGGAAGACGGGGAGGAAAAGACAGAGAGTAAGGGGGTACATAGGTGCTGATGGGGCAAATCAGCTGCTCTTCGCTTTGGTTGGAAGAGTAACATGCCATGAAGAAGTGTTGGGGATCGGGCGAGGAGCGAAGGCTAAACGATGGACTGATTCGTTACAACTTGCCTTTACTTTGGGTTGGGATCGACATAGATTTGAAGAAGCATTGGCAATAGAAAAAACATTTGCAATAGAGATTATGAAGGAAATCGCATAGGGATAATGAATACGTATAATGCAGGGGGTGGGGCTTTCATTGGTCTTTCATCCTTGACGGTTGCTCTTAGAGCTTTTGATTTTTTACGCCAAAAGTTCTATATTTTTCCGTTCGATTCCTACCTATGATGCTCTCTCCTTCGAGAAAAAGTCGTTTTTCGGTCGTCCCGGACTTCCAGCGAAATATTATGGTTTTCGAGCAAATAACGATGGTCTGCAATCTATATTAATCTTTGAAATATTCTACAAGTATATCCAACTCTACGGCGCTTGTAATAATACCTTTCAGGCCATCGCCTCGCTCCTTCCGACCATGGTGCCCGCCGCCCTGTTCCAACAGTACACCGACGAGGACTACCAACAAGAGGTTGGCCTTTGACCTTTGATCTTTGACCTCTAATGACGATCTTTGACCTCCAAACGTTGATCTTTGATCTTTGCAGGACAGCGACGCTTCGGACGCGGAGGAGCTTGCTGCCGATGACGCTAAATCGGACGACCTGATCGTGGCCGAGGATGAGAAGGACAAGTGTGAGTACCATCGATTGGTTATTCATTTTCATTGATTGTAGTGATCAAGCATTGATTCACTGATTTATTAAGAGTGGAACTGTAAGGAAGCGTTAAAAGATTAGTGCCAAATCTGCATTTGAACCACGTCTTTTGCGCTTGCTGTTCACCTCGTCATTGGTTTCTAAACCATTTCATCAATCTGCTAGAAATCTCCCTCACGTGGTGGGACAAGTGCTTGCAAAAGCACAGCGGCCGTGCTTTGAAAAATAACCACCATTTACGTGTTTGCTGAAATCACGGTCGTAATTTGCGCTATTCCTGGAAAGTTGAAAAGGAGAAGGAGGGCAGCGGAAGCTCTGTCCAAATATTGAGTAACTCGACGTCCGTGGGCGAGAGAGCACGGTGAAGTGCGAGACGCAGACGGGCAGAGACCGGCGAGAGAGTACCTCGATCGGCGAGAGTGGCAGACGGCGAGAGCACCGAACGACATTTGGAGAAGCCGAGTGGGAAAGGAGTGGCACGAGAGACCGGGAAAGGGGGCAGAGAAGCAGAGACGCGTACAAACGGGCCAATGCAGTGTGTTTGACTTTGGAAGGAAGAAGAAGCTTACTGACATGGAGGGACGGTCGATCGATTTGAATTGGCGCACAGTTTAAATGGTTAAATTTGGCGCGAACAGGAAGTTTTCGGAGGGAGGGGAGCGCAATGTTTGCACGTCTTCTGCCCGCGCATCTTTTTGCCTTGAGACGTGTGCCTTCCGGGAGAGGAGAAGAAGGGGACGAGACAGGGGAGAAAGATGGAGAAATGAAGAGATCGAGGAGATGGGGGAGAGAATGGGAAGATGTGCGTGGAAGTGGCAGTGGAGATCGAGCAGGGGATTTGAGGAAGAAAGGGATCTATGGGGAGAGCTGGAATGGGTGCGTTGCGCTAGTTAGTGGAGCTATCCTCGTGATAGTGGGGACTTGCGGCTCGATAGCCATCACTGCGTAACCTGAACATGATAACATGATAGCTTGAAACTTTTAGCGCCCTTTCTATTGATTGATGTACAACTTATTCCGCGATAAAACGTGAAAATCTTTTGATTGATCTTTGATCTTTGGCTGTCAAAGCGAGTGGGATGACGAAATGATCACAAATTTGTCTTTACAGCCGCGGAACTGTCGGCGTCGCTCAAGCAGACGCTCAAGGACGCGCTAAAGGCCGCGGCCAACAATCGGGCCACCATCGCCGCCGCGAAGAAGCGGAAAATGACGACGCGTAAGTCCTTCTGAGGGCGTCGACTATGATGCCGATGCTTGTATGCCACAATGTTCTGGCAGCAGTGTAAATGTTAAAGGGACATGGAAGCCAAAAAAGATTGGCTTTCATATGAAAGTTTATCGCCTAAATAATATAAAAACCAAAACCTGAGTGCACAAAAATGTCTACTTTCGCGAGATATCCTAAAGATCGTTTCCCAGCCAAGGCGCAGTCTTACGGCGTTTAGCGCATAGTAACGAGGTAAATGGAATCGAGGTATTCCCGGAACAAATAAATATTTCTCGCTCCAGAAATTTTTTAAAAATATTCTTCAAACGCTATTATCTTTATTATCGTCTAAGAAACATATTTTACAAGTTTACAAGTATTCTGTTTCAAAAAGTTTGTCACTTCCACGTCCCTTTAAGCGAGCCAGATGCCGAAAATTAACCCTGATTTCGGTAGGAACTCTCGCACGGAAAACACCGTATCCTAAGCATTTTGACTCGTTCGCTTAACATTTAGAACATTGTCATACACTAATGTGGAACTTTTAGTAATAGAGATTTCGTCACAGTATTGGCATAATGACGAAATGGTAGATGACTAATATGGCCTGTCTTGCAGCCACGTCCATTCCCTCCTCGCAACCTCCGCCGGTTATCCCATCGGCCCTGTTGAGTTCGTACCTCATGGCAGGTAACAGTTTAGCATATGGCCTTTAGTATCATGTAAAATGCCTTCGGCCCTACTCCGTTGAGAGTCCTGTTGTAAATCGACTATGAACGGTCACTGAGCCGGGGTATGCATATCTTTTCTCAACTTAAATTGAAAGAATGACCCACCGCACGCATTTTCCACCTCTCCACTTTTTCCTTTCCTCTTCTACCCCTTCAAGCACCCCTCACCTTCCACACTCTTATTTACAATAATACTTTCCTTGGGTGGAGTACCTTTCTCCGGCTTTTCATTTCCTCTTTCCGGCTGTCCTTGCTTCTTTTCACCTTCTCTTCTCTCTGCCACTCATATGCTTGCATGATCGTGACCCTTCTAGCGTCCTGTCTGGACTCGGCGGTTACGGTAGCCGGAGAGAACCAGACGAACAAGGACAACATCGTGTACGCCGGGCCGCAGGGAGTCGTGTACGCGCCCGAGTCGAACGACGAAGACGGTACGGAATGGATACTGTAGCTACCGTAACCCGCGTGCATCCTAACCACTCCTATCTACCCACGTTGCTTACCATACCGCGCAGTATGGGTGCACGAAAGTAAATGTCGTTTGGAAAGTTCAAAGATCAAAGATCACATCTGAAAGATCAAAGACTACTTTTGCAGCCTCAGCCGCGGGCCAGACGCAAAACAATCTTCTCAATGCGAAGGCGACGGAGGAGGCGCAGAAGCTGCTCAGCTCCTTCCCCTTCAACTTTAATCTGCAGCAGGTGGGTCAATTGGAACAATCAAAGACCAAACTACAAAGATCAAAGATCAAACTTCAAAGATCAAAGTTCAAACCACAAAGATCATAGAGATCACCCGCTTGCAGATGCTGGAAACGGCCAACTTCAACGCGTTGAAGACCGAGGTTACGGGCACCGACTGATCGTGGTCATATTACATGAACGTTGATCTTTGATCTTTGACCTTCCCCGTCCTTTACATACAATATATGCTCCCCATGCTAAACTACCTGACTCGCTGCTACGGTGCAGTTCCCCCTATCGCACTTTGTCAAAGATTTCTCTTTCCTCTCCCCATCCTTTTCCTGCACGCATAGCCTTCCCTTCTCTACCGCAACACGCTTTACATAGTATCATGACCTTGCCTCGTTTAGTCCTCGATTATATCACCATCCCACATGCTACAATGTCTCTGTTGACACATACCTTCTGTTCGTCCTGTAATTATGCCCGTTCTATCCTTAGCTTGTAAGGCTCAATTAATGTCCTAAAGCCCCTAAGGCTATCCTAAAGCCCATAAGGCTATCCTAAAGCCCCTAAGGCTATCCTAAAGCCCATAAGGCTATCCTAAAGCCCCTAAGGCTAAAAGCTTCCCCTCCCTACCCTAGCTCTTTCCCCCATGTCCGGTTCGAGAACCGCTAGTGCAACATGTAACGATTTTTCTTAGTCTTAGAACTTTCCCGATTTTTCCCGAAATCTGAAATTTTCAGATTTCCCCTATCGTATTCCTATATATTCTGGAGTGGTTCTGTTCTTTTCATCGGTTTTTAACGCAATACCTTATCAGCCTTAATCCAAAAACTCTGCCTTAAGAATGACATTGAAGTGCTCCTTAGCCCGTGCTCCAAGTGCGGCCTTTTTGTGCAATGTGTTGAGATTTGTGAGTTCTTTGAGAGATCCGTTCGAAGAGATTGTGTCTATATATGGAGATTGAAAGAATAAATCTTAAGTTACATCTGACAGGTTTGTTTTCACCAAGTAGGAATACGACCTACATACATGGATTTGTTCATTCAAGTAAGATCTCACGAACTTTTACCCTTTTCGAAATGTTTGTTTTGTTGCTGAAGTGTTTTGCATTATTAGAAGCCTGCGCAATTAGGTATAATTAGGTAGTCTTTGATTTCTTCAACAGAGTGTGGCATTGCAATATGAAGCGCTTTGAGATGAAATGTATTCTGTTCAGTAGAATAAGTAAATAGCTACCGGCGCATCGCACGTGGCATTGACGAAGTCGTCGGCCGGGAGTCGTTGTGCCGAGGAACATGGAACCGTTGAGGGAGCGTTGCAGTGGGATGAAGCTCGTGAGCCCAGACGTCCGCAGGGTTGAGCATTAGGGATGGCAGAATGGGAGGGAAGAGCGCAAATAGCCGTAATCAGCTTAGGCCTGATCGGTGCAATGGTTTCAAGGTTTGCGCTCTTCATCGAGATCAGCGGGGCAGGGACCAGGTGTTGGGGTCACTGGATCTGAAGCGCCATGAGTGTCTTCCATTCTGCCTTGTCTTGTGTCTTCCTCAAGAATTCGGGTCCGACCGCCGTCACCAAGTCGTCTCTCCATCTCATAACCGGCCGACCTTGCCTTCGCTTAGGCCCACGCGGATGCCATTCCAAAACAGCCCTCGACCATCTCCGATAATCAAGACCCGCGATGCGACCAGCCAACAACCACTTCCTCTCTCTGCGGTGCAATAGGTTTGCCCTTATCTCCCCCATTCAGCCAATCCTATTGAGTATTCCACTTGTGTCTTTTGATGGCTCACAGTGATTCGACCCTAAAGGGAGTGCGGCATTATGACGTTTAGAAAACGTCGTCCGCGTCGTGCACTCACAGGCACACCACGGCCTACTCTGGTATTCCTGGGCTAGTAGTAAGCTAGCGAACTGGCTACTAGTAAACTCGCGAGTTAACTACTAGCCAGTTCACTAGTAAACTACTAGCCAGCTCGCTAGCTAGCTAGTGGCCGCGGGGTAAGCCCGCTAGTTTACTACTGGTCCATTCTTCCCTCCTCTCCCCGTTGTCTTGCGATGCAGAATAGGAACTACAGATTCGTTTATTCTCTTCATTTTCTAATTAAAATGATTATAATTAGGAGAGATCTTATTGGCGTGAAGCCCGGACTTATGGGCCTGAATCACAGGTAAAGGAAGAACAAGGAAGAACGGACTAACGGTGCTTTTAATGTCAAGCAAAGGAAGGGAAAGAAGGGGGATAGTTCTACGGGAAGGGTTTCTTCGGCTTCCGCTTCCTGTCAGATTGCTTCGGTAGTTCTTTCGGAGGAGGAGCAGGTGAAAGGAGTACAGTCGATGTCCCGGCTTGAGCTGTTTCTCTGAAATTGTAATGGATTATGGATAGCTTAGAGAATCATATTTTGGAAGCTATGGGGGAGGGGGGAAGTGGGAGATGACCCTCCTCCCCTTCCTTCTTCTCTCCCTTTCTACCTCAACTGTGAACAACTGTACCATATCCCCTTTTTCTAGCTCTACTTCAAGATCTTTCGCTTACGTCTGATGAATTCGGGAAATCGCAAGTTCATCAAATCAGTCAGTTCAGCAACACGTCATCCACTTATATTTTGATATGCTAGCCTTACTTCAGTGCACCATTTAGGCCACAGTCCGGCTCTAATCAAAAGAAATAAAATAAGCGGCATAAAATTAAATTCTAATCAACAACGATAAACTCACGTCTCCTCGGTGATCCATCACGTTGCTGACTGGGGTCTTGGCTCACGGCGTGCATCAGGCCAGGGAGCATGAACTGAAAAGGATAAATGTAGTGGGTGTAATGTACGAATAAGCTACAGAACATTAAAACCGGTTGCAATACCGATTAGCCTATGCTCTAGGCTGGAAACTAAACCACGAAATTTCAGTTGTACGATATAGAGCAAATCCGGTTTCTGCAAGGAGACAAGACTTACAGCAAGTGACAATTTGTAAAGCAGATCGATGATCTCCCTACGAAAGGAGGCCTCGCTGAACTCCCAGAAAAGAGGATTTCACGGGACTCCATTGATGGGTGGTGATCCACTGATCGATCGCGTCCTGCAAAACAAATTATTCATATCCCTCAAGTTTTCACTTCCAACACTTCCATGTACGGGCACCGGCCCGACTGTCGGGTGGCAGGCCCGTATATTTTCCAAATTTTCCCTTGGTAGGTTGGATACCTTGAGCTTTTACCCCCCTCCTCCCCCCGGATCGCCTCGTCACCCCCTCCTCCGTCATCCTCTTCTCCAGTCTCCCCTCCCCCTCCTCCGCCTCTCTCCACTCCTCCGTCGCTGCCCTTCAACCCTCTCCCCCTCAACCCCTTCGTCGGCTTTCCTCCTCCCATCTCTCCGTCGTTCCCTTCTCCTCATCCTTCCCCTCCCCCTCTTCAAGCCCTCTCCACTTTTCCCCCACTGTCTAGGTGCAATCAGGGAAACTAGTGCCAGCCCGGTATCTAAAGCGACGAAGGGCTAATGAGTTATCATGTATATCATTCAATGCCCGATCCATTGTATCTAATATCAATTCTCTTCAAGTAGTAATGCAATGTTTAAAGTTCAGTGTGATTTCGATTTGCGAGAGCTGGCTAAGCGATAAGATTCCAAACTCCTTTGTACTTAGAAATTGCGAGAAAGATTATAATCTAATTAGAATGGATAG
>LS831190.1:544243-608762 GCA_900490955.1 Micoletzkya japonica
GTAGATCAGCACGTAGGCTGGTTGATGGCACGTGCCTGGGGAATCGAGGGGGAAGAGGAGAGGAGAGGGAAATGTATGGGAAAGAGAGAGCGCACAGAGAACGATCAAAGTGAGTCACGTGAATGAGGTAAACAAATGAGGGCAACTTGTAAACAATAGTAGCTGGTTGCGACTAGACTGTAGTATAGTCGCAACAGTGTAATTGGAACTTTTATATCGGACTTGAATTAATTATTAAAGGAAGAAGGAAACGATAAATAAATTTCATCCAATTGCAATAAAACTTTTTATTTTACCGAATAGAAAGAAACATAAAAATAATTTTAAAAAAGATTCGAAAAAATTCGGAGTATGAAATTTATATTTTTTTTTCGTTTCGAGGGACGGTAATAGTACAGTGTAATGATTCCGTTTGGCTTGGCTCCTGTCTGCTAAATCCAGTATGTCCGTCGTAGAACGAATTTTCAAAAATCATTCTCGAATACTATTATTTTTATGATTTTTTCTATTGGTTTTATACTAACGACAAAATCTTTCACATAAGCTTCACTTGAAAATGGGTTTCATGTCCCTTTAAAGGAGGACCGTTCGGTACAGTAATCATAATAATTGAGGATAATTTGCATAGCGAGAGAGCGAAAGGCATAGAGGCTAATGGAATCCGACAGGTACCCCTCGCAAAGGTACCCCTCTCTCCCTGTGACCCATTGCTGACAGCGGGAATCTTCGCATTGCCACTGGGAGGAACGGCGGGGGAATGCGAAGGCCCGCATTCCCAGTCCCTAACTCCTCCCCCTCCTGCGAATCTTCGCTATTCTCAACGCGCAACACTGGTAGACAGTACAGATAATTCTCTATTTGTCCAGTAGCTACTTTCTCATTGTCTCACGTTATTTATCTTGAATACCAATAAAATTCTTGGCATAACTGCAAAAACCCAGCATATCAATGTTTCTAACAAATAATGGCACAGTTTATAGGTAACAGTGTTATAAATAGTTCTAAACAGTCCTCGACATGTATGCTGTTCACTAAAAGACCGGATAAATAGCATAAATAGAATGATTAGTGTCCCTTCAAGTAGTCGTATTGGTCCAGCACGTGGCTACAATAGTCGTTGGGTAGTATACCGCATCCGTATAGTACAGTCTGTCGATGTAACTTCCATTAGGGAGACAGTACAATCCATCTTTCGGAGAGGGAAGTATCTCGTTGGTTGCGCTGTTGTATACCTACTATGAGTCATTTTTTTCCTTTAGATGCTCCAAAATAAATTTTATGATATTTATTTTATTAACAATATAATGTTGAATTAACTGGCAAATAAGTTCGCGTTTCCAACATTCGTACCGTGAGATAGGTGTAGGTGTTGTTGCAGAAGTAAAAGTCACACGGAGTGAAGAACTCCGTGACGTTTACGCCAAAACGATAACGATTCAGCGCATTTGCACAAACGCCATACGCAGGACAATTACTTGTGTAAGGAATATCAGGACAGGAGTTGCACTCTACAATAAAACCTCTTTGAAAACTTTACTCTTTATAAATATTTAAGAATCTCGAGATGGGTGAATATTCATTTTCAATCCTTGGATACACACAGTAGAATACGAGGGACAATGAAAGGAAAGAGATCGACAAAAAATCCTCACACTTTCAGATAATTTCTTTATGGTATTTGTTGGGCGTACCTTCCGGCGTATAACACGTTGCATTTGTGGAACCATCGGCTAACTTTGGGCCTGATGAGGAAGTCATGAACATGGAACCGTTAGAGGAGCAAGTGAGATAATTTGGGGCACCTCCCACCATGAGAGAACTGGATTGAGATGTCTGCAAGCTCAGTTATTCACTGATTCTCTCAACTATCTTTTTCGTACAACATCAAAATGGAAATTATTCAAAGCAATAACATGTGATTAATCTGTTCACTGCAGTGTTATTAAAATACCATCTATAAGAGAGAGCACGGCATTGGTATTTATGCAATCCATCAAAGAGAGGAAGTAGCATGCGAACATTTGATCGATTTTGAAAATTTCGAAGTAGCATGAAAAGTAAAAGCGCACACATTTCTTTCAACATGTAACAATTACCCAGATTGATCCGTTTTCTGCACATCGAAGCTCGCAGGTATCCTGGTCGGCAATTAGCAAATCATGACGACATGTCATCCCGATATAGTGAGGGCACAAATGAACATTGACCGACGGATTTCCGACCGTTATTATGCAGTCGCAGAATGCTGCAAAGCAACAAGCTTACTGAAAAGCCATCGTCATGATGTAGTAGAGAATGAGGGAGTATATAATCGTTGTAACGCAAATTCCGCTGCCTTTCAAAATGATTTGATAAACTTATAGTGTGAACCATACGAAAGTCTAGGAGGTACTGATTCCAAAAAGCTATCCATGTTCCTGATATATTGGCTTGGATTGGAATGGTATCGTTTCAAAGCGTGAAAAAATCGCTAAACACCGTAGCGGCGGAATTGCGAATTATACGTTCCGATTTTCTAGACTATATACTATCTCACCACTTTCATCTAATTGTAATTTTTTTAGAAAAAGTGCAATATATCCTTTCATATTACAGTTTCCACGGGAGTTGCCCACAAAACCGGAACGATTTAATAATTTTAATTGAAATAACAAGATATTCGTGATGAATACGGCATCTAATTGACCCCTTACGTGTGACCACGACAGGAATTAACAGAATCGTAGGAAAATTGGAGCCGTAGAGGTTGATTTGGGTGCGCATTTGCATAGACAGTTCGCAATCGTTTGCGTACTTTAGGGCAACTCTCGTGGAACTTGTAATACTCCTTGTACTGATTTGACCATTCACACATTGGCACAATGACCAGATACATTATATATATATATATATATATGGCAAGAGCGATCATATGGTTGAGGAAAACGTCCCGTCAGTCGTCTCATTCCTACTTCCGACGATAGAGCGAAGCGGCATGAAGAGAATGCAAACGAAGTAGGAATGAACTTACTGACGGAACTTTTTCGTCAATAATACCTGTTCGATTTTGGACTAGCATACATAGCGTTACTACCGAACTATATATATATATATATATATATATATATATATATATATATATATATATATATATATATATATATATATATATATATATATATATATATATATATATATATATATATATATATATATATATATATATATATATATTGAAGTCGCACCAATGCAAGGCAATCGTTCGAAGATGTCGACTTCTTCTGAACAAACGTCTCCTGTCGATTCCCCGAGATATACGCACGTTTGGCTTTCTTTAGAATAGAAAACGGCCTCGCATGACATCTGTATAGTTTTGTTGAATGCTTTTGAGCAAAGTAGTGCTTATTGTAATTGTAATACATATATATGATTTCAGGAACTTTTCCCTATTTAACAGGATCATTCCAGCAATGAGAACATTTTAGAAGGAATCAGAAACCGCAGTATATACTCACAGTTTCAGTGCGATCAAAGATGGTTGTGAAACTTGTAGTGCAATCGTTGAAGGCATCACCTTTCTCAGACACTCCATCTGGCAGGCCAACAGATCCACGCCTCCACCCACACTCAAGACTTCTCGGTATACTGTAGTCGTCACGTAGTCGAAACAGTCACTGACCGAGGTAGCTGTCACCTAATGTGAGATAATTAAAAAAGTCTTAAAGGTGGTATAAAAAGAATTTTTGAGGCACTAATCAGGCATGCTTTTTTATGATTTCAGGGTGCTAATTCTAAACAAAATCACATTAAAAATGAAAAACATTCGCAAATTGCTGAGAAAACGTGAGCGAAAAGTTGCTTGCTGTACAGGGAATTCAAAAAATAACGGCGCGAACAATTATTTACACCCGATACAGTATGCCATCCGTAGAATAGGTTGCGGAAAATTGCGTTTTGTCGAATGTTTGGCTTGGCTGTCATTACCGTAATCTTTTGAGTCTGTACAGGCTCTTCGTGGCGGGAGTTTTTAATGTTGTTCTGTTTACACCACCTTTAAAACGGACTTCATTCCTAAGAAAGTGGAATTATAAATTTGAGAGGAACTAAGATGGCTATGCTTCATCAACTACTGAATAGCCAACCATAATCTCACTACCGATTGACCGTGAAACATAGCTAACAAAAATAATCGAATGGAATGGAATGGTACTGTTGAGACGATTACCGTTCCACCTGCCAGAAGAAGCAAGGAAAGAGATGCCACGAACGCACGCATACCACCCGACAACTTGAGCAAAGGGAAGCACACAAAGTTTACTTTCCTAGCAACGAAAACTGCCTCTAGACAATCTGTCTCTCTAGATATAGTTAATACACGATGATGCCTCTCCGAGTCGAGGGATTCATAGTTTATGCAGAATTGATTTGCCATATGTATTTTCGCCAAACAAAATTTCGCCAGCAATGTTGCATTGAAAATAATTTATTGAAATCAAAATGAAAACGCCTACGCGTGCTCTAAATCATGGATGTGTCGTTTTAATTTCTGATGAAACAATTAACTCTCTTTGGATTCGGAGCTCGAAGGAAGTCGTGTAATAATATGCAGATCTGGTTCTCGGGATTCTACGTCACTTCGGGCAGGCATGCTGTTGCCGCAAAATAAAAATTATTTCTCCTGGTTCTTGCTTTTAGGGAATATTTTCACAGCCCTCAAGAGTCTACGCAAGATTCATCGTCACCTCGGACTGAGTGGGTTTATTTGAAGAAGATTTGAAGTTCCTAACCTCTCCTATCTGTATCAAATGCCCCTCCTTTGGACTCCAATCCATTGATAGTCCTGATAAAGGTGTAACACTGTAAAAATGTAAATGTAAACTAAGGTATTGTGTTCTAGCAAATTTTCGCTTTACAATGGTCGATCGCTATAAGGTGTATTGAATTGGGATCGAATGTAGCAAATATTAGGTTTTCTCTAGTTGATCTGCTCTTTTTCGTTCCTTTTGCCACAGTTTATCAGCTTTAATCGAACAAATTTTCTTTAAGAATAACAGCAAAGCCCGTATTTGGCCGTTTCTGACTAGTTTATTGATATTGAAGCTTTTTGAGAGATTCAACTAAAAAGGTTGTGCTATTCTGAAAGCATTGTTTCTATACAAAGCTTGAAAGAGAATAAATGCCTAGATGTAGCGGGATCTATGCACAAGATTGATACCGTGTGCATATCTAGAATCACATGGCACACACTAGACTAGTTGATGTGAACGGATTTCGATAATCAATAAGCAATGCTCGTTGTCGGATAGCCTGTTTCCAGATACTCTGTGTGTTCAACCGAAAGGGGGAAGGCTAGAAGACAGCAATGACCAATATCTAGACGGGAAACACCTAGTGTTCGGCAGGTGACCAACAAATTGGTGATGAAAGTGCAAGAAAATCGAGAATCGAGACATTGGATACGAATGATGGGACGCCGACAAACAAAGCACTTTCATGACTTGGTTATGTGCCATCGGGTCGATCTCTATTGACACCCGTAGTTTCCTCATTTCTTGAGCAGATTGCCGAATGAGAAGCGACGTTGGGGCGGAGGAGGGGGCGGGGGCAGAAGACTACGGTCGACTATGAGGAACGGAGCGAGCGGAGGGGAGGCTGCCAACGAGTCCTGGAGGAAGAAGAGAGTCCATATAGTAGTGTGCGACTACCCAATGAGATAATGCGATCAGGCACGCCAAGAGAGCGGAGAACTATGAAGAGAATGAGATATGGAGAGAATGGAAATGTATTCGATAGTCGGACTCTACCTAATTTGGAATGTATGTTTTTGCATATATTATTGAAGAAAATGAATGTTGAGAGGAGCTGCACAGTTCATTCCGCTAACCAACCGTAAAACTTCAGCCGAAGCCGGCTTTTAGCCTAAGCTGGCATTTTGTCAAGAGAGTTTCACTGTATTTAGCGGAGTGCGCTGCAAAGATTTCCCAACGTTCGTTTTCCTCCAATAATAGGAAGTATAGACATTCAATTATTGAAGTTACTTGTGCTAATAACTGCTTCATTCATGTGAGAACAAAGCATATAGGTAAGAAGTGGAGTACGCACGGTATCCGAGTATTCCTCAATCGCCACAGGCATGGGCTTCGCTTTCTCCTCTTTGATCGGAGGACGCAACTGTACTACTGGTAGGGAGGTACGGCGGGAGAACAGGCGCTGCAGTATAGATATCTTACCTAAGCAAATTACAATTTCGCCAGTATTTGGCAAGAATTATATTTAGAAAGTATAATCTACACAGGTTATTCGAGGTCAGATGGGGTGGAAAGGCACCTTTTTATTTAGGGCTTACCGCTATGTCCTCCTTGATGCTACTACGTCTACGCGAGTCGGACCGCTGAAAAGGCAAAGCATTTGAGCCAACTTAAATTAATCATTCTATACCTCGCTACCATTTTTTTTGAAAAGAGCTTTATTCTTTTGTACAATATTTGTGAAGCTTTCTCTCTTAATACAAGATTGCTCAAAAACGTTTCTCGTCATCGCCATCTTGACATAACATATTCATCACCAGCCGGGCTACGTGCCGCGAAGCGGCGCGTAGCCCGGCTGGTGATGAATATGTCAATTTGATATGTCAATTTGATGAATATGTCAATTTTAGCCCGGCTGGTGATGAATATGTCAATTTGATATGTCAATTTGATGAATATGTCAATTTTAGCCCGGCTGGTGATGAATATGTCAATTTGATATGTCAATTTGATGAATATGTCAATTTTAGCCCGGCTGGTGATGAATATGTCAATTTGGGGACATGCCCGACCCCAAATTCTTTGCTAGCTCTCTGCATATTTTAAAGTTGATGATTGATTATTCATCAGGAGCTTTTCATGCAGTGTCTTGGCTTTTTGTTTATCTACGCGTCCACTACATAATAAGATATTTTGAAAGTTGACATCTAGAAATTAATTTGAAGTAACGTTTCCTTTATCCACACAAAAAGTTCTAGTTCTAGAATTTCCCCTCAATAGGGTCTCGGTAGTTGAAGCGGGGCAATAACTTCACGTCTTACAATTAGAAACTATCCCTCGATCCTCTACTATTACAAGTTTCACGAAAGTTGTCCAAAAGTACGCAAACGATTGCGAACTGTCTATGCAAATGCGCGCACTGATCTACTTCTCCGACTTCGATTTTCATACGATTCTACTAAACCTTGCCATGGTCACACGTAAGAGATAAATTGGGATGCCGTAATCAACGGGAATAGTTTGTTATTTCAATCAAAAGTTTTAAGTCGTTCCCTATTTGGGGACAACTCCCGTGGAACCTCTAATATATAGGATCGAGGGATAGTTTACCGTCAAAACCGAAAATTCTGGGACAAATGCCGTATAATACGGTATTATACCGTATTTTACCGTATTTTTGCCATTGTACTGCGGCGAAATTGAAATGACATATGAAATGTTGCGTGCCTATTCTTTGGACCTTTTGGAGCCATCGTAGCTTGAAAAGTTTGAAATTGATAGCCCATGCTTCGTTGTAGAACGAGTGAAAGCGGTGATACCGCTGCGACCTTCTCTAAATCAAATCTGGGTAAAAGCTCATTTCTAGCATTGATTGAACTATTTTTCGACCTATATCGGTCCATTTGAGTATCCCGAGACTGAAAAAACATCTTTAGACACTTTTTGCAAGAATCTGAAATTGTGGATATTTCGACTGCTCCTGAAAGTGATCTTTACCCCGCATTTAGCATCCGGCTACGAAATCCATAAATAAAACTTTTTCAGCATTTACCTATGTATTTTGGGCTGCTCTTTCCGAATATGCAAGTAGCTTTTCGATTATATTCATTCTAAAGCTGATAAAACGAAAAATACGGTAAAATACGGTATTTGTCCCACAATTTTCGGTTTTGACGGTATATTTCTCCTCTCTACCCTTTGGCAGTGCTATACACCCTCCTCTCCATATAACACAGCTCTCTGAACGATTTACTCTATGTTTGTCCAACCAATATCTCTTTTCTCAACGATAAGCTTTGCTATTGGTGCGAAAAAACAGGCGCGAATAGGCCGCGCGGCGTCAATTGCACTCATGTACAATCTCTGCATCGGCCTCGAACGTGTTAGTTTAGTTCAATTGTGAAGCTGGCTGACAATAGAGCGGAAGTGTGCGGGTTCAAAGCCCGCTATGTGGAGGAGGTTTTGCAAATTTGCGAAACATCTATTTGAGCGTTCTTTGGTCTTGTCCACGGACAGACGTTTAGCGAATTATATAACAGTATTGATATTGATATTGATAGGCTATGGAATACTTCCAGAAGTTTGATATGAAGTTGAACTCAAATAACTACTTATCCAAGAAAGTGTACGTGATTTCTCACGTTGAGAAAGGCATTATGTGTAGTTGTATTTCTTATTTTACCTGTTTCTTCGCCCGCTCGACCAGTTCCTTCTTGTCGTCTTCCTCATCACTCAACTTCTTGGAACTCAGCCACCGCGTTATCGTTGATGCTATAGCAAGCAATATACATATCCATAGGTCTGTTTAATTCCAAATGCGCCCAATTCACTCACTTTAGCTCATCTCGTCCGATATGATGTACCGTTACATCTTTTTATCTCACTATACACAGCCATCGCAGTTTCCACCTAATTAATTTTGAAAACAGTTGATGGACCTTTATCCATAAAGGTTCTGGCTTTTTTTACATTTCGCGGCAAAAGTCTTATTCCCACAGCAATACAAGATTGTTTCAAATATATTTTATGATGTGGGATGACGCAGAAAAGATGAAACTTATGCTAGCAATAAGATGAGATGGAGAACGAGCGTACCGATCTTCTTCGGTTCCTCGTCCATCTCCGTTAGGTCGTACGTGCTTCGAGATCGAGGTGCCGCCCAGCGAGCCATCTTCAAGGACGGAATAATATAGTTTGGTAAAATCTCTTATATAATATACAAGATCGAAAAAGGATGTATAACACGGTTTACCGATAAAACGGTTCTACAATACGACACATAATATAGAACTAAACTACAGAAGTTGTGTTTTATTTGCTTTTTCGGTTGTTTTATGCACAGTCCAATGCATGTATCGCAAGACTCCAAGATTAGCTAACAATCTGACGTCCATTGTTCGATGGTTAAATATAAACACGAAGAAATTGCAGGCGCATTGTGATTGGAGTAAAAGGATAGACAGACTACAGAACAAGGATGTAAGGAAAAGTTTGCATCAAAGGGTTTCATATAATGTAAGGCGTATTCCCTTACAGTACTTCTGGAAGGCAAATTCACCTCAAGGAATATTGAAATAGTACGCAAGAGCGCGCAAAACGCAGTACCAGTTGACGCTTTCGTCCAAAAAGGAAAGACAACTACAAATCAGAGCACCCTGTAAGTAGCAAGCAGAACTTTCATCACCTATATAGGGAGCAAGGCTAACCGTGAAGACGGACTTCGTTCCTAAAATGAGTCGACAAGGAACTCCCAGATGGCAAAAAAAGAGAAATGAAGACTAACGACGTCTCGAAGTTTGTGTGTGCCTGTGAACAGAAAGTATCAGTAGCAGGCATAACGCGTAAATACAGAAGGACACGGAACAAGGCTCTGTGATTATGCCTGAATCTCATGACCGCACAGATTGTTATTGTAATCGGGCTTGTTGGAAACATAAACCGTAGCACTGCAATACTTGATCCAATACTTGCTATTGTGCTAATGTAACTTAGGCATTGCTCTAGGAACAGGATAGCGATTTAATGTAGAAGAAAAGTCATTTAAGATGTGAGGATAGCATATTAGATGATGCAGGTTTTTAAATATACTGCTAACTAGGTTTTTTTAAATATACTGCTAAATATAGATATATAAACAGGTAAATGTTATTTCTCAGCTGCATTCACCTACAGTATATATTCGAAGGTAAAGGCAAGAACCAAACATACGACTATTCAACACGAACTCCAGCTATCCCGGAATGTATCCAAGAATACCTTTCTCCCAGGACCCCTCCCAGCCTGGGAAAGGAGAGGGGAGATACAAACGGCCTAGTAGACTCGAAGACAAAAGTATGTGTTATCGTGGGAACTGCGCAACCGTGTGGAATCGCTATGGTAACAATTCACAACGAAGCGAAGTGGGTGGATTCGGGATTAGAAAGATCTAGTGAGAACCCAGTGGTAACATGTTCGCACACTTTCACTCTAAAAGACATAGGTACGATAAGTATTATATTTGATATTTAGTAATCATAAAAACAAAGGCTCGGTAGTGGGTGGGTGGTTCGTGGACATTAATTATGTGTAGCGGGATGATGAGGAAGGTTTGGCGAAGCGTTAAACAAAGCCGCATCAAAGGGGGGATGAGTATAGTATACGGGGAGATAGACACAGCGCCCACCCGCGTTCACCATAGAAACGACGAAGGAAGAGAGTAGATAGAGGGACAATGGCGGGCGTCTTGTTTTGGCTGTTCGTTCCAGGAAGCGGACAAAAACATTCAATACATTCAATCCGTTAAAAAACGTTCTTACAACATTATTTATACAACAGAGTACAATGAATGTATTGGGATGGGTCCAATGTATACGTGGGTATACATTTGTGTATTCCGAGCTATTATACATTACCCCCAATACATGTAATCCTTTATACATATTTTTCTGTGTGTAGAGAGCTGCCCGGAATAAAACCGAGACAGGAATGAATGAACGGAATGAAAGTGGACACGATTGAAAAAAACCAGAAAAAAACCGGGGAGGTTTTTTCGCCCCTCGGTTTTATTCCTTTCTTCACCGCACAGGCGGACCTATCGTGTCCGGAATGAAAGGAGGGAGGTTTTTTTCCTGGACATGGTTGCGATTCAGGAGGTCTAGTTGTGGAGTTTCTGAGAATTGCTTCTTCCTACGTTCACGGCTTACAATTCACTAGCGAGAAAAGCTGAACAATGAAAATTAAGAGTTTGTAGGCAAGGAAGTAACTCAAGGATATAATTATAGAAAATCCGTGATATTTTGGCTTACATATTCTTGTGGAGCTCGAAATTACTGAGTAGCACTCCGACATGATAAATCATAAAACATGGTCGTGTATTCTAGGAGATCATGCAATGTTGTTAGCATGCTCGACCTCCTGATCAGCAGCACTTATCCCAATCACTCCCATTCTACTCGAGGCCTCCCCTCTTTCGGAGCAGTTGATGAGACGTTTTTCCCCAGTGCCATTGTGCGCGAAACGGAACACTTCCCGGTGAAAAGGGGTCGAAAGCGAAAGGGGAGGAGGGGGGGGGGGCTTGCGATATGCCCCAGGCTACGCAAGATAAGAGGTAGAGGGCGAGATGGAGAGAGGGAGTGAGAGAGTGCAAGTAGGGATGAACAAGGGAGGAGGAGGAGGAGGAGATGAAAAGCGAAAGCCTCCTTCCCTCACAAGGGTCAGCTCGATTTCGGTTTTCGCCTCCTCGCACACGGCACACTAAAGCTATTCCCCACTCACCCTATCCCTTTTAGGCTATCCCCCCTTAACCCGATGCACCGAGCCCTTAGCATAGGGCGAGGCGGCCCTAGCCGACTAAGGCTAACCTTAGTGCTCGTCCTACTCACGGGGAGTACGGTAGCCAAGGACGACTCGTCAGAAGAGGTTCGTTACGGTTGCGTTCGTTATGCTTTGTCTTTTTCGCACTTCTCATTCCATGGGAAAATTCGCCTTCTGTGAAGAATTCGTCGAAAAGCTTGGTTTTTCCGAATAACATAATCATTTGTCTTGTTGACATCACTTTAGTATAGACATGAAGTCAACGACTTGTACCTTGCGCCTCACACCATGATAATGCGCCATATTTACGCAAGCTCCTAGTCTTTCACTGGAACGCGCCATTAATCACCTAAGCAGTAGGTAGTTGTCATTTCAAACTTTTCTTCTGTATGGTATTAGTTACATGTTGCGTGCTATTTGCCCTGCTAATTCGGTTCTTGATCATTCTGAACCGCTCTCCTCTTGCGCCGATAATCGTCGTTCTGCTGCCGCTATCCCTGTTCTCATCTCCCATCGTAAGAACGCCGGTTCATTTGCGAAACAAAGAAGCGCCTTGTCCAGTGATTGTGAGTGAACAAGAGGGGGGAGATAATAAGAAGCCAAGTTCTCTCCCCCCTGGAGAATGAGTGGTCCCGTTGCGAGATTGCGAGAGGAATAGGCGAGGAACGCGAACGTAAAATGGAACGTGTTCAGCAGGCCGGGAACACTAGGCAGCGAGGCTGTAGCAAATATCCTATGATGGTACGGCATCGATAAGCAGAACGCCATTGTTGTTGATGAAAAAGCTAGAAAACTCATTCCTATCCTGTCTGGAATCTCTTCTTACTACTTCGATGTCTCTTCGGAAATATAGGAATGAGGCAATTGCCGAAACTTTTCTCACACCTCTTCAAGCTCGAGTGATGGATAGCGAATTTCCACGTTGAAAAGTGCGCAATCAAGATCGAGATCCGCCGTGCCGCTGATAATGAGATGGGAAATATCTTCTCTCCTCTTCCTTGCTAACCGCACGAAAGCGAAAGCTCGAGTCGAGGCACGGCATAATCTTGTAGAAGAATGGCAATCTCACGATTTCAGAACTCAGACAAGCCGAAGGTCGTCAAGAAACGATTTTGCGGTTTCAACGTGAGCTTCTTCTCGATATCTAGATATCAGTCAATCTTCTTCTGTTAGCCTTGAAATAGTATCTAGCCGCATTACGACATCGTGGAAGAGTCTCATTTCAAAATTAGTTATTCATTCAGCTCCCCATCTCCGTTCCGATCTCGCAGCCGTGTCAGGTTTGCTGTGTTTTCTGCTAGGCTATTGACGAAAAAGTTTTACCAGTTACCTTTCTCTTACATTGTCCAGACTGTATTCATACAAATTCCTCTGCCTGCCTTTCGAAGCTATGTATGTGTCTACTGTTTCACGTTGCCAAAAAGCTGCCATACCTATTTGTCTCTAAGCGAGGGCTTTTGATCCTGTAGCTTAAAAATGATCAGTTCCACCTCTCCCACTCAATCGTTCTCTCTATCACTACTCCCTTCATGACCATTCCAAATTAACAGCTTCCCCTCTTCCTGCTAACGAGTGAAGCGGGGCTGAATAAAGAGGGGCGTAGGGGGGAGAGAAAACTTTCCGGTTGGATGCCAGGTTGAACTGGCACGGTGTGAGGGAGCGAAGGGGAGTGAAGAGACGGCGGGTGAGAGCGAAAGTTTGATGAAGTGTCATCGTGCCCACATGACACGACCTCCGCCACTCTCCCTTTCGGAGAGTTCACACCCCTTCGGGTGGATAACGGAGGGGTGAGAACATGCGAACAGCTCGTATCAAGGTCATAGACTGATTCATAATGCGAGACACGACGCTTGAATCGATAAGAGATACAGCCATCTAAGGAAAAGGAACAAATTACATTTTATAGCCTTCATCCTCTTATTCCGTGATTAATATCTTTACGGTACGTCTACGGTTACTACTAAAAGTGCATCTTCTCACATTATGGAGATGATCATGAGCGAACGGTTATTTGAGCCGACGACCTGTCGCCGATACGACCAGCCCCCTCCTCGCCCCGTCTGCGGCCCGCCCATAATAATCGTCGCCCCCGGATTCCGGGTAAGCGGCTCTTGAAAAGCTCACTCGAGAAGTAATATAAAAATTGAGTTTATAATAGAAACGCGTGGTATTGCTTCAAGTTTCCTAACAAGTTTTTTTCTCTTTTTTGTAAGTTTTTTTTTCCTGCAAACGAGCTGCCAGCGAAACAGTTGCTCGGAGGAACTACGGCATTTAGCCGGAACTCCGCCCGACCGACTACCGTCCACCGCCCACCAGCTACATACGACCGCAGGCTGTTATCGTGCAACAGGCTCAGGTATCGGCCAGGTAGTCCAAGTAGAACACGCGAATCATAACATCCAATGAGCTATATTCCTCTTTCACGCTCACGTTTTACTTCGTATTTGCTTATCATGTCTATTATAGTGTTCAATCCAATGTAGTGGTCGACATGAGAATTGTAGAAGTATAATAAGGAGAGGTGGAAGTGCCTAATTAGCGTAGCACCTCTATGACATGTGCTTGGGAGCCTTCATAAAAAGGTCGCGTGTAGTCTGCCCAGCGAAAGGTATGAGATGGACAGGGAAGATAGGAACGACAGTTTGAACAGGATTAAGTGGAGCAAAAAAAGCGTGGGGTTGATGACCGGAACAGCGGCACTTTCTTCCAAGCTCACGGCAATGTTGAGGGGGAATAAGTGATCACACGTCAAGTCAACAGAAGCTTTCAGCCCGCTCCTGTGATAGTCAACCAGCCGCCACGAATCATCCAGCAGCAATACACGTAAGCGCGGGTTTTCTTGTTTCTGGTTTGGCAGCACAATGTTACATCTATTTGTCTTCTTTTTTCCTTATCGTATTTATCGAATCTTTATCAATAAGCAGCTTTCAGACCCGTATACCAGCCGCAGCCCACCTACATTCCCCAGCAGCTACAACAGCCTCAGCAATACATTCCACAAGTAACTTTCTTTCGTAGCGGAGATTCAACTTTACATCAAATGGCCACATCATGATGCAATTCATTCATAAGTCGAACATGGTCTAATCATCTTAGAATAACAATGATACAATGCTCCTTATATTGCTTTGTAACCTGAATAATACATTATAGACGAAGTACGACTTCCTTATGATATAGTATAATGGACAAGCTTATCCTTCCCACCCAGGGCTACCAGCAGCCTCTGCAACAACAACCACAGCCACTCTACAACCCGCAAGTCGTCTACAACCAACAGCCGGTGCCGCAGCTGCAGCAGACCTTCATCCAGGCCCCGATCGTTCGCACCAACACCTATCCCCAGCCGAGAGTCTTTCCGAATGGACCGACCACGGTAGGCGTTAATGCTGCAATACCGTATCGTTTTCTGGGATAGGATTCACATGCTGTATCTAGACGAATAAGAGGCCTAACGACAACTCTACACATCGTAACTCTGCATTAAATACATGCACACTACTAAAAATAAGAGCTTTTACACCTGTATATTCTTCTGATTTCCACAACTGCAAACATTTCAGTACGGCCGCACAGGCCCCCGTCCAGTCGTGCGGCCCAACCAAGTGCCAAGGATTCTGCCCGTCATTACCAAGTCTCATTTACTCCATTTCGCTGTTCATTAATTTATCTAAAGAGTCTATTTGGCATCTGGATTATCCTAATTCGTTTCAGTCCTCGTCGTCCGCTCGGCAAGGTTGGCTGGGCGAAGCCCGGATACGACAGTGGACGACAGGGACTCAATGGGCGTCGCCCCGCTGGAAGCTTGAGGTAAACAACAGGAAGTTTTCCCTGGAACAAGATCGGGACTATCAATATGCAAGACTGCAAAATGATAAAAAAATGCTGAAAATAATAAAAATACTAAATTATCTTTGCAGGCCAAATGTGAGACCCGGAAAGCCCTTCATTCAAGTGCAGCCTTCGACTAAGACTCCGATCGAGACGCCTGAAGGGTAAGCGGTATCCAGCCATAGCTTTAGGGAAATATAATGACAATGAAGGACTAAACGAAGTTGATCAAAATATTCTTCAGTACAACTGCGTACAGCTTCCCTCCTCCTAGACTCGTCACTATCGGACCGAAAGGTATGAGCATGTTAAACTATTTTTTACACTTAGAAGTTTTGATGGTTAACATAATTCGTGTGATGTTACGTATTAAGTCGGAGCCAACCGCGTGAGCGTAGTCCCAGAAATCGTTGACATGACATCGGGAACCGACGGTGGATTTGTGGTAAGTACCACTTGACCGATCGTCAACACCAACTTGTTTTCACCAAACGCATGGATGAGTTGTTGAGAGTACAGTACATACACGAATACACGAACACGTCATATCACAGATGTGCTATTTCTTGCACTGACAGGGTCCCCGTGTGTCCACTAAGGGTCAGACACTGGTCCCACCGGCGAGTAGAGGTGAGATCGAGGAACCCGTCGACGAGGGACCCTCCATCTTGCCATTCGCACCCGACGGAGAGGTTAGCACTGACACTGCGGTTTCCTATGCACGATCAGTAGATAACTGTGCGAGTGTTAGTGATTTTGAGCAACTTTTTTTGCCTCACGACCATGGAGAGTTGGCTCAGGGCGACTCACGATTTATTGAAAACATTGCCTTAGGACCCATCGCACGGCTCTACAAGCCTCCCTGAAACTGTACCACTCGGAGAATTCTTCGGGGGCCCGAACTTCCCGAAGCTTGGAGTACGTATTTTACAGATAAGGTTTTAGAAGTACGATTTTGGAAAGCATATGCTCTAGGGACTGGACGATCTCACCGAGCCTGAAGACAACGGCGGAACAGCTGTAAGCGTTCTTGTCACTGTGCTCTAGCTTTTACCTGGATTGCAGTAGCAGCGAAGAAATTTCTAACAATTGGATGCACTTTGTCAATGACAGCAAATTTTCAGGGCAGCAGCTTCCCAGGCGGCAGTGGAGGAAAGTCGGAGTCGTTCAGGTACAATGATGTTAGAAGGAAAAAAACTATGTGATTTACCTTTCAAGGCCAATCGACGAGTTCCCGCCCGATCTTCGTCCGACTCACACTGGAGGATCCCCTTCAGGTAGCTTTATTTGAAGTTCACCTGCAATATCTTGAACGAAGAAACATGTGAAATACATAAGATTTCGGGTAGCCAAAGCCCAAAAGCTCTTCCAGGCAACGAAGTTGACATCGCCGATGGAGAGCATCCCTCATCCACTACTTCGTCTTTATCCGGACCCTCCGGTACGGGTCACTCCCCCTCCTCCTCCTCCTCGTCCCCGACCAATCCCCTCGAAGAGCTCATTCCCTTCCCCTCCAACCCCGATCCAATCAGCTCACATAGCCCCACATCAGGCGCGGGCCGTACCATCCCCGAATTCCCCACTGACAACCGTCTTCCCTCAGGTGGTCTTGGCCCCTCAAGCACTGGTTCTGGAGGATCTGGAGGAGTAAGTACCAGTCTTTTTTGTCCACTTTACCTTCTTGCTACTGTGCATGATCCTTCACAGACTTCTTTCACAGAATGGCCAGCATCCCATGGCTTCTCTGAGTTTCCATAACTCGCTCGAATACAGTGTAACGTAACTAAGCACCCGCGTTTCCAGAGTACACCGTTCCCGGAAATCGTCATCGATTCGAGTGCTTCACCTGACACTGTTAACCAGGATTCGCGCGTTCCCACCACTGGTCGGCCCAACGCTCAACGCCCAGGATCAGGATCCGGCTTCCCTGGATCTTCGCGTGGACCGGGCGCAGAAGGGTCAGGCCCCGCCGGTTCCAATTCCCGCTTCCCCGGATCATCGTCTGGCTCTGGACCCGACTCTCACTTTCCCGGACCCATGCCGAGCTCACCTGGAGGGGCTGGTCTTCCCTTCGGCACGGGACCCGCAACGAGCACAGGGCCAGGATCGCCTGGATCTGGTTCGAGTGGTCCAGGCGGTTTCGGGTCGTCGGGACCCAGCGGCGGAGGAAACGGTGGATTGGGGTTTCCAACGAGACCGACGGGACCAACGGGCTCGGCTACCTCCGGAGACGGCGGCTTACCGGAGCTCGTGCCCACTACGTCGCATGGAACGGCCGAGTTTCCCAATGGCCGTAGCCCCTCCCCGGTTGGCCCAGTCAACTCCACACCTGGTGGACCCACAGGAGCTGGACGACCGAATTCGGTAAGCTGAAGCACAATTACAGGGACATGTTTGAGCGTATCTATTATATATGAGTGGTGATGATTTTGGCACCCAACACGACTTTACGCATGACTCTACGCGCGTTTGGGTGTTACTGGAAAACCGTGTGCATTTCAGCAATTCCCCGGAGCCAGCAGTCGCATACCAGGCAGCGGGGTATACATACGTTGTGTTTTTTTTAAATTTGTTTGAATTAACTGCATGCCACTGAATAATGACCGTTTTCAGCACGCACCCGTTTTCCCAGACCATAGCAGTCCCGCGGTGCAGAGGCCTCTTGTACGGCCGAATACGGGACCCCGTCCGACGACAGGATTCAATGCTCCGTCCAACTTCAACCCCTCGCCAGAACAAGGCACACGTGGACCGAATTTCGGTCAACCACCAAGACCAGCTGATAACCATCCCAACCTCGGGAACAATCTCCCATCCCAACATCCCAACCCATCCCATCCCAACCAACCATTCCCGCCTCGAGGAAACAACAATCGCCTTCCCGAATTCAATCCCTCGCAGTTCAGCCACAGGCCTGGACCAAACCAGCCATTCCCCGAGTCTAGTTCTGGAAGACAGATCCTTGTTCCTTCTTCTACCGTTCGAGGCAGTGAAGTGCCCAATCCATCATTTCCCGATCGCTTCCCTGGCTCTGGCTCTGTTCCACAAGCTAGCCAACGACAGAACACCTTGACCCCGTCACATATGCAACCACAGTCTAACTTCCCACAGGCGAATGGAAGAGGAAGGCAGCCTTTTCCCAGCGTTGATAGAGGAGCACAGCATGCGGTGACTTTCCTCACTTTTTCTCCGATTCTTTGAGTTATACGATTGCACTCTGAAATTCTTTAGTCTTAGCACTTTCTTGCATGCATTTGTGCGAAATCTATAGGTGCATATGAGATCACTTGAAGGCACTTGAAAACGTTTGCATCTTAACATTTCATAACTCCCATTTAATATTCCATTTTTATTCTGCAATCTCTACGAAGGGAAAAGCAAATTTTAGAACACACCGAATGGATCGCCGAATTCCTTCGGTGGCCCGAACGAGAAAGGATCGGGATCCGTAAGTTATAGCAGAATAAACCGGTCCATCAGTTTCTTTTATTCCAAAATGTGTCTAATTCTTTCGCCAGATATTCGGTATGATAAACTGACGGATATTTTTATTCCACTATACATAGATCGATATATTTTGAAATTAGGCAATATGTTTCCTGATCGCACTATACAATAACAATAAATTTTTCTATCCGTTAGAAAAAAGACCCAAATCCATATTGTGCAGAAAGCGTTGACAAATAGACAAATCTGCCTTTTAGTTCCCCGGCGGTCCCGGTGGTAGCGAGGGTCCGCGCGGCGGTTCTGGAGTAGATTCTTAGATGATTATTTTTCACTTTCTCTTTGTTCTCTAAGTTATTTCGTACCTTAAACCTTCTAACTTTCACAGTGTGATTACAGGGCGCCGACAGCAGCTTCCAAGGGCCCGGAGGATTTCCTGGTGGAAACTCCGGAAACGTGAGTACGGCAGAGAGCTTGTGAGGCAATGTTGCTTGGTTCCCAACCTCTATTCGAGTGGCCCGGAAGGGCGCTACACAACGTGACTGGGACATAACAGTTACACAAACGACTAGATAGAGATCCTCTTATTGGCGAAAGACTTCCGTCAGTAACCCTCTTTCCTATTCGTTTGCACTCCCTTCATGCCTCTTCGTTCTCTCGTCGTGCATACGAATGAGGCAACTGACGGAACGCCTTGGTACACCATTGATCATGCAACAGACCTGAGTGGCATGCTCTGCTCCTAACCTAGCCTGAGAGTGAGACACGAATTCAGCATCCGAGCACGTTCACGAATGCTCAGCACCCAGGAAGTGGAGGCGCACCCAGTGCAGGAGGCCAGCCCTCCTCTAACGGAAGATTCCCGAGTCCCAGCTCGCCGAGCGGCCCTAGCGGAGGCAATAACGGATTCGACGGCAACGGACGAGGAAACGCTGGAGGTCCAAACGGAGGACCGAATGGTGGACAGAACTTCCCACAGAACGGTGGAAGAACTGATTTCGGCGGATCACCAAATCCGGATCGCCAAGGACCCAACCGTCAAGGATTCCCGTCAGGGGGTGGTAGTGAATCAGGATTCGATAATAGACGTCTGCCAGGAGGGGTGAGTGTGAGAACAACTAATTCAGCTTATGCCTATATGAAGTAACTTCCCAAGTAATCGCTGCATGTAGATAGTGTGTGGCACATGCTTGCCCCCCCGACAATTGGAAAGCTACTGCAAATCCCTTTGCAGTAGTTATCCAGTTGTCAGATAAGCAGTCTAAAAAATAGCTTTCAGCAGGCAGGAAGCGGTACCGGATCACCGTCAGGATCTCTTCCAGGAGTAAGAGTTATTTTATTGCTGTTTTATTCAGAAAGGTGTTCTGATCTCACAATGCTTGAGCTGAGTTGTGAGCAATATCTACCTTGCAGCACCCCACTCAAATTCAAGTTCCCGCAACTGGTGCACAGTCTCCAATGGGTGTTGCTCCATCAGTGAGTGAAGTTTTGTGCATTCCCACCGTTTGACTGGTTCCAGGAAAGTCCGAACTCCTTTTCCTCCGACGAACGACGGCCGTCTGGAGCCTCTCCACCAGTAAGAATCACTGAACTGTGGTCTTCGGTCATATGTTGTCTTACATTGATTATGATGTGGTTTGAATTAACGTACATGCACTATTTCAAAATACTTTCAGTTCGGAAAAGCACCGACTTCACAGAGTTCTCGAACACCTCATCCGTTTGATGCACAGTCACCAAAGACAGACTTATCCCATCCTCAGGTCCTTCATTACACAGCATACTGCCCTTTTCACTCGTACACACATTGTGACACTTTTTGTCACCATCTCTGATCAGGGCACTCCAGAGGCTCTTTTGATTGCTCCGTTTCTATCGGATCCATAGGAAATCATTTCGAATACAAATGCTATTTCAAAATGCAATACACAATGTTTCGCAGATCACACTTCCGCACAATAATCTCACGGTTCCCAACATTACACCATCGCTCACGACAGTTAGTGCGGAAGTACCCGAAGTAAGATCACAGCTGCCCAGCTATTCGTTCATAATTTTTGTGTGCAGTTTGCTTCTCCGTTTGGCACACCTCACTCCATTCCCAGTGCACAACGATTCAATGGTATTACGAGGGCCGAAGGCGACAATGTAAGGCAATATCGAAGAAGTGGAGTTCTTCGCACTTTTCATTCTCTTTGGGTTTCTTTTACTTCTGCGTGACTTTCTGCAATTTATCTTTTCTTACTTGCGAATTTGCAGAGGGTCCGAAGTAAAGGAGCCGTACCACGAGTTTTTGGCCATATTGGCTCTTTAGGTCATTTAGTAGATCCAATCATCTTGATCGGGTATTCCAAATCTTATGCGATTTCATTCACTCTCCGCTGAGTTCTGAAGGTGCAAAGAGCAACGTACTTTTCACAAAATCTGATATATTCGCCGACTGAGATGAGATACAGCTCTGATTCATTGACAAAACGACTTTTCACATTGTTCCGATAATTTTAAGAAAAAGAACGACCAGAAAAACGAGCGGAAAGGCCTAAATTGCAATATCAGGGTAGCGCGCGAATTCAAATGCTACCGTACTCGTGGGCCGGCTCCTTTAAGGTGTGAAAATATAGTTAGAGAACTCGAACACTAATTCATGATATTATTTTCACTAACATTCAATTCAACAAGTAATTTTTAAGTTCGGCACTCCCTCAAATACTGCCTTACGTGGTCTACCGCACTCAGGAAATCCCACAGTGAGCTGAGCGCAGAGTTGCATGAATGGCACACCTTTGTTTGCAGTCCAACTCACGAATTGCTGTTGGAGAACCGATGCACGACGGCCAGCACACACCTCCGGGCATCAGCAGAGTGAGTGTCGTGAAAAAAATAGAACTGAAGGTTCTGATCTTTCTCCTAGCTATGGATCACACTCAACAGGATCAACAGCCACAGAATAGGTTGATCACGACACATGCCTATGAAAAGGAGCCGAATGAACTTCTCTACTCCTGTGTGACGTTTACTTTAGCAAAGCATGGTCCGGCCGTCAGACCGGATCCAGGAATCTAACGAACCCCTCGGCCCGAAGATCTTCGAAAGGCCGGTTCCCGGACATCCAGTCACTAATACGACAGGAGGACTACCACAGAATATTCCGAGACCTGAACGACCTTCTCCCACCAACTCACTCCGACCTGATCACCAACCCACTAATCCCAACCCGCTCAAGAGTGTTAACTCCCAACCATTGCCTGCTACGAGATCTGAAGGCCCGAGATTACCCGCACCTAACACTGGTTTCGATCATACTGCAGTGCCTGCACAATCTGCAGACCACGTAAGAAGTTCCCGATCTTTTATTTGCTAACATTTTTCTCGATTACACCTTTGCTTGAACTTTTGTTAATTTTAGTTTATAACACTTCCTATGTAGGACAACAAGAACGCTGAAAGACAGATTATAGAATCTTGCTGAAGCTGTGCTGAAGGCATGTGCAATGTTGTGATTAAAGTTCAAAAGTAATTTAACAACCTCAGGAGCCTGCAGGAAGTGGAGGTCAGAGCGACGGAGGACCGAACAGTGGAAACGTAAGCATATCAAGTTTTTAGAAGTGTTTACCTAAATCGTGCATTTCAGCCTGCTGGAGCAGGTTTCCCCAACGGCGGCAACAGCTCTCCCGTTTCAACAGGCGACGGAGTAAGTACAGCATAAAAAATTTCACCATGCTGAAGATAATACATTTCCATTTAAACGCATCTTAATAAATAAATAAAATAATAATCGCACTTCGTTTCAGTTTCCTGGATCGTCCGGTCCAGGAGGATTCGGTGGAGCTTCTCCTGGTGCCGGAACTCCTGGAGCTTTCGGTCAACCGGGAGATGGTGTAAGCGAAACTCTACACAAACTACTTTAATATTTTTAAAGATTTTTCGTTTATTTCATTTTTACAGGTTCCAGGAACATCGTCTACTGGTTCACCTAACGGCGGGGTAAGCAAATAACGAGCATTATTCAACTAAACAACAAGCGTTTCAGTATTTGACGCTTGGTTATCTGTACGACCAGCAATACAAGCCAAAGCAAACCAACGTTATTCCTTCAAATGCACACGATTCCTATCGCATGTATTCAGGGTATTCATGTGCTCCGGAAAAGCGAATTCCTTTGGGTGATAACGTTGCGCATAGCCCCAAAATGCCCAAATATTCAAGTCAACTACCTCTCCCAAGGAGACCTCATCACCGTTCGCTCACAAACAGAAAACTTCCTAAGAGAAAGCGCGAACGCAATGAAGAAACGGGAATTTCATTGTTGATCTCAATGTTCGAGGAATATCAAATGCAACGAAATCGCATGCAAGTACAAGTATCTGCCTCGCCCTGCTTTAGAGAAGAGCGTTCATTCAGCCAACTCGGAGTATTGCACGACTGCCAGTCTCGAATGAAAATCCCGCTACCCGCCAAGATGTTCCTAGGCAGAACAGATTTCTACAAGACAAGAAACATCGAAGATACAGAGAACGATAAGAGAAAGGAAAATTGCAAAGACACAATTAGCGAATACTCCTATGGGCCGAGGGCTGCAACGCCACTTCTGTCTAAGACTATTGAAGATGCGAGAGATGAGAAAGCAATACAGCAAGGCAAGGACGTAATAACCGAAAGCCCTTTTGGACCGAGTGCATCAATGCACCTTCAGTACAAGCCAAACCAAGACATTGAAGAAACACGGCAATACAAGGATACAATAAGCGAACACTCATTTGGACCTAGGAAAGAAACGCAGCACTCCATGGCTGATCTTTTGAGAAACGACGAGAAGAATAATGAGGCTGTACCGTACAGATGGGGCATTAGCCGAATCTCAGACATACGCTTACCGCTAGCAACCGCAGTATACACTAAACCGTTTCCAATACAGCCAATGAATGCAAATAGTGCAAGAGCCATGATAACTATGCAAACGTATGTGGTTAAGGTAAGCTAAGCAGCTAATCGATACGCGAAAGCAAACTCAAAAAGTATGAAATTACAGGGAGCTGAGACCCCTGGACAAGGTTCAACTGGACAATCAGCGCCAGGAGGAGGAGAGGTTCCCGGAGGAAGTTCCGGAGGCTCGCCAACGGTGAGTCGGGTGTTCTAGCCGAGGTTGCCTAACGAACCCTTTGCATCTGAGAATGTCGTGCATACGTTCTTCAGTAACCCACTGCCGTTCAATTCCCTTATTCCCGCTGACACGCATGATACCCCTTGCCTTCTTTGTTGCATGGCTTCTTCCCTTGAATTCGATTGCAGTCTTCGTTGCGGTCCGGGTCCTCCGCAAGGGGGGGACACGGCACCGGAGGAGGACGGAACGGAGGAGGACCAGGCAGAGCAGGAGATGGAAGGGGAGAGGTGCAGAGACCCCAGGGGCCTGGCGGCTCTCACGGGTTCGGAGCTAATGCGGGCCATGGCCGTGGTGGTACTGGAGGTACGTTGGTTAATAGACGACAAGAGAATTCAAAGTTGAATTTAACAAGAATATTTTGAAAATATTGGTTTCAGGTAATGGCGAGAACCGTGACGGTGTTCGTACGAGTGTAGGCGGACATGGCCACTCCCCATCCCGAGCCCACGATAAGGGTGACTCGTCATCATCGGAATCGGCCGAAAACCCCTACGGAGGCAGTCCGGCCTCGTCGTCGTCAAGCGAATCGAAGGAGGAAGGCGGCGGATGGGACAGCTCGTTCGCCGGGGCCGGTGGAGTACGGCCGAGTCCTGCTACTACTCCTCGTACGCCCGGTCCGACTCACTACTACCAATCGGCCGCACCGAAGCTCAACGGCCGCGGAGGGTACTACGTGGGCCCGGGCAAGACCACCGCCTACAATCCGTCAACGAGACAGCACACAGAGGCGCCGAATAACGGCTACGACTCGTACAATCCCTCAACGGCCTCCTCAACCACACGCCGACCTACACCTGGCGCACCCTCAAACGGCTATGATGGATATTCCGGATCTCACAACACTCCTGGATACGCACCCGCGTCCTCGTCGCCTCAGCCCGTACGCGTGTCCACGGTCGGTTCGCAGCAAGGCGCTGGATACGATTCCTACCCATCGCCGTCCAGCACAACGCCTGAAGCACCGCAAGGATACGACGCCCAGCCTACGACCCATTCGTACTCCGCCTCATCACCTGCTCCGGTTCCTACAGCAGCTCCCACGGGATACGACGCCAACCCCGCTCCCTACGCCCACAGGCAATCGTCCACCGCGAGTCCAACCACAACGGCAGCTTCTAATGGCTACGACCTTCCTGCAGCTCCTCCCAGCTACGACGGCCCTGCTGCGCCCACTACACCTCGACCTGTTGCTCCTTCAAGTACTGCAGCCGCCTCTGGAGGCTACGACGTTCCTTCAGTCACACCGGGTTATGATAGCCTTGGTACGCCCGCTACCGCAAGGCCTCCCGTATACACCGCTACTGGAGGATACGACAGCTATCCAGCAGCCTCGTATACGCGCCAATTCTACTCGAAGAATAGGCCTTCGTCGGAACAGGCAGCCCACCCCGCAGCCAGTCCGTATTCGACCTCTGCACCGAATAACGGAGGTTACGATGCCCCTCAACCATCAGCGAGCAATGGTTACGACAGCCATCCCTCCACTACATCAACGGAAGGACATAGGAGACCCACCTCCGCGGTTCCTAATAACGGAGGCTACGATGCCCCTCACCCATCAGCGAATAACGGTTACGTTAATCATCCCGCCCCTACATCAACCGCAGGATATAACCGACGACCCACCACCGCGGCTCCGAATAACGGAGGTTACGATGCCCCTCAACCATCAGCGAACAACGGTTACGAAAATAAACCCTCCCCTACATCAACGGAAGGCTATAGGAGACCCACCTCCTCAGCTTCGAATCCATACGAGTCCTCCACCACAGCCCCGAACGCTGGAAATGGTTATGACTCGAACCCCACATCTTCCCAGCCATCGTACGACCAATCGAGCGGCCCAGCGGCATCTCCCTCTCCGAACCCATATGAAGCGCCTGCCACCGCTCTACCGACTGGATACGATAGTGCAACGCGACCGCACAGTCTGCCCAGTGTCCCACGACGCCCCCAAGTGCTTCCCCGCACCGGCTCCCAGTCTTCGTACGGCAGCAATCCGACAACAGCCTCATATCCCAGCCGAAACCCGTACGACGACAGCCCATCGCTGCCAGCTGGCCAGTCCAATCCGTACCAGTCTCAAGCTACCTCTGGCCCAACAACCGGCGCGCCGAACCCCTACGAGTCCCACCAGCCCTCTCCGTTCTCGAGAGTAGCTATTCCCGCGGCCTCTCCGCCTCCATCATCGAATGGCTACGATAACCCCCCTGCATACTCCAACCCCTCGCCGTCGTCGCGATTCCTCCCCTCTTCCCATCCCGTACCCTCAGCTGGCCTCAACGAGGTTCACGACTTCAGCGGCAGTCCCGTCGCTCCCCTTCCCAGGCTGACGGAGGGCCTCCACGAGTTCGCCGGCAATCCCCTTCAATCGCACCACCGACCCGCGCCCTCCACAGCCAATCCCTATGCCCCGCCCGATGCCTATGCCCCTTCGTCCTATCCCTCCGCTAGTCCCCCCTCAGGCTACGATAACCCCAACCCTCCCAGTTCGCAATCGGGATACGATGTGCGTTGGTGACATTTCCTAAAGGCTGATAGCGACCCAAGGTCAATGTCTCACCAAGACTCGCTATCAGTTTACTCCGTGATCCATTCGAGTGTCCTTATTTGTGCTCGATAATGTAGCTGCGAAAACGCTTTTGCTTTAATAGAAACGCATCCTTTTTTGTAGACTAATATGCTTTAACAGCCAAGCGGTAGTAAAGAAAATTCTTTATAGATTCCTGGTAACGGAACGGCAGGAGAAGGCGTGCCTAACGACAACAAATTCCCGGTAAGCCTATTTAATTTTTCATTCTCGTTAGCAGTGGCATGATTCACATTGTCATCAATTTTACTTAAAAAATAATTATACGTTTCAGATTATCACCGGTCCCGTCAACGGCTCATCACCAAGAGAAGTATTAAAATACAGAAAAAAATTTGACTTAATATTTTACTTAAATCACTTATATCAACTCCCTTGCAGCCGAACGAATTCGGACTGGACGGCTGCTATCGAACCAAAAAGGGTAACTTGTGATATGTATCCATTGTGAGAGCGACGCATTTTCATTTCGCTGCTTGTTCTTTAGAATTTTGATACAATATGTGTCAGGTCTCGTGTGCTGCGATCCACGCCTTGAGGCGGTTCTCGAGAACGCGCTCGCTGACAAGATGAAGCTTGGCCGGAGCAAGTGCAACTTCCAGCTGTTCGCCAACGCTGCTCAGGTTTTACAAGCAGTCTTTCTGGCGTTCTTTCTGCTCATACGTTTTTCAACAAGTACCAGGGCGTGTCTACGAATAGAGCTATCTAGAGAAATCTAATATGCTATTAAAGGTGGTATAAACAGAATTTTTGTTGCACTCATCAGGTCTGCTTTTTTTTGTAATTTTAGGGCACTAGTTCAAAATAATAATACAAATCGAGAACATACGCAATTTACTGAGAAAACGTGATTGAAAAGCTACTTGATGTACAGAGAATTTAATAAATAAAGGCGCAAACAAATTTTTAGACCCAGTGCAGTAAGCTATCCGTAGAATAGTTTGCGGAAAATTACGTTTGGTCGAATGTTTGGCTTGGCTTTCATTACCGTAATCTTTTGAGTCTGCACAGGTTCTTCGTGGTGGCAGTTTTGAATGTCACTCTATTTACAAAACCTTTAAACATCCCTCCGACTGCCCGATCAAACAGAAAAATAATAAAACCAAACCATACATGCAGCAAGCGGCCGAGGACGAGTTCAAGCGGTCGTTCGAGACCATCGCCGCCCCATCGGATTTCGGCCTGCTCGCCCAGTTCGGCGACAACCTCATGTGCAAGACGATGGTTGATGGAAAGTAAGCTGCAATCAAGTTCACCTATTCCTATGAAAAAACACATGACGGGAAAACATTCAAAATGAAATACTCTGTGTAGGTTCGTGATGGTGTGGGCAACGGCTGTTCCCTACTCTATTGATGGTTCGAACCGTCCCCTAACCCCTGAGGAGGTCTCAGCCCTTCCACACAAGCCCGTAGTCAACGAAATCGCTTCATTGGGATAGAAAGCGAATCCCGCAATGTTTATATTCAACAAGTAGCCTTTATAGACCTAGAATATTTATTTAAGTTATTGCAAAGCCTTGACTTCAGTAATATTCGAACGTGCTAATATAATAGATTGCGTACTAGCTCTTACCTAGCTATGACTAGAGCTTGCGTGCAGAGCAAGTAGGACTGCAGCTCCAAACCTCAAGGGTATCCGTGCCGTAATATATCATCGTTATCACATCATAATTCCACTTGTTAATAAACTATTGTGCAGATCATTGCCATGATAAATGATTGCCTCTGTCTGCAGAATCATGATTTTTTTCGTGCCTCAGATTTGTCTCTAGGTGATCTTTTGTGTTTTGGCAGTTTATGTAAATTTCTCACATTTGGCCTGTCATGGTCCATTGTTCGCTTGCGCACAATACAAACAGATCATTCCCTCTTCATCCGGAAGATGAGTCAGAATCGGAAGAATGAGTGTGGTGACTGGAGAGACGACAGATAGGTAGAGACGAGTGAGAGAGTACGCAGAGGTAACCGAGGGAATAGAGCGGAGGGTTGATGTAGAACAAGTACGTGAAACTCATCATTTGGGCGAATTTACTCTCGCCTCCTCTCTGTTCGCTCGAAATAGCGACAGATGTGAGAGAAAAGTATATTCTCGACCACCTTATAGGTTCGTATTTGGCTCCCTTCGTTTAGTCTTAATTTCTTGATAGTGTGAAACATCCAGTTCCTCCACTATTCTGTTGTGAGTATGAGTGAACTTATCGATTATGTGAAGTAGTTTTTTTCCTGTGTGAAAGATGTGATAGTGATCATGTACTGCCGAGTATTACACAGACAGTTCCTCGGCCATCAACGGGTTTTTTCCAATCCTTCCTTCGATCATTTGTACGTAGACTAGTATGCCGTGAATCATACGGAAGGCGCAATTCTTGACGTATTCCTGATTATAGTTCGATCGTCTCACCTCTCTAACTCCACAAGTATCACAGCGTGATAGAAAGTTGACCTCATTTCCGTCTTCTCCTCAACTTCTTTATTTTACGATGTCCATCTCATTTCACTTCTCCAACCTTCACCTCTCATAGACAGTATCAAAACTCGCTTAGCGTTGGTGGCTCTGATCCCAAACTCGTGAAAACAAGCCCTCGCTGCGTTCTAGCCATGGATACGTGAGTTCTGCGAACCTTTGAGAACGTTTCGAAATCATTAATTCAACTTTTTTTACATTACTGCCCATATGAATTCACTTTCTTGTTCGTATTTCTCCTCAATAACTTCCGCTCCTGCTTCTTGCACTGTATCGTGTTCTGCTGTCTCATGGAATCAAGAGATAGTAGCTATTTGAGTGTCGCTGATGCGGGTGTCCCTTCCCCTACTGCTCTTACTCCTCGCACTAATCTCCTGTGTCTCGGGAGGTTTCTTCGACTCGATAACCTCCTTCTTCTCCGGATCTAAGAAGAAGAACGAGCCCAAGCGAACGCCCGTCAGCGAGGATAAGGCTAAGGCTAGATTGCTTTTTATAAAGTATTAATATATTAGCTTTTGAGTTTTCTGAAAAATTACGTGCTTATAACCCCAACAATATCAAAACCAGCGTGATTTCGTTTTGAACGTTAGGAATCGTTTTCTGACTTGAGGAGTCCAAAACAAGAAAGATTGCGGTAGAGCGTAGCGTTCGACAAACATAGTCTATTACTCACGAACAGATGAGTGCTTCCTCCTGCAGTGAGTCACCAGCCATAAAACGCAGATTTAGCACTGCTCTATCTTCTTTTACTCTGTTGTGTTTATTTCTAGCCCCGACGAGAAGGCTCTGTGTTAAAATCAAAAGAAAGCGAGTAATCGCAAAGCTGGAAGCAAAGAAAGCATAAGGAATAGCTATTAATTCAGAGCTACCTGCAAGCGTTCGGCTACGTCCCTCCGTCAGGGTTGAACAGTGGAGGTGGGGGGTTGTCCGGAGCCTTTCGTGATGCGAAGGATGCTCTCAAGAGTGCAGTCAAGTACGTATAAGATTGTGCTAAGCTCAAAATTACTGGCACACTAGAAGAAATTTTTTTAAAATCAAAAGACAGAAGCAAAATAATTCTCTACTCATTTATGGCATAATCCCATGAACCTACTCAATCGTCTGTTCAAGAGCGCCGATAACGGTTACCATGATTGGTATTGGCAACAATGCGATGCAGACGCGATTATCAATACGTATTGCAGGAAGTTCCAAGAGTTCGCAGGACTCAATCCCACCGGAGACCTGGACGAGAAGACGCGGGAGAAGATGGCTGCTCCTCGATGTGGAGAGCCGGACGTTGAGTTCATCACCAGTGGAGGTGAAGACTGGTTTATCACTTTTTGATTGATTGATTTATCCACACTTAAATAGCAAGGCAATGTTAATATCAGGTAATGACACAGTACAGTTCATAAGTAGGTATAAGAGAGCTTACTAAGAGCTCAATTTTTATGTACAGAGGAAAGAAAGGAGACGAGGAAGTTCCCAAATACAAGCGGAGAAACATCAAATACGTTATCGGGTAGTTTGTTCCAAGTGAGGAGATTACGAAAGCAGAAAGTTGTCTTGAAAATTTTTCAGTTAGACTATCCAGTAGCTGTTGTATAATAGTTAGATAACTTCAGGTATAACTTCAAAAAATAATATATGCAGGAGCGGCGTTCAAGTGGAGCAAGACGGATCTGACGTATTCCATCGAAAATTACAGTCCGGACCTGCCAAGGGCCGACGTGAAGTAAGTTATTTAGGAATAGTCCTGTCACTGCTAATTAAAACCTTTCAGGCGCGCTATCGCAGAAGCCTACGGCGTGTGGGCGAAGGTCACCCCACTGACATTCAGAGAGGTACGAATCGGTCTAGAAGTGGAAAATCCATGATAAGCGGCAAATGAATTTAAATAGCTGACTGAAAGAAAACAGAGTTCTCTGTGCAGGTGTCCCCCGGTCAAGGCGACATCAAGGTGCGGTTCGGCACCGCCAACCATGGAGACCCGTGGCCTTTCGACGGAAAGGGTCAGCTTGAGCTATCCGGAAATGTATTCTGACTCTGTCTTCATTTAGAATTGCTTCATATCAACTAAACTCTTCAAAGCCAAAGAAAGACTATCTATTCAGGCGGAGTCCTCGCTCACGCGACAATGCCGGAGAACGGGGCGCTGCACTTTGACGAGGACGAGAACTGGACGTACATGGACGCGAAGAAGATCGACTCGTGAGCCGTCTAACCTTTCTCTACTTTAGTTATTTATTTATTCATTTGTTCATTTTTCCAGAATCTTGCTGTTGAGCAATTATAATTTGTGGTAGCTAAGGATTCACTAATTATTCATTAACATCATTGGACAACCATGTTATCCTGTTCAGGTATCAGTATACTGACTTCTTCGCCGTGGCCATCCACGAGGGCGGCCATACGCTCGGTGAGAACTCTAAGCGATCTTATAATTTGTCTTCTTCACTTCTCTCTAGTGACGGCGACTGGAAAGGTAGCAAATATAATATGTTTGATTGTAGGTCTGTCGCACTCACGCGACGAGTCTTCGATCATGGCGCCCTTCTACCAGAAGACCGTCGACGACAACGGAAACTACATCAAGCCGACGCTGAAGAGCGCAGACATCGCCGACATCCAGCGAATCTACGGACGAGGTTCATCCAATGCCTTTTATCCACCCAAACATTTGGGCGCTGTTCAAGAGTATCAGCATTTCATTCCGTATTTTGCATCACTGAAAATAGGATAACAACTATAGCTTCATTGGAATGTTTCATCCAGGAGTGGGCAGCGTGCGTCCCGACTCCTCTCTGAGTGGCTCGTCGGGCAATCCGAATGCCGGTCGGGGAGTGGATCTGGATGGGGGACGGGGCAGGACGACGACGACCACGTGGAGGCCGTCCAGTGGAAGAGGAGAAAGCGACTTTGGAGGAAGCAGTAGTGGAGGTAGATTCTACTTCCCGTTTTATTTAAGAGATATTCATCTGTGGATATTATTGACTGCAGGAAGTAGTGGTGGGGGCATATTCTACTTCCTATCTGCTTAGAGAGACATTTCGATCAGAGCCTAATGTATTACGTAGAAAGATTGGCGGAGTTATTCTACTACCCTTTTAGCAGGATGGTTTGACACAAATCACATTGTGTGACGTAATGCAGATGAAGGAAAAGTTTATTGAAGCTCATTTCAGGTGGGATGGGCGTCTCGTGTCCGAGCACCGTTGATGGCGTTGCGTCGAGTGAGTATCTTCACTAGTCCCGTCGAATCGGGTCTTTTTCATAGATGCGTGTCATGTATTATATAAATCGAGCATGGTACTGGTTATGTTGAACCAGATGAAAGATAACCATCAAAAAGACCCGATTCGACGGCTCTAATCTTCGCTAAGCTTCTTCTCCAGGAAATCCTTTCACATATAGATATCTACATATCGTGTACTACGTGAAAACTGCTCTACTTGCAGCGCCCGACGGCAAGACGTACATGTTCTCGAACAACAACGTGTACGAGATGATCACGTCGTCGAAGCGGATCACGGAGACGTACTCCTTCAAGCAGTTCTTCCCGAACGGGCCGCCCTACGTGGCGGGGGCCGTGTACAATCCCACCAACTCCATGCTACTCATCTTCCAGGGAGGACGGGTAGGAGTCTCTTTCCTTGCTATGTTATACTTTTGTACTATTATATATATATATATCTTGGAGTGTCTTTATTTCTAGATAGAAAACCAAACCCAGAAACTGACGTTTTCCGCAGCAGATCTGATTCCAGCGAGTGACTCGATCTCCCTTCCAGGTCTGGGGCTACACGTACTCGCGTCTCCGCGGCCGCTTCCAGCTCGACTCTGAGTTCCCCAAACGCCTCCCCCGGGACATCTCCTGGATCCCCATTGGCGCCTTCCGGGCGCCCAATGGACACCAGATCATCGTCGGGGTCAGTGGCTCATAAATCATGGACATATAAATATAATGCTAAGTGCCACCGAAGTTGATCATATCTGTGGCTATCAGATTTAATTTTGCCGACTTGTTTACACTGTATGTGTCTTATGAATTGGAGAAGAGGCCTGTCGCACAATCAACTTATAATTCCAGACTCCAGGAATACCTATCATATCTATCCTTCAGCCGAGTGGTCAGTTCGCGGTTTACGACGAGTACTGGAACCAGATCACGCTGCAGAACCAGATGGGCGCCTACTTCCCCGGCATGCCTTCCAGTCTCAAAGGTGCGAGACCGCTCTCCGTTTTTCAAAGACTTGCAATTATTATAACCTTGATCACGCTGTAGGAAGCGAAATGCAATGGATGGAAGAGAGGTTGATATGGTTGACAGAACTCTTACATCAATTGTACTACTGCTTCCGGTGAGAAACCGAAGGGTATGTAGAGAATTCAGACAACGTAGGAATGACGTTTACTGACAGGAATAATATTTCAATAATATTTGACCCTTGCAGGCGCGCTCCCGGCCCAGGGCGATTACCTGGTCGGCTTCACGCTGACGCGGGCCTTCGAGTACAACACGCGGACCCGGTCGACGAATCCCGAACAGCGGCTCATCCGGAACGCCGTCCACTGTTAGAGACGAAGCAAGTACGGGCTTACGCTTTAGTATCTTCGGCACATTTGGTTCTCATTCACGCCCCTTGAAATATGTATCACTGGGACTCACTCAGTCTGGGATCAGTGGGACTGGAAGTCATAAGTCGACGGAGAAAACGTGCACCAAAAATGACGAAGGGGCTCACATTCTTCTGTTTAGCACCCAGCAACATCAACTGATGAGATTAGGTATTGAACTAGCCGCAAAAGATGCTGGCTTATTTTTCTTTCTTAAAGTATGCGAATACGACGTGATACAACCTGAAGATCATTAAAGCGTGGCACAAAATGCACTCGTAGGCCTCGCATAGATGACACTACTAGATCACCTACTATGCAAAGAATTACATATCTAAGAATACAAAATATAGGAAAACTATTTATTTTTCGTAAATAGTGGATTATCATGCATTTTATCAGGTGATGACTCGCCGGCTGCTCTTACGCGATTCGGCACTTCACCGAAGCTGCATACTCTCCTTCTCACCTCTGCTATTATTGTTCACCGTTACCTCAGTTGAACCTTTTTAATTTCATTGAAATTTCATTTTTTATTAGCTTCACAAGAACTATTTTTGTACATCTCACATAATTACAAGTAGCTCAAAGAAACATTCCAGTTTCAATACAGACGCATTCATTTCTGATTATCATTCTTGCGATTATACCGGTATCTTCAAACCTTGCCATAGATGATAAAGTTTAATCTTCCAAGTGTTATTTCTACAAGCATCTGCGTTCAAGGGTGAGAAAATACGCTGATACTTTTAACGCTTATTCTCCATGGAAGATCTTTTATGACTTACCTAGGCATTCCTAAATTCAAAGTCACGCAATGCACAATATCTTCTGCTTTTGCAGTCAGATAAACATAAAGGAAGAACATACATTTGGAACGATGCCTGGCGAACGAATCAAATTATTAACAATCGTAAAGTTCAATGATCTGTTGCTTATTTCGAACCATATTTCTCATGTTCATAATTTTCTCACAAGATTAAAATTGATGCATGGAAAATAATCCGCACTGTTTACTTCATCTGTAAATTCTTTTATCTTTTGATTCTTTTAAATACTATGCGATACCGTGAGAGCTCATTTATGTTTTTCTTTGCTTCCAAGGATTGGAAAATGATACGTTTCATCTATGTGTGCAAAACACTGAATCGTTTAGTCACAATGTTTTAATGAAAATGAATCGTTTAATCGCAAAGTTTTTAATCTCGTGGCATAGTTCTAATTTTTATTCAGTTTCACATAAAGCCTACTTCCTCGTCAATCAAGAAGTTATTGTAAAATTAGATTATTATAGGTGCAAGCAAACGCAACCTAGACATGCAGTATAATTGACGCGACTTGATTCTATAAGGAGAAATATTCGTAAAGGTGTAAATGTTATCAAAGAAAGTAAGCGCTTAAACGCATATGGTAGATATTGCCTCCAGGCAATATCTACCATATGCATTTTTTGACATCATTGAATAGTTCTCAATGTCGTGAGTCTCATACTCTCTCCTTTTTAGTTGAAACTTCGCCGTTGCTTTGAAAAAGCTGTGCAAAAATCTCTCACTGTCTGCGTCTCTTCATTCCTCTGTTGTCTTTCACAATAAATCAACCGCTCTTAATTGGTTATCTCTTTAAATGAATGAGATGGTTGGAGGGACCCTTTAATAATAATTGTCATCGAAGTCCTACTATTATACATATTTTCATGTTTAATCTTTCAACATTAAAGGGTCCCTCCATCCATCTCATTCATTCCAAGAGATAACCAATTAAGAGCGGTTGATTGATTGCGAGAGACAAGAGAGGAATGAAGAGACGCAGACAGCGAGAGAAATCTTTGCACAGCTTTTTCTCAGCAACGGCGAAGTTTCAACTAAAAAGGAGAGAGGATGAGATTCAGGACATCGAGGGCTATCCAATGATGTCAAAAAATGCATATGGTAGATATTGCCTGGAGGGGCCCTTTAATTCGCGATTAATAGTGACCACCGATGAGAGGTTATGTGTAAATTAGAGGTTTATCGAAGCGGTAATTTAATTTCCGATTGTCTCGACAAATTAAAAGAACTGTTAAAGGAGCCGGCTCATGAGTACGATAGGATTTGAATTCGCGGGCTACCCTGATATTGAAATTTAGGACTTTCCGCTCATCTTTTCCGGTCGTTATTTTTGTTCTAATGATGGAGCATTTTGAAAGATCATTTTTCCAAAGAATCAGAGATGTATCTTATCTCAGTCGGCTAATATATCCGTTTTTTTGCAAAAAGTGCGTTTCGCTTTGCACCTTCAGTACTCCGCGGAGAGTGAATGAAATCGTATGAAATTCGGAATAGCCCATAAGGATGATTAGATCTACTGAATGACGTAAAGAGTGAATATGGTCAGAAAGGCCCGGCTCCTTATAATTGGCTTTGCATTCGGTCGTAAGTTTCCGCAAGCGCAGCCGACTTTTAAAATGTCAAGCAGGTCAGCGTTCATAAAATCAGTTATGGCTCATGCTCGTATCCAGAGTTTCCACATCTCCCGGACTGTCACCCATTCTCAGTCAATCATATTTTTCCTAGAATAGCCATCGATTTTCCTTAGGAAGAAGCGTAGTTACCCATGGCACATTAACCATTGCTGTTACAGAGATCTGACTACTCAAACTGCATTAAGTGACCAGGAAGCATGACTAGGAAGTCGTTTAAAAAAGTAATATACCTCTTCCATCGAAAATGTTTCTTTTGTTCGTGTGTTTTAAGGCGTATGCATATATGTCTTGTATAGATGGAAAATAATTCAGAGGCCCAACTATCACTGCGAAACCTTAGCGAAGGAGAACTTTGATGGTTAAACGGATAATTTAGATAGGTTAATAGAATTCATTAATTTTTCTTGTATATTCTTGTTCCTCTAAGCAAATTACTTTCAAATAAACTGTTTTCTATGAAGGGTTTTGCTTGAAGTATAGGTAGTAGTCAGCATTTTTGCACCTGCCTACCATATTTCACCTATGCGTGCCAATTATTGTCGATCCTCGCATTCAAATTTGCTTTCCCGCAGTACTGATTCCGTTTTTCGTTGGTCATTTGCACTTTTAGCTGTGCACTTATGCTAAATAACGCAAGTCCAACCAAGAATGCGCGGAACGAAAATTTGAATACGAGGACCGACAATACATAATACGAACTACCCGTACGCATTCTGCTAACGACGGGAGTATACTGCATGAGAGAGGTTTTTTTACTATACGTTCCTCTTAAGGATTTCTTGCATTACTGTTTTACTGTTCTACGACCTTTGCTCCGACATTCTCAAGTTTTATAATTTCAGTTTTAGGTGTCCTTCGGTTTTCTATGGTATGTCCAACTGCTCCTTTCCCTCGTACGTCTTATCATATGAAAGCGCGGTTATTGCCTATTACTCTGTCAGCGGTAAGTAAAAATAAAGTTTGAATTTCTCATCTCTACTTTTCCCCGGTCCGGGAGGGGAGGGGAATCGGGGGTGCGGGAAGAGAGGTGTCAATAAATCTTTTTCAACTGTGAGAGGAAAAAGAAAACAAATCAACAAACCCATTAAAACGTAATCAAATACTGAAGATTATTACGTCCCAGAGCCGTCATTTGTTATTTTCGAGTTAGTCATCCTCTATCTCATCATCACTGACCGAGACAAGCATGCGGGTGTTTACAGACGACTTCAAGCTCTGCTCCAGGTTTCACTCTCTTCATGGAACGAGACATGTGCAGCTCAGAATTGCTAACAAATAATATTACAGACAAAAATGTGCAATCTCGCGTAAAGCTGAAACGCTTAGTTGCGCATTGCATTATTACAGACGTAGACCAACAGTCTTCGTAAACTGTGGAGAGGAAAATGAAAGAATCTTTTTGACATCAGAATAGCTTATTATTTTCGCCGAAGGTCATTCTGAGCACTATTTCAGAGCACGGGAATAATTGTAGACGTATTACTTGGTGCATCTATTCCGATAGTCGCTTCTTCTATATATCCGGCTTTTTATTTTATCGGCGCTCTCTCCAAGCTACTTGAAGCGGAGTATACTCTGGTAAGAAGTGATCCGCGATGCTTTGTCATGCCACGTTTCTATTATTGCTTGAAAACGTGTGGGTTGATAATTTTAGACAAAACTAATTCTTTGTAAAGTCTTTCGATAAAGCTTGCATTTTACAATTCTTCTACCTACATAAGTAAATAAAGAAAAATAATAATTTGTGAACAATGTATGTTTCCATTTCAGTTACTTATCATGCTATCCATATCTACCCTTCTTGCCACATACAATGCTTGCCTAACATTTCGATACAGGGTAAGTGTAAACTGTAAATAATATTATGCTTGTTATGTCAGAAAACAAAAACATGTTTTGAAGTGTTTAATAAATGTGAATCTTGGCATCAGAAGTTAAAGCGCTATTGCAAAGTTCAGAAAAGCATAATGTACTAATTGTTGTTCTGCAAAGGTAATCTTCGGGCCTAAGCACTTCCGATGGTACAAGACCAAAGCGGTGCTCATTTACTTCTACCTCCCGGTTACGGCTCCCATAATGGTCAAGATCGTGCCGCTAACGCAACTGAGCCAAGAGGTAAGGGTTAGATTTCCTCAAGCAAAAAAATGGGATGTAAATGTTTGGGTGCCCTTCAGTATTATTACTACCTTATTACTACCCCTAATCATGTCTCAATCCTTTATCATTGTTCTTCACTTAAATAAGAATGTGCGAAATGCGCATTTAATGGATAAAATTAATCTTATTTCAGAAATTAAATCCTACCGTAGCCTGGATTGCATGCCGGCAGCAATGGATCGCTTTCGACTCTCTCGCTCTTTTGCTCAATTTAATAGGTATGTCAGAATTGCCGGACAATATTCAATGAGACTATCCAAGGGATAAGCTTGATTCTTCTGCCCACTATGCTCTGGTTTATCGTCATGATATGGAGAATGTTTGCGAAATTAAACACGGAAACCGCGGAAAGGAGCGAGAATACCAGGAGGTTGATCTTTTCTTTTCAATGCTTATGCTTAATTAGCTATTGGTTTTTCTTACTTATTAGGCCACGAAATTTATGGTATTTAGATATCAAAAACGGGCCCTATCTGCGATCACAGCTCAGGTAAGTTTTATTGTATTTATTCGTGGTTCTAGATTACATTTTCGCAGCGCTTTTCGTGGAGTCTTGCGTACAGTTTAAACTTTCCGTTTTTTTCATAGCACATGTCAGCTATAAAATAATGGCATCCTTTTAAGCTCATCCTCCCCCTCTTCTTCATCTCCTTTCCTATACTGCTATCGCTTTTCCTCATAACTACAAACAGCCTATCAGGAGTCAAAATTGACCTTCCACCAGGTTAGAAATAGAGCCAGTAAATCCGAAACATTTAATCTTGTAAGGCTACAGTGATTCTTCAAATCCTACTTGAAACGTTTTGATGAAAACTAACCATAATAAAGAATCCGACTGTTCGCCTTCAAAAGCTCTGCCCGCAAACTAGGAAATAACTGAAAACTGTTATTCATCATTTAAAAATAGTAAATAATAAAATGTTTCAGTTATTTTCTCGCTCGCCTTCGCCTTCATCAATGAACACGGTCTGGCCAACTCGCTCGTGCTCCTGTACTTCTCTAAATCTTATCGCCGTAGATTACTGTATCTCATCTATCGACCATTTCGTGGCAAGAACCAGCGCAAGATTACCCAATGGACCTCGAATTGGCAGAGGTCTTCGTAGCATTATTCAGGGATATCATATTCTTAAATAAGTTCGTTGAATTTTTGTTCAGAACAATGCGACGTTCAGCAACCAAAAGTTTTAAAATTCGATGAAAATTTTTCTAAGGTTTCAAAATGTGCGGAAAAACATAGTGACAATAAAAAAATCGAAGAAAAAAACTCGAAAATGCATGTTTTATTTTTTCGTTCCGGGCTTCCGTCGTTGAGAAGAATGTCGCTTTTGGCTTAATTCCTTTCGCTAAACACAGTAGCATCGTCGTTGGGCGAAATTTCAAAAAATCATTTTTCGAATACTTTTAATTTTTATTATTTTTCCGTTTGGTTTTATACTAATTACGACAAAATCTTTCATATAAGCTTAACTCGAAAATCACTTCCATGTCCCTTTAAAATCATCACTATTATTACTGTTATGGGCTGTAATGCACTGAGTCATCAATATATCTCTCCATTTTACAATGTACAGCGTTCCAAGCGTCATAATAGCGACTAGCGATTTTCGCGCATAGGATATCGATACTGTAAACGAAAAATTATGAATTTAAAAACTTAAGTTCTTCTCTATGAATTGTCACCCTCTCAAAATTTGGTGTAGATAGCCGTTCTTAAGAAAATTCAAAAATGGTGGTCAGTTCGATATATTCTTCATCCGGGCAGAATGTTGTGAGTGCAAAGAGCCTCGGCCATTTTTTAGAACGTATTTTTTTGTTTGAATGACTTTATTAAAGGCCCACGAGTACGGTAGGATTTGAATTCCCGCGCTACACTGATATATCAATTTAAGCCTTTCCGCCCATCTTTTCCGATCGTTCTTTTTACTAAAATGATCAAAATAATGTAAAAAAATCATTGTGTCAATAATTCAGAGCAGTATCTCTTCTCAGTCAGCTAATATATCCGATTTTGTGAAAATCGCGTTGCTCTTTGCACCTTCACTACTCCGCTGAGAATGAATGAAATCGCATAAAACTAGGAATACCCGATCAGGATTATTACAATACCTGCGTACAACCCCCTGTCCACGTCCTCAACCGCTGAGGACGGTTGACAACCACCCTCAACTTTGCCCCTATTTACCCAGCCATTTGTGCAGAACCATTTACGTCACTCGACGTCTTGGATTGACCGTAAGCTCGAAATATTGAGCTAGCCCAAAAATTAGGTCAATCGGATGCAAAATAGCGTTACTGCAATAATAAACATAAAATAAGCAAACGTAAAGATATCGCAAACTGAACGATAAATTATTTTTAAGAGAAACCAAAATTGCTATTTCTACTTCATCTGCATCCATGAATAACCTAATTTCCTTTTGCGTCATAGTTTCCTGCATTTCAGTTTGCGATAGCTAATTTTACGTTTATTATTGCAGTAACGCCATTTTGCATCCGATTGACCTAATTTTTGGGCTAGCTCAATATTTCGAGCTTACGGTCAATCCAAGACGTCGAGTGACGTAAGTGGTTCTGCACAAATGGCTGGGTAGGGGCAAAGTTTAGGGTGGTTGTCAACCGTCCACAACGGTTGAGGACGTGGACAGGGGGTTGAGCGCAGGTACTGTAGATGTACTGAAAAACGTAAAGAGCCAATATGGCCAGAAACTCGTGGCACGGATCCTTTAAGTCGTCATAACAACAAATGTTGTGGAATAAACCGAACTGTAAGTTTCTTTCATTCCAAAATGCGTCTAATTCTCCCACTTTTGCACACTCTCTCGCCTTATTTTCGGAATGACGGATAATTTTAATCCACTATAATTTAAATTTCAATATTAGTCTCCTCTTATAAAACAAAGTAACAACCAACACCCCGTCTCGTCGCCTCCCAGTTGTCGCCAATTAGTTGTCGCCAATCCAGTATCGCATTCCTAGCATCTGCCGTCACAAACATTTCAGCACATGTTTCGCGACATCTGCTACGTTTTCCATAAAACTGCGGAAACCAATGGCAGTTGGATAGCTTTCGAAAACAGATAAACTTTGAAGTATCCGGGGTACGACAAATAATCATTCACAGTGTATGGTCATTTCATTCTTTCACCCGTTTTTTTTCATTTTGTCACCATTTTCCAGCCAATTTTACAACTTGTTTTGACTGTTGCATAAACTACTTATAAAGTCAGATATTTCGAACTCTCACATATATACTTTGCCGTGAGTGCGATTACTGCCTTGAAACGCGACGAGACGAAATCTTGTTTTGCGCGTACCGCAAGCACTGCTCTCGCACAAACACTCCCTTTCTTGTGCATAGTCCAGACGCTCTTGCACTTTGCCAGATCTTTGTTTACAATATTCCTTGCTTCCTTGCTGCTTATCGTATTGCTTGCTTTTTTCATTAATTCCGCTTGTTTTATTTTTTTATTTTTTCCAGTTCATGTCCAACTGTAGCATACCGGTTGATATTGCTTGGTACGAACGCATCGTAATCGCATACTACTCAGTTAGTGGTGAGGACATTCGGTACCTCAGCCCTTTGCATAGTTTGTACAGAAAAAAACACTTACCTACATCAGGTTTATTACACTTTAGGAAATAGAAGAGAATATAGTAAAATGAATAAGCAAATGCCTACATCAGGTTTATTTTTAAAATAAAATTAGTTACCGAGTACAATTTCTACCTGCAAATGCCTTTCCTTCATTGCCAAATGAAAATTTAAAGTACGTCATACGTCACGCCAGTGCCAGTGCTTTCTCTGAAAATTTTGCTTAGAAGCATCTTTTTGCATCACGTATGGGATTCTATGAATATACTGTGCAAGGAGAGCTTCTATGTTGTGTGCATTTACGAAGACAAGGAGATAGAGACTATATATTCTCAGTGCTTCATGAATAGAGGAAAACCGAGTCCTTCAGAGCCCATATGCATCGTTTTCGAGATTTTCGTACTTGGTCTGATTGTGACAGATAGAGACAAGCATGCCGGAGGGTACAGGAAGCTGCAAGGATTACTACAGGTATCAACAAAATTAACCACAAAATTCTCTGGCAGAAACACATTGTCTCTAATTTTGCGCAGTTCGTATACTCCCAGTGCCAATTTAGTTCCACATGTGCACCATAATTTTGTAGCCTTTTCCGTTTCTCTCGACATTCACTACTAATTAGAAATTGTTGAAAACTGATGAAAATATTAAAATAATTACTTACCTTTCATGAAAAATCGGGAAATCAGGCGAAATCCTCCTTTGGAAAACGTGTGATTACGAGAAATTCAAACTTTTTTTCTCCCTTCAATTAAATGTCTGATGGTTGCCTTTTCGAACCTGCTTATTATTTGTTAGAGCAAAGTCTAAGGACAAGAGAGAACCAATGGTCTCGTTGCGTGTTAATTGTATACAATATAAGCTTTTTATCGCGCAATTTTTTCGGTTACGCAATGTTGCGTCACTTTACTTAGTGAGTTCAACTGCACTTGAAAGCGTGCGTTAAAGTACCATCAGTTCGCATACATATTAATGTATGTGAACAAAATTTGAAATGTTATTCTGTGTAATATTCCCTGATAAATTGACGCCCTTCCTTGCTGAGGTAGTTCGAAACAGCTTATTCTGAGTGTTATAAGATTCATATTTCAGATTTCTGGCCTACTCGTCGATCTGCTGTGGGGTGCCTCGATAGTGATGGTCGCCTCTCCCATCTACCCCGCCTTCTACTGCATAGGCGTACTGTCTACCGTAATCAGCACGGACTACGTAGCGGTACGGTAGCTGGGAGTAGAAAAGCAACTACAAAAAATAAAGAAAAAAATAAAGAAATAAATAAAGCTCACAAATGCATTTAGAATTCAGAGCAACAGGAAAGTTCAAGCAAAACTCTGTGCGCTCATCTCAAATAAAAGTAGCCCGTTTTTTCATGAATGGTTGAGAATTATACCAAAACGATATCGAGAAGGCTGAGAGGAGAACTTTTGCGGTCTTGTGATAATAAAATTCCTGTAGCGGGCTAGAAATAAGGAACCTTCGCTCCTTGCCAATGTAGACGTATCAGTGATATAACCGGTTGCTGAATTTTGAATTCAGGTTATCCTATCAGCCTCTCTTTACTTCCTTCTTATGGCTTACTACGCGTGTCTATTTTACAGATACCAGGTGCCAGCTAAATAATTCTTTTATTATTTGGTGGAATGAACCTGCCGATTTTTTATTGTGTATATTTCATGAATATAGATATGATCATACAGGTCATATTCGGCCGCATCACCTGGTGCAGAACAAAAGCCATTATACCGTGCGTCTACCTCATGGCTTTGATACCATGTCTCGCCTACAGAATTCCAGCACCTCGTCAGAATGTAGGAATTATTTTAAATACTCTCTTCAATATGAAGTCATTAAGGATCTTGATGAGAGCATCTCGTGGATAGTTTGTCACAAAGGATGGACATCGTACGACCCTCTACTGCTCACGGAGGGGCTTTCTCGTAAGTAAAACTAGATGGCCCTCACATGTTGAAGGCAACCTTTTCCAGTCATAAGCTGCTATCAAACTCCGATTCTGATTATATTCATCTTTCTTATCGTTCGAATGTTCACAAAGCTCAACCAGGAAGCTGCCGACAGAAGCGAGAACACCAGAAGGTCAGCTTGGCGTCTCCGGAACCTCATGCCCAATATTTGTTTGATAGCATAGCTTACTAATCATGATAGAGTCGTCCACTCCATCTCTACAAGCGACACGTTTTGTTCTTCTCTTCCCAACATACACGTTCACCCCCTTTTGCAGGTATCAGCGGCGCGCACTTTCTTCCATAACAGCACAGGTATCTAATCAGGCTTCATGAGCAGTATTCCTACCATTGCCGAAATTAAGCTTCACGTCACTCTAAAAATTAGCACCGTTTGCTTGACAAATTTCTTCTCAAAACCTCCTCTGCATATCTATTAATCTAAGTTTAAGCAACCAAAATGTCCTTCCAGCTCATCCTTCCATTGTTCTTCGTCGCGGTGCCCGTCCTACTCACTATGTTCCTCATAGCCACGAACAACCTCTTCGGAGTTCGAGCTCAAATTCCGTCGGGTAATTAACATTTTGCAAGTCGAACAACCTAAGCTAATCATAAAAAATGCATTATAAAGCAGCGTACGTACTTTGCACAATTTCGTAGATTTTAACTACTCTTGAACCACTCTCGCTTCTCCATTCTTCTTTCTGCGTAGCATTCATGCCTCCCTTCCAGTCCTCTTCTCGCTGTCCCTCGCCTCCGTCAACGTGCATGGCCTGCTCAACTCGCTCGTCCTCCTCTACTTCTCCAAGTCCTACCGTCGACGGTGCGTCGACCTCATCGAACGGTTCTTCCTGTCGGAGAAGCAGCGCCGCGCCCGCCGGCCCTCCGTCTGGCTGTCGAAGAGGTCGTCGAGATAATCTCGAGAGCAGAGAAGAGGAACCCACCCCTTCACTTATGTTGTACTGGTAATTTAGTATAGATAAAGGTCAATGGAACCAATGTGGGAACCACTTCATTACCTCCAAATTAAGTGCAGTCATGATGTGCTCTTTACGGTCACCTTGATTCGTGGTACATTAGAACAGGTCAGCCAGTAGAGGATACGAATCGTGTACTTTTGATGGTTATGTTCCGCCCATCGCAATGGGCAGAAATGCAGGTGCTTCACACGTATAGATTGGTGATTCTAACGTCGTCTAGACCGTGCAATTTTCTTTTCTATTATTGGTAATTGCAGCCACCTTTCGCGCGCTTACATTTGGAGAAAAATATTGTTAATTCGCTTTTCCAGGACGGTGTGCTTTGACTTTACAAACTACAGCGCGCTCTGGGAAAAGATAATTATTCCCGATTCCGTCTCTAGACAATATGTTGCTGCGCTTTCTGGTAATCACCGTTTCTAGGTCACAATAACCGCATGTTTCTCGAGCTCTCGACAATGAGAAACGTCATGAGCTCTATATGTAGCAATTTTTGTTTGCATAGAGGATATTTATTTGTTGCCCAAGGTCTTTATCTGCATAATAAATGTTCCGCCGGTGGTTGTATTATCTTATTTATTCACCATTTTTCTTGCAGTCTGAGGATCGTATTCGAAATGTCCTAGCGCTTGAAAATGTCCGAGTATGCAGTGATAACGCGTTATCTTCTCTACGAAAGAATCATTATATACTACTATGTTGTTACCGGTAACTTTCATATTGTAAAATTTGCCATGCTTGTAATTTAGAACCCGTTTTTCTTCTTTTCGAGTTGTTTGTTCTCGGCTTGATACTCTGATAGAGATCGGCATGCCGGAGCGTATCGAAAGCTGCAGGCCTTATTGCAGGTATTTCAAGGTTTCACTTTTATGTATTTCACTTGGTAATTCAAAAATAATTATCCTAGGTACTTTGCATAGTCGTGGACTTGTTGTGGGGAGCGACGATCCCGATGGTCGCTTCGTCCCAGTACCCCGCCTTCTATGCCTCGGCCTTTTGGGAAAGAGCATGCGAACTGAACAGCTCGCTGTGGGTTCACGCAGATTTTCCAAGAATAATTTAGAGCTACTCCAAAGATCATCGTTGAAAAATGTTTTTAAAGTTGTTGCTTACATGCTTCCTATTTCTTCTTCTCGCTACGTACTTTGCCTGTTTATTTTACAGATATCGAGTAAGTTGTATGTGAAGAACTTTTATCTCAACGTATAAAGCAGAATAATTTGCAGATCGGTGTCAATCAAGTAAACCACTTTTCGGCTAAGATTGTATTTGTTTACATCTACCTTGAATCTTCTATTCCTTGGATATTCCTATCTATGAAAAGTTCCGAAACAATGAAGTAGTAAGGCATCTTTAACAGTTGAAAATTGCTCGTAAATGTTAGGAAATATGATAGCCCTTTTACTAATGATTACAGGAATTGAACACAAGCCTCGCTTGGCTCGTGTGCCGCTCCAATTCAATTACCCTCATTCCCAAATACTCCATCATCCAACTATTAACGTGTAAAAATTTTTGCAGATCTTAAGAGATTCAAATTTCAATGTAAAACGTATTCTTTCTCTTGGTCAAAAATAAGCGAATTAATTTTATCGTGAGAAAAGTTCTTGAAAAGTGCATGCAAACAACCAGATCGTTTCTCTTTGCAGTGGAAAGTATGTTGCTGATGCCGATGCGCATTATCTTCATCATTCTCATCAGGAGGATGTTGGACAAGTTGAGTCACGAATCGTCAGATAGAAGCGAGAATAGTAGAAGGTGCTTGGAAGAACATGAACAATGATTTTTAACCCTGATCTCGAGAACTTCGCCCTAGGAGTATTTGACAAGAAACACCTAATGAAATGATTCACCTTCTTTTTAGATATCAAAAACGCGCGCTATCTGCTATTACCACTCAGTTACCAATAATTTTGGTAATTCTACAGCACTGACACGTTGAATGGTTTTTTTTTCGGAAAAAACAGATGCTTTAGTTAATTCTTACGCTCTGCAATGTTGCCATCCCAATACTCCTGACAATGTTCGTTATCGATGCGAACAATCTCTTCGGATTTTTCATCGACATTCCGCCAAGTACCTATCCTTCTTTCATGAGAAGAGTTCTGCAGAGTAGTCACTTAAATTATTAGTTTTTGTACCCCATTACTCATCAAGGCTACCTGTCGTAATTCCATTATATTTTACATTTGCTTTCACATTTTCTTGTAGGGAGATAATTATTTGGCTATAGGTAATATAAACTTTTGTTTTTAGTCATATTCTCGCTCGTCCTCGCCTTCGTCAACCAACATGGTCTCTTCAATTCGCTCGTTCTCCTCTATTTCTCCAAATCGTATCGGCGTCCGTTCGTCGGAATTTTGAAGCGACCATTCATAAGTCAAGCTGAACGGAGATTGAGTCGAACCACTGGATGGATGTCGGAGAACACTTGATAAATTATTAGAATACGCCCGTTTCGTTCGCTATTGAACGTATCGCAATCAAATTCGTTTGCTTTACTCAATTAAAAGACATAAGTTGGGATAGCTGCAAAGCTGATCTAATAACAGTGATCGTCAAAATTCATTCCTAATGTTTTCACGAGAAGCTAAATACTCGCATTACATGCAGCTGTTCTGAAATGAGTCTAGAATGCAGCAAACCTTCCCTTGCTACCACGCATCTCACAAGCACCTTTCGTTAGTCTTCGATCTGGCTCCAGATCTTCCCGCGAACTTTGCTGCAACTTAACGCTTACAGTTTCCCACTTACTTATCGCGTTCCTCTTTCTTATTATGCAAAGTACATTTCCTTTACGCGGTGTATAGAGTCTTTCTGTTACGATTTGTTATTGCTTCAAGCTCTTCAAAAATAGCCTTTCAATTATGATGCCCCTCTTTCTTCGTTTGGACTCTTTTAATACCGTTTTTCTATATAAAATGGTGATCACAACTTCATTTTTTCTAAAAATTATCGGATTTTCATCGGATTTCACACAAGAAGCATTATAAAACACACTAGTTATTCTTTCTACCACTCCGTGAGCGCCCTCCATTTTTCCTTCATAACAATGTATTCATGGTGCGCGGCACAACGATCTACCATATTAGGAAATGACAGAATGATCTTTCGCTTTCCAAAGGTTTTGCATTGGGGCGGAATACCGTGCTAGTGCTATCCAATGATGTCAAAAAAACATAGGGTAAAAAGTGGTCCTTGGGGGCCTTTAACTTACATTATCTATTTCAAATAGATTATTTGGTAGAATTGCATAGCTCAAAATTTGATAAGTTTTAAAATGCACATAAGCACATGAACACAAATGCCGGCCAATATGTCACTCCTTTGTTTGTTGTAGGTAAAGAATCATCATGCTACATGCAATATGGACGTCTACATACACAAAGAAAACGTTGTACCAATTGTTTATATTAGAGAGTACTCTATCCTAGTCACCGCCTACAAACTCTTCCCTTTAATACCCATATCCACAATTATTTATATTGCTTTGCCTGCTCCCGATTCCTTGTAATAAGGTAGCATCATTTTAGTTATCATTTGACCTTCATTCATGGAAGAGTGTACAACACCTCCAGAAGTTGTCGTCTACGAGAAAATAGTTGCCATCTACTACTCGGTCAGCGGTAAGTGCACTTTTTGATATTCTACATTTTCGGTATACGATTTGCATTATGCTACTTCAGAACCGCTCTTTGTCGTATTCGAATTAATAGTCCTCTGGCTAATCATCACCGATAGAGACAAGCACGCGGGTACATACAGAAAGCTTCAAGCGGTGCTGCAGGTTAGAATACATAAATCATAAAATAAATTCATTAAAAATCATGTACGGTTGAGGAAAATGTTCGGTCAGCTATCTCATTCAAGAGACGCAGACGATAAGTAGATACGCAAAACGCGCTTGATTTTCATAGTCTAACACTTCGACGTATTCAAAATGTTGTTCTGAAGATTGTTGTTGTATTATAGATTCTCGGCATAGTAGTCGATCTGCTGTGGGGTGCTACGATCCCGATGGTCGCATCACCATTCTACGCTGCCTTCTACTGTATGGGCATACTCTCAGCACTCCCGACGGAGCACGTTGCGGTATAATTCTTAAACTTTGACTTATATATTCTTTGTCTTCTCCATTCTCATCTGTAGCTTGTACCTCTGGATGACACAGTTTCGCTATGTCTACTGCATATTTGGAGGCAAACTACATTCGTTCAGAATCAAATATGATCGTTGCAGTTACTCCTCACCTTTTTCCTGTTTCTATTGCTGGGCACGTATTTCGCGTGCTTATTCTATAGATATCGGGTAAGAGTTAGCAATTTGTTGAGCATTCGCTCACATGAATAAGCTGTAAATGCAGGTAGTTTTCGGGCCAATCCGTGTCAAGCATTATTCAGTGAAAGTCGCCGCAGTATACATATACCTTCTGTGTGCTCTTCCACTTATTGCACTTATCATGTCTTTGTCAAGGCTAAATGCTGAGGTTGGTATATAATTAATAATACAATAAACTCGAATAAAATATATTTACAGGATCTTAGCACCGAGATAGTCTGGCTAACATGCAAAAGAAACTGGGTAGCACTCAAGCCGCTCAACTTCGCTTTACAATTACTGTGTGAGCTTTACACGATTGAATAATAGCGATACTGACCTCAATTACGATACTATAGTATTTTCCATACTTCTCAATGACAATAGATAGAGAAAAAAACCAAACAACATGCATTCAGAATTGTCAACTTAAAATCGTTCAAAGCATTAAGATTTTGGACAGTGCAATGTTTACAACAACTAAGAAAGTATAATGAAAAGCATAGAAAAGGAAATTTAATGAGACCACGATGGGGGGAATCATTTTAACTTTGATTTAACAGTCGTTAGCTGCCTTCTTTTCCCCATGCTCATTGTCTTCATCGTGCTCATAACGCGAATGTTCGCGAAGCTGAACCAGGAATCGGCTGAGAGAAGCAACAATACGAGAAGGTTCGATATTCAAACCAAAAAAACGTTGATTATATTTGGGGAAATATCTATTTATTTAAATACGATTTTCCAGGTACCAAAAGCGAGCTCTTTCTGCAATCACAGCGCAAGTAAGTTTCCAACAGACTCAGAATATGTTCAGAAGTGATAACCTTACTGGGGTAATAGTGGAGGGTAAAAAATACGAAAAAATGCCCTCGAATTCGGCTGAAAATTTCGTCTTTACATCGATTCTCTTGTTAATCCATGTAGCTACCATTATAAGGTCATCTTTTCGATTTCCGTTATTCCATTGCACGGCGTTGCACGAAATTGACCTGTAGAAAAGAAGGGTGCTCTTTTACTCAAAATAGAAAAAAGACAGAGCGAACAACTTTAAAAATAGATGAAGTTCGATAATCTAAAGAAGGCACAAGAAGTGCTCTTTTCGATTTGCGTAAGCTTGTTAGAAACGCTTTCCCTTTCAGCTGCTCCTGCCACTATTCAACGTGTCCGTGCCCATTCTGCTCACGTTGTTCGTGCTCGATACGAATCACCTCTTCGGCGTCGATGCAAACATACCCTCCAGTATGCAGCTATCCTCTTACAAATTCTCTATTATTCACCTCGCGCATAGGAACTTTTTCAAAAAGCGTCGTCTACGGCTATTGAGTGGCTGCTCCCCTTGCCGATAGAATCTCTTCAGTCTTTGCAGTCGTCTTCACCCTGTGCCTGGCCTTCGTCAACCAACACGGCCTCTTCAACTCGCTGGTTCTCCTCTACTTCTCCAGGTCCTACCGTCGTCGCTTCGTCGGCCTCTTCAGACGGCCGTGTACGTCGGAAAGCGAGAGGAGGAAGAGCCGCACGGCTATGTGGACGACCTCATAGGCAGTAAACAGCGAAGATAGTACGAGATATCATCAGTGGAAACTCTACAGCTTTCCTCATTCGGTTACCATGTTTCTTCAAAAGAAAGTGGTACGAGTAGCGCATTATCCCACGTTTATCTCAACGAGTTCATTGATTATTCAAAAGCCGTGATGAATGCATATGAATGCTATGCAAGCACTAACTGATTGTATACTAATTGATGAAGTGGTGATTTCCCCGAATGTTACTACGGCTTCACCGTGTGTTCCCCTCCTTGAGTCGCTTGTTAGTCGTCGACAGAACGATGGAGCTGCCTACGGGATGGACCTGCATGCGGCCGGTAAGTCTTCGGAGGGAGACGATGGCTAATTCCCAGACGAACGGCGAGAGCAGAAAGAGGAGAAGGGGATTGGCGAAGACCACGACCGCGCTGAAGACCGGAGATACAGTGCACCTCGCAATAAAAATGAGGCGTAGCAACTGCAAGTGCAAATGTTTCAGTTGATACTCGTCAATTGTTTTCATTGCTGTATGTCACGCTCTCTATATATCAGTTGGTTCATCGAAAAGTGTTCCCACCTAGCTAAGGTGGCTACAGACACAAGTACGATCACTACATCTTCATCTAGATACATCTAAATAACTATGGGACAGAACTCTGCTTTCGCCCAGCTAATAACATACACTGAGCGAAAATTCCCTAAGGGTAATTACGACGCGGCATTCCCTAAAGGTTAAATTGATTCCCAAAGCAAAATTTCCTTAACTGGCTAGGGAATTTTGGAGCACGATTCGATACGATACACCAAGAAATTACCCCAAAATTCTATAGAGAATCAGTACAGGGGATAGTGGGCTAGGATAATTTCGCGACGGTGCCTTATAGATACTGGAGAATAGCACCGAGAATAATGGCAGGCTAGTTCTCAATGTAAATAGTTTTGATGTGCAAATGGCTCGGAATTCACATTTTTGCATACGTCGCGGTTCACCACTTCCTGTGCATTTTAAATGCTTTAAATTAAATTTTGAATGAGTCGTGGTAACAAGAACAAGAGAAACAGTGCAGTAACAAGAGAAGACAAACCGAGCTAACCAGAACAATAACGACTTTAGTAAAGGTCGTGGTAACGCCGATGATGTAGGTTAGAGCGAGACAGATTGCATGAAGGGCATACACGAGGTTGATAACGGAGAGGCAGATACAGTGCGTAACCAGACTCCGTTGAAATTGAAACGTATTCCTGGACAGTACCTGGAACACAGTCAGAAATTGATTATTTATATTTTAACTTAATATACATCGAACAATGAGATGGAATTTCATATTGTAGTTTTCTTTTCAGCTGGCCTTGATTTACGTAATAAAAAGAAAATTGCAGTGTATAGAAATATATTTCAATTGAGCTCTTATTGTAATTATGAATCTATAATAATAATTTATCCTTCCATCGAAATAAGGAGTGAATACAGAGAGAGAAGGTAACAAAATAAAGTAGAATCGAATGATTTTATAGTGAGTTTTTGAAAAGGACAGGGGAAGGAGAAAGAACAAGGGAAGAGTCTAAATTATTCCAATGAGACACTATACGATTAGGCAAGAAATTGTGGAACTTAGTAGACTTAGTAGAGTACGGGCACAAACGAGCGGATGACCTCTAGATCTCATGTTTCTGCTAAACAGGAATACATCTCGAGAGTTGATATCTACAAAGCCGTGAATAATTTTGAAGGTGGTTTGAAGGTCATTTGTATGTCTACGGTGGGAAAGGGTGTCTAGATTAAGAAAAGAGAGCCGCTCTTCGTAGGAGGCATATGGTAGTCCACAGCGAGCAAAGACCAGTCGGGTGAACCTTCGTTGGACTGTCTCAAGTAACGCTATCTGAGTGGAAGAATTAGGGCTCCATATTTCCGAGAAATACTCGAGGATGGGACGAACATAGACAATAAAGAGACGAGAATAGAGAGAGGGACTTCGAGAACAGAATGACCTATGGATAAATGCGCATCTGGAAGATGCTTTGGCCACGATATTAGAGATGTGTTGAGAGAAATCGAGAGTCTTGGAATAATGAACACCGAGATCCTTAATGTCAAGATCCTTAATGTCAATGATCGTAGAATTACGTACCTTTTCCCCGATAAGCTCGTTCACTCTTCTCCATATCAGAAAGTTCAAGAACCCAGAAACGACAATCCATAGGGAAAATAGCGATGCAAAGCATTTGCGGTAAATCTAAGGAATGTTTTTAGAAATTCATAAAATCGACCAAACTTACAACTCCTTCTTTACCGAGCAGTACACTGAAATCGTAGGTTCCCGCCTCGGTCAGTTCAAACTTCATGGGAATGATGGTGAAGAATATGTTGATCAGAATCGGCACCATGTACTGAACAAAGATCAAAGCTGTGCAAACTTCTTTGGTCCAAACACGACAAATGACCTAAAGTGACTTTTCACAGGCCACGCATATCTTTCGAATTAGCGTATCTACCTTCGTTCTATTTTGGTTTTATTATGGAAAGGATGACACGGAACGCTTTCCTCACTCCTAATACTCACCGCGGCAGAGCTCCGAACGTTTCGTAGTACGAAATAACGGAAGACGATCATCAGCAATGAGCCTATAGCATGCGATAGCATGGCGCGGTTGAGAAGCTGGATAATATTGTGTATGTCTAATTATTTTCAAGTTAATCTACGGTTCACTTTTCAAGCGATCCAAAGTACAATGCTTACTAGTATCTCCATCTCTGCCAAAACTGCTCTTCAGGTTTGCTTGTGTGTTCATAAACAAACAATGAATAATGTGTAGACTAACGATGACCAGTCGTACGAAGTACTCATGCTTGGCTGTGAATAACAAGGCAAAGATCTCTGTCCAGTTGGCAACTATGGAAAGGAGGCCGGAGAAGGCCACAAAACGGACAGGCGTTGGGGACATTTAGATTATGTTACCGGGCTTGAATTCTTCCTATGCTATCCACTTACTACTTTTGAGCTAATCAGATTCAGGTTACCTGTAGCGTAAAAGATTGCCAGATACTGAGTTCTGGCTCGCGAGTCAGGACAGCAGAATAGTAAGAGTATGAAGAAGATGTACAGAGATCCCAAAACGATGTCAACCGCTACGTGCAGCTTTGCCAGAGATGATAATTGCATCTAAAACATCAACACGTAATTATAGAAATATATTACTGAACACCTATGTATGTTACAGGTTACTCAAAGTAGAGTAAATGAATGAAAATGAGTAATGAAAATACCGAGCTTTAAAAAAATTTAAGAGATGCAACGAACTAATTTTTCTCTAATTTAATATTGGTACGATTTCGATTCAGACTTAATGCGCTATGGAGAGAGGGTGGAATTCCCCATCATATTGTCAGGTGCTTATTATCATCATTTTAGTTGATGACTGTTCGTCAATAGTGCCTCTGAATCAGATACTGTGGGGGAAGAGAAAGCTCTTGTTCTTCATAAAAGAAAAAGTGAGGGTACCTATAACTCTATTCAAAACAGGGTTCATTGAGATATGTAAATGGGGGTTAATGTAGGCATAATGATTAAAAAATGTGTAAAAGTAAACGCGAGAAACATTATTTACCGTGAACTTTTATTCAAAAAAAACTACTCAAAGCAATCTCATTAGCAAGTTCAACTTTATTATTTCACTTCATATGCTTTGCATAGATCACCGGTGATGTACAAACAAATGCGTCCCTGTTATATACATTGAAAGAAAAGTAAACGCGAAAATGTTACAATATTATTATTTCCGTTACAAATCGTACCTGTGTAGCAAGCAAACGATTATGACTTAAGCTAGACGAAGGACTGTTCATATTAATCTGCTTGTTCTTTCTAATAAAACAGAAGTAGTCAGAAATAAAATTCAAATAAAAAGATGTTCTACTCGACAGCCATTCGTCCCTCTCCCAACACGAGACTCGTACCACTTCCCTCTTCTCCCTCTAATTCTTCTCCTCTCCTCTCGCTTTCTTCGACTGAAGCCGATCCGATGGTGAAAGCATCTGCAGTCTTAGTCTGCGAATACCGACCGTTTGCAATCAAGAGGGTATTCTTATCAATACTACCTTTTTAAATACCATACCGCGATGCGCAATAGAAGCAATTTTAAATAGAAGTAATCGTTCCCGCTTATTTTTTACAAACTTACAGTATACGAGGACTTGCGTATGATCTTCCTCCTCAGCTTCTTCTCCGGTCGAATCTTACTGTCGCTCCGTAAAATCCTGCAAGAGAAGCTTTCACTAATCTAATTTTCTGAGAGCCTTACTTGATCGTATTGTGATCGACGACGCCCTTAGCAAGTGCGTGGCGAATCTCTTGGCGCCTCACGTCCTGCAATGATAATCTTGCATCGATCTTGATCACACCAAACTTATTATTAATTTCCATATCACTGTTCGCTTAACGCCAATCAGTTTTAAAGGGACTAAGGAAGATACTGCAAACCTGTCTAATGATATTCTCAATCGGATCGTAGATCTCCTCTCGCGCCCGCAGTCCCCACATGAAGTCGTTGTGGTTGAAGTCGGACAGCTTACTGAAGCAACTACCCCATTCCCACATTTTCCGTTTACAGCAAATACGCGATTTCCTTGTAATAAATGCGGTAACTCAATTCAACGTACGTCGCGACTCTCAGCACGGTATCGTTAAGCCTCCTCATGATGTATCCCTCCACGTCTTCGGGAGTGGCCAGCCAGTCAGCCTCCGAGTAAAAGAGATACGTGGGCGAGGAGACTTGCGAGATGTCGTACTCGGGAGGGAATGGCTGAATTATTATACATTCTTATGCATCTTTCCCTGAGCCGGTTTCCGAACGCAATCTCATTTTATCCTTGCCTATAAGCTAGCTTTATGTTGAGTGTTTCATTAATAATGCATTATTGACTGAATGACTTGCTGCGTAGCAGACAATAATAAATTGTAAGCAACGATCCGTACGGCCCAAGGATTACATCTCACTGACTGGAGATGTCATAAGGGTATAACGGCCCCGGTATGGGAGACGACAGTGAGGTTAACGATGTCGATAGTGGGGAGAATGAGATTAATTAGCTTATCGATGTCGATAAGCAAACGGCATCGACAAGCTTATCGATACCGTTATTGTTCGCTCACGCACTGCGCCGGGGCGCTCGGGTTTATTGATGTCTCTCAAGTTGAGGAAGAGGTGAAGAGATGTTCGGAAGTATTCCACATTGATTTGAATGTAAAATTGTAGTGTGAGGTTTGATTTTTCCGCATCTTGTCGACGGTTATCGATGGTACTCCCCCGTTAACCACCGTTAACAAAATCACCGCTTACCGGTGCACCGTTAATGAAGAATGATGAGAGAGAAAGGCTATCGGGACCGCTAACCGATATCGTTATGACATCTCTATCACTGACCGCTCCGTACAGCTTCTGGTTGACGGCCTGTCCCCGATCGTAGGGCGAAAAGCGCTTCGTGTGCACGAGCTGCGCGAAGTGAACCATATTCCGGATGGAGGTCCCGGCCGGGTTGTGCGCGAGGTAGATAGGGACGCGGGTCTGCAATGCTTCACCTATCTATGCTTATCTAAAACACAGTCATTGGACATCAAGATCGCTCTTACCCACTAGAATGTAGATTACCGTTATTTTTCATTCGCCCTCTTGTCATGTATAAAGTGTAAAGGATATAGGGAAAGGCTTACATTGTTGAACTGGTGCGAATCCGGACCAGAGATAGCGAAGAGGAGGTTCGTGCACAGCGGATTCGTGAGGGACGGGTCGCACAGGAGGTCGGCCAGCACACGGGTTAACAGGTTGTTACGGAGGAACTGACCGTCCCCGAACAGAGCGAGCAGAGCCTAAACGTAGATTCCGCAGTGATGAACTGAGATCCGATGCCATGTCGTCCTTCCTCCGGCAGTGGGGCTAATGAGATACATGCCAGTCGAGGATAATTAATTTCCTCAGCTCTTTCTTTCTTTTTCCTCATTTCCTCAACAAAGTCAATTGTTTGCAGATAAAGGTTGTAGAAATGGCCGGTACATCTCTGAGCTATCGCTCTGTGTACACTTCTTCCGTACCTTGGCCTGCTCGTACAGCCGTCCCATGTACTCGAAGGCGCCCTTCGTATGAGCCATGCGGGCGACGGGCGCGAGGGCGAAGTTCTGGCGGATCTTCGCGGCGAAGGCCGGGTCGGCCGACTGCTTCGCGAACATCATCAACGAGCCCTGGAAATTGGCCTTTGGAGAGGATGGAAACGGTGAGCGTATAGACCGGTACGATATGCGTTACCAGAAAGAGAACCCAATGCGCATGCATTGCCTGTGTTGAGAAGTTGGTAATATCAAGATCTACCTGGGAGTGTCCGATGTAGTACAAATAAGGTTGCTTCGTGAACAGCAGAACGCCGTCGATGGCCGCCGGCAGGTCCCGCTCTGCCATCTCTTGCCATCTGCATAGAAGAGTTGGGAAGATTATCGATAGATCAGCCTTCCTAGCGACTGGTGAGCATCTCATGACTTTAGCTACCGAGGGATACACACATCATCCGCAAATATACCCTACCGTTAGGTGGTCTCCGGTAAGACGTTCATAAGTCATAAAACTATCATTTTAAGAAAAAGAACGATTGGAAAAGATTGACGGAAATGCTTAAAGGGTAGCGCGGGAATTCAAATGCTTCCGTACTCGTGGGCCGGCTCCTTTAAATCTTTTTCATCTCGCAGAATGCTGGACGTACGTAAATCTCCAATAGGCATCGTCCTCCTCCGTGAGCGACACGTGCTTCCTCGAGTAGATGTTCCCTCTTGAATTGCCCATCCACACGTCGTATCCAGCATCCGCCAGCACGAAGCCTACACCACTCCAAACATTAGAAATCAAGATCACAGCATCTTCCAAATCTTCTTTACACCTTTCAAGGTTAACAATAGTGGCTACTCGTATACTAAGAATTGTGTATTACAGCAGCAAAGTACTTTACCAATCAAAGGGTTAAAGTGTAAAAATAAAGGCCTCGTTGCCTCGCTTACCGGCGCTTTGGTGGGGGAGATTGAGCACCCACATGGACGAGCTGCACATGAGACCGTGCTGTAGGAAGACCACCGGTCGGGTCTTGTTCCGCACCTCGGCTGTCGTATCTGTAGCGAGATCTTTTATTTATTTCATTTATTCATTTATCCGTTCATTTATCTTTTCGCAAAACACTGAGGTGAAGCGAATATAGCAAAAAAAAGATAAAACTTTCCTACTTCGCACCATATCACTGACAGGGAACATTTCCCTCACGCATACCGTTCTTTCCGTAGGGAATGCGATGGAGCGTCAGTATGTAGCCGTCGCTCGTGACGACTTGGTGCGACTCCACCGGGTAGCCCCAGTACCGGATGATCTCCGGCTGAGAGGACTTGTCTTATGCACGAAAGCTTTGTTCTTGCTTTCGTTGGTGCCTAATGATGAATCTATATTGCAGCGGAAAAGCTCAAGACATAGGAATATACACTAAGAATGCTATGGTATTATGCAATAAGAAACAGGACTCCTCACCACATCCATGAGAGCCTCTTTGTCGACGGGCAACGGGATGTCTCCCTCTTGGGCGAGAAGGCCGGGAATGAGGAGGAACAACAGGCTGACGGACTGCATCTGCAGAGATACAGGGTATTTACTGAAAAGATAACATACAACCGAAAGACATGAACGACAATAAAGAGATTGAGAAGGAAATAACTGGAATTCAATTGGCATCTGCTATGGTTGAGTCTGCATTATTCGTTGAGAAGAGAGCAATAGTTACTGATTGTGAGAAAGGGAGCTGGGAACGGAGTTTATTGATGGGCCTTCTCCGTCAATAAGGAATGAAAGTCCGTGAAATGGAAAGGTGATAGGCCGGCTATGAGGCTCATTGGAAGAGATTTCACTCTCGGTGGATCGGATAATTGAGAGTGAAAGGAGGTCGAGAGTTGAGATGAGAGGGTAAGAGAGAGCGAGAGAAAGGGAGTGAAGGCGGGAGGTAAGGAGGGAAAAGAGGGAATAGAGGAGAGAAAGTGATGAAGACACTTCTTGAGATCTCGGCCCAGCGTTGCCCGGTGGGCTGGGAGAGAGGAGAAGATTCGAGACGGAGTATTTCGGAATGCTCTTGATGAAATGCTGTCAAGCTAAACTCATAAACACACAAACTCATTTTTAAATAGTGCAACTGTCCTAGAAATTCATTGCCAGTAGAAGTTTCTTAACATTAGACACTCTTTCATAGACTTTATAAACAGGCGTATTTTAACTGAATGTTGTTAAATATTGAATTATGCATAAATTTATTAGTGTTAGTATTTCACAATTGCTAAATTTAGAAGTTGTCTCGATGATTATTTGCAGTCGATGCTGTTTGCTGGTGTCCTGATGTACGGACAGTTCTGAAATGACCACGAGTTGCCGACTAGTCCAATTTTCAATGTGGGGCTTTTCTTCGAGTACATTCTTTAATACCGCAGCGGAAAAGGAACTGATTCGTTAACTGGGAGTGATCCCAGCTATCAAATCCGACGGTAAATTTGCGGAGGTGCCTAGGTATCTATGTAGAGTATAGTTCCCTTGCGAGCGGAGTGTTTTTCGCTTACTACGATAATTTAAATACTACTGAAGATGTCAAAACCTTTCGGGGACACTCCAGTCTCGCGTCGTCGTTGTTCAGTTCGCGATTGCTCGTGTACTTCTCTCCGTATGGCGTGACCAGGTGCCTCCACAACTGCTTAGCCAGTAAGCTGCAAACGTTTGTAACTCCGAAAAAATCTTTTTCCGCGAATACCTTTGCCCGAATTTGCTGATATGGAAGTCATCATTCGCATAGAAATCCCGGTTGTGTGATCCGTCGCTCTGTAATAGATAGATGCGAAGTTGTTGACTTCCATGGCTCTGGTCTACGTTTGTCGCTGGTTTCGTGATGTAGTTGAAGAGACGTTGAACGAGAATCACGCTGTCCTTGCGGCGAAGATGTGTACCAGCAGCCAGTTCGTAGTTTACCTGAACCACTAAAGCTACACGAAAGGAATTTCATTCGGAACCGTAATCTATTCAAATAGTTTCTCGTCTTTTCCCTTCCCTCTCTTGCTATGCAAATTACTCTCCTTCAACGTGTATACGGTACCGAATGGTTCTCCTTTAGCCACATAGATATATGTACAATCCTCCTGCCAATAACGCAATGATTTTTCAAAAGTGTTATACCTCCCTGTACTGTTCCACTAAAGTGCGAGCTCTGACGGTGAAGCTCCTATCGAGACATTGATGAGTGAAGCTAAAAAGAAAGTGTCGTTTTCACACAAATCAGCAGTAGACAAGGTAAAACCTACTTCCTCACTGCGCTTTGTGCATGGAAAACGAACTCTGGACTCCACATGCCTGCAAAAAACTTTGTTAACCAGATTAAATACTAGTTTCCCGGTAAGTCAAATTCAAGAGCTTTACCTATCAAAGAAATGATGGTCCGCGGTACACTCGTTAGAATAATGTTGATCGCTTCTTCAAGATTTCTCTTGTAAGTGGATTTGGAGACTTCGATCTACAATCTCAGAAATGATTTGTAAAATTGTGGAAGGGAACTTACCCCTTCATCACATAGTTTGCGTAGCTCGGTGGTTCCAATGAAAATGTTGATCAGCTTCCACTTGTGCATCACATCCCACGACTAAAAAATATCATTCTTAAAAGCACAAATGCAGAAAAATTGACATACTTACATCATAGTCCTTGAACCGTTGCACTAACTCTATCGCTTGTCTCTTTAGGTCGTCTGAAAGCCTAAATGTTCATCATCTTACTCTTTTCCTGACCGCATTCTATCAGTTGTTATTGAAACCGTGAATCCGATTTCTTACAACTTTATATGCAGCAACTAGCAACAACTATAAACTTTCAAAAAAAAAACTAACATTCCTGGAACGGCCAGGTTAAGCCGTGCATTTAGCTCGTCCAACCCTTTTCCAGACGAGAAACCCTGGAGATCCGGGTTGAGACTCCGCAGAATATCTTAAGCAGAGGACGCTCAAGATTTATTTTACGATCACCTAGAAAAAGACAACTGTGAGACACGTACTCGGCAAAGTTAAGTGGGTCCGGAGCGTGCCATCGCCTCCCATTGAGAAGCTGTTGCCAACCGCGCTTCCATCAGATTCGTCATCAACCCTCCGATGCCGCTCGCTTTCGTTAAACGACAGGTATCCTGCCTGAAAGAGAGACACAATTTCTCTACGTTTATAATTATTGAAGATTCAACGGGGAGTGAAATGAGGCAGACCGTAATCGAGTCACCAAGTGCCGCGACGAAGTGTATGTCTGCCGGACGCACTCTGTCTGGATTTGATGGCGTCTGAAATGCCATAGTTGGTCCTATCTCAAGGCTTGAGTAATACGTTATTACTTCAAACCTTTGCAGAAGGTCTCAATAACTTCTTTGGACAGTCGAGTACTCCACCGAGTCGAGGCAGAGGAGACTCTGAAAGATAGGCTTTGAGAACCAAGCGCAGTTTGCATACTTATCGTCGCATTTCTTCATACTTCCATTCTTCTTAAAGGCCCCTCTGAATCGCAATGGAGACATACACTTTCTAATAAGGACAAAAATGAAGGAAAGTTCAAAACATGCTCTTGAGGGATAGCAATGTGCTCAGAGGGGCCCTTTAAAAACCTAACCTAGTGAAAGTGAGAAGTGAGTGAAAATCTTTTTCATTGATAGATAGACACATGCATAAACAGTCGCAGGTTATCAATCTTTTTTCCACTCAAATGAGACTAGCCAAGTCCGAGAACAAATAATTCACGTCAATGTATCTAACCGGTCGTGGTTGTTGAAGTGGATGTACTCGTACTTTTGGAAGTGGACTCTACGCTTGATGTATTGTTTTCTGAAACGGAAAAAAAAGATTTAGATCATGCGATAGTTATCAAACCGATCGTATGCTTTGTGGTTGTAAGGCCATAAGTGGTTGAGTTATCCGCATCATTCGTGACATCACGAGGAAGCCGTATCCGAACCAGCTTGTCAGATAGATCTCCGTCTTAAGCTTTATATAGACGAGTAATCACCTTTTGGAAATTGTAACGTCTCTTTCTCAAAAAGTTCAAAAAGTTCGCCTATCGGCCCCACACGCCCTTCATACTTACATGTATAATATTCGAAGGAAATTCTCCCGGCATAAAGCCTAAAGGTAGAGAAGAGAACGAATATTCCGAAGCCGAGCGCCGCAAACCGTATTAATGAAGGAGAGTACAGTAATCGAGGAACCATTCAAACTAACTGGATCTAAATAATATCATGAAGATACTCGCCACATAATAGAAAATGCATCTCCCGACAGGTATTACAAATAATAGATTATAAATATGCCTATTAGATATGTACAATAAGGTTCTCCTTTTGACGCTTTTCCAGGGTTACGTTTCAATGTTCACGCTGTGTAGGCATACCCCGGTATTTATACAATTCTGAAACATAACCTAGCAAAAGCGTCAAAAAGAGAACTCTAATGTACAACGGGGTTGAAAATCAAATACGGTTTCGGAAACGGCTGCATATATATGGCTCTAAGAGGGTATGGGCAGGTTCGCAAGATGTGCCGGAGATAGATCCATACGGAGATACACAAAACTTTTAATGAAGAAGAGATCTGAGGTGGTCCATCTCTTATCTCCGGCAAAATCAAGGACCGCCAAGGGAACTCTACAGAAAGGAGCTCTGACATCATCTCCCTTTCTCACGTTCACGTGAAGAGGGTTTAAACGGGCATCTCCCATATACAACAAAATCAAGCACTGTGATAAGAATAATACAAAGAACAAAAGAAATGTAAAAAAGAATAATTGTTATACATTCTTGATGGTACTGTATTTAATATTGCAGTCGTTTATGTTTTTTTTCAACGATCTTTCAAGCCAATTTCTTAAACTATTGTGTAGTCTTCTATGCACTTCAGCTGCACCAAAATATCTATTACGTTCTGCCATCGTGCTTGTCACAAGATTCAGCCCAACATTTCTGCCAGCTTTCTTTTTGCAAAACTTTTAGCACCATTTTCTGCTTTGTTTAAGGAATTGAAAGTTGTATGACTTGTCAATGTGCCACATACTAAAACGCACGGTCCGCAAATAATTTGTAGTTTGCGCCGTTGTCTGTGCAATTTGAGCTAAATAACAGGATAAGCCTTATCAAGAGCACATGGATCGGAAAATTGTCATGTAACACTTGTGAGTCGAGAGACTTGTACAAGGAATAATTGTCCTAATGAGCATGTTGCGTTGTGTGTCACGAGTACCTCAAGGGATCACGTAATTAGCTTGAACACTTCTGGCATTTATCCTGATTTTTCGCATAACTACAAATTATCACTTACCAAGTCTTACCTTAGCGCGCTTCAACCCACTATTACTTTCTCTATATTTCGTACTCACAAGACATATGTGTTTCCTCTTCCCTTTGCCGAGTGCACCACTATCTAGACTCGTGTTTATCCTGATTTTCCGCAATAATTGCAAAATAGAAGTACATGTCATAGAGCACCGCTTCATTCCTTTTTTGCTCTATTTAGCACATTACTACTACCATTCGCTCAATAATATCGTATTCTCAGATCATCCTGAAAACGGTATGTCAACCAATCTATCGTGCTCGCTCGTGACGTCATACCATGAGTATGTTCTGCACTACGAGCACGTAAGTTCAAGCTCTACCTACTATAGCAGAAAAAAGAGATGTTATGGTCTCGGGTGAAATTCGAATTCCGAAGCCACTAGCGAAACACTATTATACTATGTGAAAGTCTTTGTGGTGATGATTTCAAAAGGCATTCGCTCTTTTTGATATCTTATTCTAAAGCGGAATGACGTTGTCTCGAAGTGCGCAAAATCTGCTTAACAGTGTAACTCGTAAAACAAGATTATACGTTCCGTTTTCCTCAACAATAACTGTGCATTATGGTTTGAAAACCAAGCCTTTTAATCGCATTATGGGAGGGAGAGAGTGATCAGTAGTATGGAAGAATGAAGAGAGTCAGATGATAAATACGCAAATCGCGTTTGGTTTTCAAACCCTACTGTGCATAGAGTTGAATAAAAGCGACGAAAAGTCGAATAGCGTATCACCAGTACAAGAATTAATCAAATATGCGTCGGAATCTTGTGGATAATTGACACAGCTTACAGTTCACTCTTTGCGTGATATGCATGATTCTCGTCCTCTACACAACATTGGTTGATTTCCCGAAAACAATGATCGACAATTCATTTAAGGTATTAATAAACTATTATTTATGTTAAACCTTATCGATATCTCTGTATATAATAAGAATCGAACTACAATTATACGCGTATACTTTTTATCATCTATTCAAAACACTCAAGTTGTGTTTAATTGTTTTAATTAGTACAATCACCACTATGCAACCTTTCAGGAGCTACTAGTGGCAATTTACTGCATTGCCGTATTTTTCTCTGTTGTTACCATCATCGTATGTGTGAGTCTTACAATTGTATAATTCTTCAAACCCATCCATGATCATAGAAACTGGTGTTATCGATATCTCTGTATATCATAATAAGAATCCTCCAGGTCAAATTCCTGCTCCTCCAGGTCATCCTCGCAGCAAGACCGTGCGACGCGTACATGTCGAGAGTAAGCTATGCCGGAGTTATTCGTTCACGTTGACATCTAGCAGAAATACGTATACATAGATATTGTATAAGTTCAACGGATACCGCTTGATTCAGAACTTGTTGATAGTAGACAAGCTGAAGCCCTCAGCACAGCATTCCGCCCGGTGAAATGTGTCTAATAGCGAAATGACCACTGTTTTTTGAATTTTCTCAAGAGTATCTAAACCAAACAACACCAAATTTAACTTAGCTTTTTAACATAATTTTC
>LS831190.1:632043-646876 GCA_900490955.1 Micoletzkya japonica
GAAAAGCAGGCCTGATTAATGCCTCAAAAATTCTGTTTACACCACCTTTAATCACCCTATACCTAATGGCTGTTGTCTTCTCAATAGTTACTATTATCGCGTCCGTAAGTTTGTCTCTTTTCATCGAGAAAAGAACTAACTATGCTTTCTCATCCTCTTGAATTCATCATACCCGTGTCATTGCTCAAACTACACTATCTTGTAAAAGCATCGAACAGTATAAAATTAGTCGGTCATTCACTGAATTTCAAATGCTCAATCATAGATGAAGTTCCTGATGATGAATGCCTTGGCTCCTTCACCATGCGATGCCTACATGCCACGAGTGAGTAATATCATCTTTATCGTTGAATTATTCATAGAAGGAACTTTACCATAACGAATCAATGAAAATAAAGCGAAAAATTTTCTTTAAGATAATTTGGATTGTAAATAAGATGAATGCAAAGATGAATTTCTCGGAAAACAGTCAGTCTCAAGTACAGCGAGACTCATCGTTAGCCTTTCCTACTCTTTAAGGATTCCGTTTAAAAATTGTGATGTCTTAGCTAAACTACGAATAAAAACGCACACCTCAAAATATTTCAAGCAACATTTTGCTACCTAAAATTCGAAAGCTTCTTTGAGATATGGTGTCTGCCGAAGATGATCCAAGTTCTGTTCCTTCCCTATTTCGCTCTCATTCACATGGCAATCTCGATCCAGCGAGTCATGAGCTCATTTGGAGCAAGTGAATCAACACAGAAGAGATGTGGAAGGGCCATGATAGTGCTTGCAGTATGTAGTGTTATCGTCAAACTTCACAGTATCTTTTCTTCTTTGTACTGATGATAACTTTAAAAGGCAATTCCTGTTTAAGCAAAACGTTCAGCTCGCGTATCCCATAGCCTTCGGGCTCGTGTCCTCGGGGACCAACCGTCTACAGGGATACGTTGTCACGTGTTCAGGAGCGCAGCAGTTCAGCATCAATGTTCGTTCAAGTCTAATACTTAGATAGCGTTATTGAAGTGAAAAGACAAGACTAAAGAATACGAGATGCAGGCACTGCGTACAAGTCTCTCCATCATCTTCGGACTAGATCTCACGAATGTCATCCTTTCCTTCGCTTTGCTAGCGTACAGTGTATGGAGGCTCAGAAACAGGTACCAGTTGAATCTTGAGATTTAAAAATAACTAAAATTATCATGATAAGAATTTAAAATACATAGATTTCTATTTGGATGTTGATAAAATTGAAAGGGGGTGTTTTGAACTTCTTTTTACCTGTGTCTCATCATTATGTCCACAATTATTATCGAGTGTAAGGATAAATTTCTCGCAATTTCTCCGCTGCTATTGCAGGTCGGACTACAACCTCGAGGTGTCCTTCCACCTTCGCCGCAATCTCGACGCTTCGAACAAGTTCGTCCCGCTTGCGTCCTTCCACTCCCTTACCTACATCATCACCTTTTGTATGTGCCATAATTTGACATTACTTACATTACTTCTTCTCCATATCTATTTATTGAACCAATAGGTTCAATGAATAGATAGAATCCTTATTGCATACGACTCCTTCAGTCTTAGGGATAATCTCAAGATCCATTCTGAATCTGTTTGAGTGAGATACAATATGTATTACGTTTCAGCCTTCTATCCTATAAAAGTTTTACTTTATAAATAATCAGATCTTTCAGTCGGTTATATCGTGATTCCTCGGATGCTGGTGAGCCTTCCATCGCCCGTAGCCGATACCATACGGACCATTCTCAATGTATCGGGCATCTTTTATTCTAAGATAGAACTGAGAAAACGTATATAATATGTACGAACACTACTATTCGTTTAACAAAAAGATAGAGAAAAGTGTTTAAAAAGAAACTTGTCAACAGACTTCGGTGAAATACAAGAGATACACTATATATTTCCTTTCTTATGAACTGAAGAAATTCAATTGTGATTCTAACGAATAGGTAGCTTCTTCTCCTATAAATTACATAGGTACTTGCAGTTTCTCCCAATTTACTGCGTCGTCGTTCCTCTTATTCTTCTGGCTCTTCTGAAACGCGGAAAACTCGCCCGTGAACAGGCTGTTGTACGAGCCGTCAATGCAGAGGAGAAGGTAGGATACTAGATAGAAATATGTAATATGTACTTGTATAAGAGCGAATGGTGGCTGACATAATGCAAAAGAAACGTGAGAAAAGGAACATCGTTACAGTTAATGAAGCTAAGGAGTAATAGACATACTTTTTGAAAACCTAATGATTCAGCACTTTGACGTACTCACAGCGCACTGGAACCGCGAAGAGAAGGCAATGCGGAAGATATAGGATTGTTGTGTTGTTTAGCTCAGAGGAGAATAAATATAAACGATTGATCATATTACAATCCTCGTGTCTTATCAACCGTGCATCACGGTGAAATTTTAACGTAAGAGGATGCACCCTTATGTAGATAAAATTCATACAATATCTATAAAAGCAAGAAAGCTACAGGAACTTCGTAACTTCCCACTCTGAAATAATATAGATGTAAAAGTATATAAACGGAGCGGTGAAACCGTCATACATGCCGATTCATATAGCAGTTTTCACTGCATAGGAAAGATGGGCGAGAGAGCTGGCGAAGGAAGAAACTTGCGAGTGGTGCTGATAGATATCACTGATACGAGCGCACGAGGTGAAACTGTGACTATCTTCCTCTGCTATCCTGTTACCGATGCACTCATGTAACGGAGATGATGCGATGCGTTCGGGGCATACTGATACTGAGCTGCCTAATCAGGTATTTTTTATAGATTTCGCTTGAGTACTTGTCCCAGTAGTTTGATATTGATTGCGTTTGGTGTACCACTTTACTCAATCGGACACAATCTGTCCATCTTAGGCGTGTAAAACTCACGTAGGCAGCATCTTTTGAACCTATCTTGTCCACTCCACAGTAGATTGAAAGCTGGTTTGTTTTTATAGGAAATAGGAAAAATGCACTGATGCTCGATAGAAAACAAGGAAATTACATTCAGTTTTGTCGACGCTGGTTGCCTACGTCTCAATGCCGACATCATTCTCGTTATCGACTCGACTGGCTCTCCCAACGGAACCACTGACTTCGCCAAACACGAGAAAGCATTCATCGAATCGATCGTCAACAAGCTAACTATCAGTCCAAACGCAACGAGAGTCGGCATTGTGGTGAGCAAGACATTTTGGAGATTATTAACGGCATTAGATTGCAGTAACCTTGGAACAAGCAAACCTCTGTTACAGTCCTACGAATCAAAGATAGCCACGTCGTTGGGACTACAGACCTGCAAAGACAATGCCTGCGTCAACCAGCATTTGGAAAAACTCGCTGAAACTAAGGTAGGCAACGCTTACCTTCTCGCTGTACACAGAATTGCAGGAACATTCACTTATCAAACTAAAAGCAGAAACTTCCTATCATTACGAATTTCAGGGTGACCGTTGCACCGCCAACGCTCTGATGTCCGCTGTGATGATGTTCGGGCAAACTCCACCTATCGGAGCGGTGTGTTCTTTTCTCAAATTGTACTTCGATCACCCACGCGATTTCCCGCACGCACATATGGTGGTCCGATTTCAGCGCAACCAGATTATCGTTCTCATCTCAAACGCTGCACAGAAGTGCGACTCCGATCTGATGAGCATTCAGATGGCGGCCAAGATGGCGCTGAGCAAAGGTAAATTTTAAAATAATTAAAAAAACACTGCTCATTTTCTTAAAATAATTAAAAAAAACACTGCTCATTTAGGGCCCAACTCTGATGTATTATGATGTACATATACTTACACTTAATTTATTGCTAGAGTATTGATATAATACTTTTTACTAGAGTATTGATATAACATTCGGTGTGATAAGACGATGCGTGCAGCCTCTACTCTAGTGTAATCAAAGGTGTCGACGTTCACTATCTCGGCATGAACGCCGCTAGCTTCGCGAGTGGAGCGGGTAGGGAGGAACTTGAGGCAGTCGCGGACAACGACAGAGCGAGGATGCGTCTGGTGGACAACGTCACTGTAACTTACTTGACTGTTCATTTAAATGCGTTGGGAGTAGAGCATACGATTCGCGTTGTAGAAGTGTGGTTGTGTTTCAGGCTGTATATAAAGGGGTGGACTCTTCGCTTATACAGATTTGGGTGAAACTTATTCATCAAAAAGACGCGAATCGTATGCCCTAGTTGGGAAATGGATAACAAAAAATAAAGATTACCCCACGTACGACAAATTTAATGCTTAATTCGAAGCTGACGCTTCTTGACGCTGTGTGCCTTGCAGAAGCTGGACGACGACTATGCCACCGTCCTGACGGATGACCTGTGCAGGATCATGAGGGACGAGATACGGCGGTGCAAGGTATTATTGGAGGAAAGCGAACGTTGAGGAAATCTTTGCAGTGCGCTCCGCTAAATACAGTGAAACTCTCTTGGCAAAATGCCAGCTTAGCCTAAAAGCCGGCTTCGGCCGAATTTTTACGGTAGTTAGCAGAAGGAACAGCGCAGCTCTCTCAACGTTCGCTTTCCTTCAATAATAGTGTAAGGAGTAGCCCATATTTGTCATGGGAAAGAGCAAACATCCTCATCCAGAGCCGCTTTCAGGCTCGCTGCAATACCGCCGTCTCGTGCTCCGGAGCCACGACGTGCCGTCGGGGCTGCTGCAGGAGTCCCGAGGAGTTGACGACGACTACCACGTCTACAACGACCACTACTGCTCCGACCACCACAACTACCACTACTCTTACCACCACTACTACTGAGATGACTACAACGACAACCACCACTACTCCTACTACTAGTGCAAGTACTACGACCGAGTCAACCACAACGACAACCCCCACTGCAACGAGTACTAGTACTACGACTCAGCCAACTACAACCAGCACGACAACCACAACTCCAGCACCTACAACAGAGGACACGACGGAAGGCACAACTACAACCCCTACGTCTTCCAGTACTTTATCGGATGAAACGGAGACCACGGCCTGGCAACCTCCTGAAGAGACCATGTCCGTTCTTTCGACTCCCATGGACGTCAACGCTACTGATGCCGAGAGTCTAGCTAGGAACGAGACCACGGTTGGACTACACGACATCGCTTCTCATGACGGATCTGAGAACAAGACTACAACATTAGCACCACCTTCTTCAACTGAAGAGAAGTCTGCGCATGCAACGGTTGATGAGCAATCCGTGGCGACCCCTCTTGTGGAGGAAGTACAGAAGACGCCCCCAACGGAGACCACCAATACCCATGTAGTGGAAGAAGAACCAGAAAACTCTACAACAACAAGCACAACAACTTTGACGACCATCTCCGTTGAGATAACCACTGCAATTGCCTCGAAAACTCTCGATCACAATGCAACTACCCTGTCGGAACTCACTACTACGGTCTCGGCGGTAGACAACTCCACAGACGTTGACATTCTGTTGACTGATATGGGAGGCGAATTGGACCCTTACAATTCGACAACCAACGAGACCCAACAAGCCGGTAATGCGACGACCCTTTCCCCGTCCGCCAACGTAGCTGAATCGCAAGTCCTACCCCCAATAGTGCTCAAGTCAACCCTCCTTCTGAAACAGGCAAATAAGAAGCTGGGTTTGCCACATTCTCCAAAGCCTCTGACTAATAACCACGAGCATCAGACCCTCCCAGTTGTTCAAAACGGTCAAGTTCCATCGATGCCACATGCCAACCCTGCCAATGCTTCCTCGCTTTCCAATTCGATTTCTAAAACACCTTATAGCGCAGGTACTAACGCACCCGAATTAAATGGAAGGGCAACATCTTCGAAACCATCGTCGCCTAGGACGTTGTCAGTAAACTCTACAAGTCCGACAGTAACATTCACGCCGCCAGACGACCCTCTTGCAGCAAATCTCATAACCGCCACTGTTGTCCCTATACCACCCAAAACGACTAATCTTACCTCTGCATCACTACCATCTACCAACGGCACGATAGCTCCTATAGCGAACAATAACATCAACAATTCGAGTGTGAATACTTTAACAAATGCTGCTCTCGATAATGAGAACGTTATACCATCCAGTACTTCTCCAAAACCAACACTTAGTTCCTCCCCGTCTAGTGTCAAACCAATTCCTAATCTAATTAACCCCTCAGCTAAAGCTTCCACAACAAGCAAACCTTCAGAAATACCGTCGAAAGACAAAAAAGGCCCCGTCAACTTATTGTCACAATTTAGCCGTCCTAGTGATTGGCGTATCAATCTTGGATTGTTATTTAGGGATTGATTCAATTCAATTGCACGATACATAGATAAAGATCATATTTCCTTCTGCACCCAAACTTGTTCGATGAAATCTCAGTAAGTGAAGATTTTCGTGCTCACAAGTAGAACATAGACGTTTCCATTTCGTCTTACGCCTCGCTTCTGTTCCATTAGCCCCGTCTGATCAGTGCCCAGATGTTATCGTTGTCCCGATGCCTCCTCAATCACTCTCCGTTCTTTCACACCCCCTACCCACCCTCTCCCCTCCCTCCAGTATCTCCCTCTCTTCTTCCATCCCTCTCCAATCACCCTCTGCCTCTCCTCCACCAGTTGTCTCCCTTCCCTCTTCCTCCTTTCCCTCCTGACAGCCATGCGGCTGCTCAGTCTATCGCTCGTCTTGGTCTTATGCCAAATTCTGACCCCGACCATCGCGGGAGAGACGGGAGCGTACGTACGACTCAACCAGAAGGTTCCTGCCTCCCTCTACCTTTACAGCTATCGTCTCTTACTACTATAGTTCACCGCAAAACAAGGTTTCCGTATAGCTCGTCAATGTTTTTCTTTCCAAATCTCCCGCTGTTGATATCAACCCAGGTAAGAGGAAGAGATAAAGCATCCTCTCAGGCGGTGGACTACCTGGCGGAAATCGCGTCCGACGGTCTCCCTCAACTTCTCGAGAACGTCACCCTGCCCTCCTTCGACGCGTCGCTGGCGACCGTTACACCGCACATCGACCACTTTGCCCGCCCGAGCATACGGGCGCGGTTTATGAGGGGACGAGGTGCGCACGTATTCACTTATTGTTCTTTACTCTTCTCGTTCACCTAATACAGCATAGGTACAGCATTAGTTAAAGGGCAACAGGTGCTACACGATGAGTCATATCTACATCATCGGTTCGCATATCACAAGACCAACTCCGGTAATGTTTGGAGATGTGCAGGAGGAAGGGAATATGCAGGGGACCCGATTCCGGGAAACTATTCCCCGGTTCCCAGGGAGACGTGCAGGAGGTCTTGGGAGACGTGCTGCCGTTTGAGGTTTTGGCGCCCATATTGATCGGTCGACTTTCACTTTTTTTCGAATTGTTCGTATTTCATGACGTTTATTGCTTTAGTTTTTCGATTTTCTCTAATACTCTCCCGTAGACCAACGTAACTCACCACTGTATGGAAACAAGAATTCCGAATGCGTTCTTCTCCAAATATTCCTTACAAGTAGTTCGCCTCGGGCGTTTCAATTGTTTTCTACCCTTGTACTGTTCATGTAGCGTGTAGCGGGCGTGAATCTGTCTATGAGTACTCTTCGAAGAACATGTTTGCAGGCATAACGAAGTTATCGTCAGTTGACCGTATTCCGATCGACTGCTTTCGTGAAATTATCGACGATGGGGAGATTAAACGATGTTTGCAACGGCCCTTATAATTGGAGCCAAGGTTTGTTTACTTTAATATTTGGACCATTTTTGCAGGTCGTATACTATGCTGATACTTCGACGTTGCTCGTACCTCCTAATTTTATATGCCCTATTTATTGTTTCGAACTATGTGTAATGCTTACCGTATTGACCTCACGTCATAAAAGTCTCATAAACTTCGATTCTTGCTGTTAAACAAGTATTGGTAAAGGAAGGGAGAGGAGGAAAGGGATATATGCAGGGGAGTAAAAGGCACTCCACACAGGGGACTGTTTGGGAGACGTGCAGCAGGTTAGGGAATCTGCTGCACGTTCTCTGCACTTCTGCACAGGACACCGTTATACTTCTGCAGACGGCTCCCTTGCATATCTACAGACATTACCGGAGAAGCCACCTCGGTCACTTCTCCATTTATTTAAGTCCATTATCTCAGCAGTTATCTCAATCAAGATTCAACAACAGTGGACCTTCATACCTTTTCAGGAGTGAGAGCCTCTCTCGTTATTCCCAAGATTGTCGTCGACACACAAGCCTCCATATCGCTACTCGTTTTTACAATCAAAGGTATTCTTGGATGGTTTAAAAATAATTTTTGAACTTTTCTTCTAGAAAATGCCCTTATCACGGTCGAGGATATCGATATCACAATGCAGCTCCGGTTCGCAAGAAATACGACAACTAACATAAACGAAATTGCGGTTCGATTTCCATATTTAGCCAAACTATTATGAGGATGAAGTATTATTTTTGACTTGTATTATTCTATGCATTCAGGCCGAGGAATGTACGGTCAAACCGCCGAAAACCACGATTGTCTTCCAAGAGGACAGTGAGATGAAGGAGTACGAGAGCACAATCAAGACCAATGTAAGCTCAATTATGGTTAGGTTTCAATCTTACAGTAGAAACCTAACTTAGAACAGAATTATGAAGCATCACCTCTGATCCTATCTTTCAATTACAGATCGCTGATGCCCTCAAATCTGCTGTCTGCACCACGGCTGTAGAAGCTCTCGTGTACATTGATCAACAGCAACTTCAAAAGGTATGAAATAACCTTACAATTCACAACTAATTCCCAACTTATAAACAGAGCGTGCTGTTAACTCCTACTACTAGCATCCTTCCAGGACCCTCTCGCAACCGAACCGCCCCCCACAGAAGAGCCAGTGCCGGGAGCCTTCTCCGATTTCTCTGCCGATGAATTCGCCAGTGATCTATGCGCGGGAGAAGTCGAAGAGGTTCTTGGCGGTTATTTTATCACATTCTGTGATATCATGTCTAGTAGATAGCATCTGATGGCAAGATAATGCTGCAGTAAACTGCCAACGTCTTGAAGGGTGCCACCACAACTACGATTTCTCCGTCGAACCTTCGCTCGCCGATCCAGACGGGTCCTCCCTGGTCCATTGACCTCACGATGACTCAGCTGCCCACGTTCACTGATCAGGTATTTACATTATGGTTTCCCATGAACGGCTATTTGTATCTGAGACCTGTGCAGATACCTTCCTCATCTTGAATGATGGCATGGGAAGGGTTCATTTCACAGGATGTAACCTTTGGCGTGAATGGCGGTATTCTTCTGGCTGGAGTCAACGCATCCGGAGTCGAGCCACCCCGACCGCTCAACGCGAGTCTTCTCGGAAACAAGGTTTGATCTTTGATCTTTGATCTTTGATCTTTAACCTTCAATATCCGCAGATGATCGGCGTCATGGTGACGGACTACGTGCCCAACACGTTCTTCTCTCACGTCTTCGACTTTGGAATCGGAGAGATCGACTATCGGTGAGGCTATTGAACGAACAGTGTCTGAAAACTGATGATCAAGCAAAATATCTTTGACGAAAAAGTTCCGTCAGTAAGCTCATTCCTACTTTTTCTGGATTCTCTTCATACCGTTTCGCTCGATGGAAATAGAAATGAGACAGCTGACGGAACTTTTTCCTCAACCATATTGATCTTTCAGTCTCCATCCCGAGGCCTTCCCGGGCTCCATCCGGCCGATGGTCAAACTGCTGTGCGGAAAGTGCCACCTGCAAGTCAACGGCGAACTTATTCGGTAGGCGTTTTGACTTTTATAGCTTTAATATTCTTGCATATTGCAGAAAGCCGCTCGTAGAGATCGACGAGAAACTCGGGGCGCGAGTGCTGCTCGAGGCGAACGTTTCCGTCGTCTTCCACGGACGGGAGACGGAGTACGACGTGATCAATGCGACTACACTCATGCACCTTACGGTTAGTGGCCTACCGTTGGTTTTAAGCGTTCACATTAGATATAGTGGAATATACCGATCCGTCAGCTTCTTCCGTTCCAAAATGAGTCCGATTCTCTCACTTTTACACACTCTCTCGCCTTATATTCGGAATGATTTTACGACTGATCTTTTTAATACACGATATTCGTATCGACGGTGAAGCTTCTCGATTTGGCATGTGACCGTTGATTTACGGTGTAAATATTTAGCTAATGTCGCCAGGTTTACTGGTCAAACCCAAGGGAATAGATAGTCGTATTCGGAAAGCATAGAAGGAACGAAATGCTTCAGCTCCGTCCAGTCATCCGCAATAGCCACGTGTACGGCGACGTGTCCCTGACCAGCGTCGACTTCGACATCAAGAGCGTAAGTCGTAGTCCCGCCCTTTGAGATCACGTATCTAGTACCCCCAATGCTCTACATAACTATTAGTATTGTTCATCCAACGAACAGTAGATATGCACTGTTCAGCTGGGGATGGGCGGCGCCCTAGCCAGTCCCCTCCGCAAGACGCTGTCCTTCGTCGTGCCTCGCACGCTCTGGCCCACGATCAAGAAGCGCCTGCGCTTCGCCCTTCATCAACGAGGTATGTCGAGGAGAGCCTATCAGGTCCACTCAATTTGTACGTCTGTCCTTGCTGTTGGTAATACATATAAGCGCAGTTGAGGTGGCCAGTAGCTTAACACTGAAGAAGTTTCAAAGCTTCAACTGAACCACGTAAGCATCATCTCAGGCATCAAGCTTCCGATCCTGTGCGGTGTGCAGCTCAACGCGCTCTCCCTGTCGTACACGTCGCGAGCGGCCGTCCTGCAGTCCGACTTCACCTTCGACCTGGATCTGTTCGTCCGGAAGTTCAAGGTTCGAGAAATTGTTCAGAATTCCTGTCTCCAAAAGCCTGCACACATTGATAACCGACTATAATATCTTAAACAATAGCTCACGGTATGCACCGAGAATGAGACATTTTCGCTAGCTTTTGTCAGCACGTCGTCATCGTGCTAGTAAACCATAACCACATTTACGCGCCTTTCCCGATACTTCAATTTTCTAATAATGTGTTCACAGACATGTTCAGGCGTACGCTAACAGGAAGACACTGGCAGCAACGGGCGTTGCTCTCTATCAGTGATGGCCTCCCCCCTCCCCTTATTTAACCACTCTCTAGGGTGGAACGATCACCAAGTGCGTTGCGGTTGTTATTCGTTTACTGACCAATAAATGTATCTACCTTAAATTGGTACAAGTTCACATGTTAAAGGGACATGGAAGCGAGAAATTTTGTGAAACCGAACATGGCCATACTTCCAGAGTATGTTTCTGAGACGATAATAAAGATAATCGCATTTGAAAAAATATTTTTAAAAAACTTCTGCGGCGAGAAATATTTATTTTTCCGGGAATACCTCGATGCCGTTTACCTTGTTCCTATGCGCTAAACGCCGTAAGACTGCGCCTTGGCTAGGAAATTAAAAATTGGATATCTCGCGAAGTATACATTTTTGTGCGCTCTGGTTTTGGTTTTTGTATTATTTAGGTGATAAACTTTCATATGAAAGGCAATCTTTTTTGACTTCCATGTCCCTTTAACCAGTAATCTTATGAAAAAAACGGTTCAAAAAAGCGAACTGCGCGTAATCGAACTTTCAATCGAAAATGGTCCATAAAATAGTAGGGTTCCTACTGCCGCCAACGTCTTTTCCGCATATGCGCATAAGACTTCACTATCCTGGATTATGTCGTTGGAAAGGCGTAAAAGAATATGCTTTAGTTACTCGACAGTTCTATCACTTTTTCCTCGACGGCAGACGTCCCTCCTCACAACGGCACTACGCATTGACACTTGCCATCGAAGCACACACCGTACTTGTAGCCCTGAAAATTCATTCAGTCTTTACACATGCGTGCTCGGAAGGGAGGGAAATAGCCAGAAAAATCAATTTCATTCGTTTTTGAAGGGATATGGAAGCGACAGATTTGCTTACGGGGACATGGAAGTGATTTTCAAGTGAAGCTTATATGAAAGATTTTGCCGTAATTAGCATAAAAACAAAAGGAAAATTATAAAAATTAATAGTATTCGAGAAATGACTTTTTGAAATTTCGCCCAACGACGACGCTTTCATATGAAAGTTTGTTGTTTAAATAATGCAAAAATCAAAACCAGAGCGCACAAAAATGATATTACATGCAAAAATGACTTCCCGAGATATGCAACTTTTTTGACGTTCCATTAACAACATTGATGAAAACTTCTACAATTTAGTGGAATAACCAGAAATTATTATTTAAATATTTCCCAAAAATAGCGAGACACGAATACCGTACATAGCCACACAGGGAGGCGCAAAGACGGGCCCACTGGAGAACGCCGCAGGAGAGATCGGAAGAGGCGAGGTGGGTGAGGAGGAAGAAGAGAAGGAGGGAAGAGGGAAGGAACGACATGGGGGAGACCGAGCAGGAGGAGGGAATGTAGGGAGAATGAAGGAGAGTGAAGGAAGGGTGAGTGAGAGAGATGAATTGATAAAGGGAAGATGATAGAATATCGGTAACGGGAAGATGATAGAATATCGGTAACGGGAAGATGATAGAATATCGATAAATGGAAGATGATAGAATATCGATAAAGGGAAGATGATATAGTAGAAAAAAATAAAGATATAATCGGTCCAGGGATCCCCCGATGCCAGGCCCTCTAGATAAAACACGGAAGTATTTATGCGCGGAACGATTTATTCTTCCCGCGAATTTCGCGAAACTGTTGAAGCGGCTACAGCGGTCTCTTGTTGTAATTTCGTGTTATTTCTTGTTTTCTTTTTTTCAATTTGAGTATTTCTTGATAGTATCACACTCATGAACGAAATAGACCACATTTGATGCATTATTTTGTCTGATCAGAGCTCGGTTTTCAGATGCAAGATCATAAACTCAATAATGAGCAAGAACTGAAAAAGAAAACATAGAAGAAGCTGCGAGAACGCACGCAGCACCCAAACATGCAGACTAAATCGATAGCAGTAAAATCGAAAATAAATCGTTCCGAAGATGGCGCATAACTTCCACTTCTCGCTAAGGCAGTGGAAGCTTTGATATTATGGATGCCGAAAATCTTACCAGACCGTATTTTCGAATTATACGTTCCGCTTTCTCTACTATAGAATATCGGTAAAGGGAAGATGATAGAATATCGATAAATGGAAGATGCTAGAATATCGCGGTCCGTTGCGCCATTCTTAGTTGTCTTGACACAGTGAACTATCTATGGGTTTCAGATAGCGTAGCTTTGATATTATGGATGCCGAAAATCTCCTTTTCACGCCAAACACGTTTATCCCGTGTACTCCACCGAATGACCGGAATAATATTAGCTCCAATTTTCTTCTTACTAGCAAATCACTGCAAATTTTTCGTGTCAGTGTGCGTGTATCTGTTCCATCCATAACTCTCTTAGAATTTCGAATTTCAAAAAATGTTCTTACAAGACCCCCACTAACTTTTCAATATCTCGGACAAGTTTTATACTAAAGTTAAATTCTATCACCCACCCAGAGCTACCTAGCACTCTGGAAAGATTAAATCCTTGCGAGTTTCGCTTTCCAAATATCTAGAACATTGTGATCCTATTCCCTCGTTGTTATCATATTCCCCCTTATTCACTCTTCTCTCTTGTTCACTCTTCTATACTTCATTTTCTCTCACTGGAATTTTAGTTATCATCGAAACGGTACGTTTTTCCTTTTCAAAATACATTGCAGCTCTACATATTTTTTCATTCTTCCTTGATTCTTTTTTCACTTCTCCTTTTTGATCGAGTTATGATATTCGTTTTGCGCACTCTACTTCCAATTCCGTCGCCCCCTTCACTCATTCACTACTCGTGCTCTCGTCCCGGACGGTTCGACCTCCTCTCCGATGTCAAGAAAGACAGGAAAGGACGAGGTATGGTTCCCTTGAGGGGCCAACCGGAACGGATTACTGTAGACTACAGGATACCGTAGTTGAGCGACGAGGGGACAAACCGCTTTAGATAGATTAAGACTAATTATGACATATTGTAGTATTGAAAACGTTGTAAAAACTAATAATTTAAAGATGAAGTACAGTTTTTAAGAATTGCTACGGTAATTTAGCTATGCTGCAAGTCAAAAGCGTCAAATGTGTTCTATTTCCCGGTTTTGGTCACAGGGCGGCATTGCATATTTATTTCGGAACGAAAATTTGCTTTAAAAAACTTTTGGCTCTTAATATCTTTAAAAATGTCTAAGCTATGATAAGTGCTGTATATAGCCATCATTCCCATGCTATTTCCTTATTCCCTTGTGCTCTTCCCCGCCCCGATCAGAGCACACTTCACTGTAGAAGCGAACTAATGAACAAACCAATGAGATTTGTCATCCTGCCAGTTGTAGATAGTCGTCACTCGGCCATGGCTGGAGGACTTCGCGTTGCGTCACTGGAAGATGGATGTCAAGTACGTGGCGTATACGGTAGAAGAACTGAGGGCGTTGCTGAAAGAGGTATGGAGAGGCTTTAGGGAGAAGTTTCCTACTTTAGGGAAGATAATGACGCTGATCATACAATGTTATGATGCTTATTACAAGTTCCACGAGAGTTATCCAAAAGTACGCAAACGATTGCGAACTGTCTATTTAATTTTTAATTTTTATCTACGCCGTACGCGTAAGGGGTTTGGGGGAGGGAGTTGAGGGGTATAGATACTACATAAGCAAACAACTAGCCCAGACAACAAAAACTGCAACTAATGCATATGCATACCATGCACCAAGGGGAATACATTTCCAGCGATGGGGATGAGGGTACTGCAAATATCTCGCCCGAGTAAGATAAACAAGCTGCTAGAGTAAGCGAGTGCCACGCAAAACAAGTAAGCAAGTGAGTACCGAGCAGAGGTC
>LS831190.1:659385-721651 GCA_900490955.1 Micoletzkya japonica
TCGTGGGCCTAAGCGAAGGCAAGGTCGGCCAGTTATGAGATGGAGAGACGACTTGGTGAAGGCGGTCGGACCCGAATTCTTGAGGAAGGCGCAAGACAAGGCAGAATGGAAGACACTCATGGCGCTTCAGATCCAGTGACCCCCAACACCTGGTCCCTGCCCTGCTGATCTTGATAAAGAGCGTTAAACTAAAAAAAAAAAGTCATGAGCGTGACACATTCCTCGACGACCTCGAGCATTAGGAACTGTTCACGCCAAATGATCACGCTTGCCAGGATGGCGCAATCGGTAGCGCGTCGGCTCGGTGATGGATACCCCGCGGGTTCGGGCACGCATCCGCGCCTTTTGCGCATAAGGACAACCTCTGACAACCAGATGAATGTCATGCGAAGTTTTTGTCAATTTCACATCATTGAACTTCGGAAACGCCTTGAAATGTGAATTGAATGTCCTCTTAGACTGTGCACACACCGTATCTTCACTTGTAGACCGATTTCAACGTTATGCAAATTTTCAAAGTTGTCACATCAATCTGAAACTTTCCAGATCGATAGATTTCATTGAGAGGATTCCAAAAAGTCCAACCAGAGCTCTCTAGGACCACTTTAAGCCGAGTTACGGCTAATGTTTCAAATGTTTCAAATTTTTTCAAATGTTTCAAAATTGGGCCCATGTTTACTCGCTTGACGGTATAGCTGTCTGGCAGAAGGAGGCGAAACAGCACCAATATGCACCGTTTAGCATTAGTTGTAGATTTTCCATATTAGCGTAGTCTATAAAACGTTGTCTTTTCTTATTATTTAGAACCTACAAAACAATAAAACTTCTCTTCTAATAACCGGCGAAAATCGGCTATCGGTATCGATTCGCGGGCTCTACTGGGGGTAAATCGGGTGGGGGGTGGGGGTAAATGGCCCACTCTATTATCCACATTCGGAGAAAAATTAATAGGATCAATGAGTGGATTGAGATGTTTTTGGTGGTTTCTTCCAAAGAAACGTTGCATTGATCTTTGAATGCAATCTCCTCATTTCTTTGGAGAGAGGGGCATATCATTTTTATTTCTTTTTTGTTGTCTAGAAGATATTCTATCCGAAAGGTAAAAAATTCTTTGGGGTGAGTCTCCTATGTATACGGGTATACCCTGCCTGGCGCAGGAAAGATTTTTTATTCATTATGAAAATTTAGCCGAGAAATATTACCAATAATTCATTTCTTGACCTGATTTTCTTACCTGTTCGGGAATATCTCTGTCAGAGAATTAGTTTTTATCATATATAAGCAATCTAAGGGGTTGACACCAAAATCCGCGTATGTGGATTTATTTGCTACGCCATCTGAAACCCATAGTTCACGGTGTCAAGACAACTAAGAATGGCGCAACGGTCCGGGCCCAACTGTACCATGCAAAGTTCCTGGTTCGTACCAACCGAAACCTTCCCTTCCAGTTCCACGGTGCGATCGACGATCTCAGGGAGTTGCTCTGTTGTGGAACGAGAGGGGACGGGGCAAATACGCGGATTAGGGTGTCAGCCCTCTTGGGTTGCCTCTGTAACCGTTTAAATCAACGTGCACAAAACATTTAAAATGCACAGCGAGTGGAGAACCGCGACGCGTACGTGAGAATGGATTTTTAAAGGGCCCCTCCAGGCAATATCTACCATATACATTTTTTGACATCATTGGATAGCTCTCAATGTCCTGAGTCTCATACTCTCTCCTTTTTTTGTTGAAACTTCGCCGTTGCTGAGAAAACGCTGTGCAAAGATATCTCTCGCCGTCTGCGTCTCTTCATTCCTCTCTTGTCTCTCACAATCAATCAACCGCTCTTAATTGGTTATCTCTAGGAATGAACGAGATGGTTGGAGGGACCCTTTAAAGGGAGAAAGTAACGAAAAATTCATTATTTTAGTTGATTTTCATACTTTGTCTATGATTTCGTATGAGGACGATGAGTCGAAAGGGCAACATACAAAAATTTTAAAAAATTGTGATCTTTGATATTTGGGATGGTCAAAATAATATACTACGGTAACAGATCTCTAAAGGGAAGCTCTGTCCCGCAGCTAGATATAGGTTGTAAGCGTGCGTGTGTATTATACCTACTTCTGTACTACTGTACTGCAGAAGCAATCCGAGAGGGCTGACACCGTAATATGCGTATTTGCCCCATCCCCTATCATTCCACAAAAAAGCGACTCGTAGACAGAGATCGTCGATCGCCCCCGTGACGCACTACCGTGACACTGAGCACTTGTCAATCATCAATCTGTCCCGTCGCACTACCCATGGCTAGGAACTGGAAGGGAAGGTTACGGTTGGTACGAACCAGGAACTTTGCGTGATACAGTTGGGCCCGGTCCGTTGCGCCATTCTTAGTTGTCTTGACACAGTGAACTATGGGTTTCATATGGCGTAGCTTTGATATTATGGTTGCCGAAAATTTCCCCCCACTGACATCTCCCTTTCACGCCAAACACGTTTATCCTGTGTACTCCACCGAATGACCCGAATAATATTAGTTCCAATTCGGCAATACATCATGTCAGATGACTCGACTACCGGAACACCCCCTCATGATCGTGTTCTTTCCCTGCTCCCTTCCCCCCTTTCCTCCCCCCCTCCCCCTCATTCCCCCCTCCTTCCACATTCGCTCCATCTGTTGACTCTCCTTCCCTACAGGTTGACTACAGCTCATTCCCATGCCTACCGCTCTTTCTATAACCAAAACCTTTCTGGCCTTTCCTCAAATACCATTTGCGATTATTCAACACCTCTGTGGAACATTTTGCCCGTTCTTTACATAGCATCCACAATACGCCGCTCGTCTTTCCTCAAAATAGTACTTCCTCTCATAACCAAGCCTCCCCCTCCCTTCCCCTCCCATCCGCATAATCCCTCATTGCTAATTCCCGGCCGGTGACCGACCGTGTCGGTCACTACACCACCCCACGGACCCCCTCTTATCGCCATTCTCTCGCTCCGTCCACATTATGATCTCTGGCGAAGCTATCATTTTCATCTTTTAAAGGCTTTCACGGCTTCGTCCTGTAGCACTCTTATGCACTTCAGGTACCACTAGTTTTCATATAACTTGGTGTTTCCCGCTGATTAGTTGATCTGAAGGGAAAAGCATTGAACTGGCTATCTTGCACGCTTTCACAAGTATCGCTTCTCACTTATGTTTCGCACCGCTGTAACACTGGTATCCTACTTGTTAGCATAACCTCGTTGTAGTCTATTTGCTTTTCATCATCTATTTTGTTAGTGCTCGCTTTTGGCGCAACACAACTATTTCAATACTTCAAATTGTTATTCATACGTGAATAGCGCAAAGCACCTGCGTCAAGCGGTGATTATGCCTGTGACAGTAGAACGGTATTTTCTGCATTAGTTGCTGATAAGCGTTTAACGAGGCGTCGTCAATACATTCTCCCCCAGTATCACCATCTTCAGTGAGCTTTCCTGTCTTCCGTGCAAGACAATTTGAGGGAGCACAGCTTGCACTTATAGTGCAAGCTGTGGTCCCTCAAATTAAGCTCATCCCAAAGCATAGAAAGGTGTACGACTCTGCACTTTTTCCCTCCAAGGAGCCCTAAGACAGCACTGCATACATACAGTGTGCGTGCGATCGAATTCCGTTTCATTTCGAGAATAAAGTGAGTTTACCGAGAGGAGTTTCTGTAACTTTTTCTGAAAAATCCCGAATCTGTCGAAACAGCGGGAATACATTTTCAAACCTTTCACGGAATTCGTTTCCTGTATCCGCATTAATCCTGAAAAGTTATGGAAACTTCTCTCAAAAATAGTATTGGTTGCAGAGGTCAATATTACCTTAGCTGCCCTGCAACCTTATCTTCTATCCTCACACCACGGTCTTTACTTCCTTTTGAAATTAGTCCCCCCCTCCTCCCTCGCTTCTCGCGTTTCAACAGTAAAAAGCGCGTCGTTCCTCCCCTTTCTCCCGGCTCTATCGTCTGCCTCTCTCCATTTCCCCGCTCTCTCGTCGTTTCTCTTCCCGTCTGCGCTCTCGCCTCATCCCCATGCTCTCTCATCCTATTGTGCATCCGTTCGCAATTCTACACACATATAATGTTTGTTCTCTCCTATCCCTCGACTCTCTGGAACTCTATTCCCGCTCCCTCTCTCCCTCTCCCTCCCCTCTCCCTCCCAAAACCCTCTCATTGTCGGACCAGCCACTTTTGGAACATCAGCCTAGTCTTCGTCCCCGTGCACTCGTCTCCCTTTCTCCATTACGGTTCGGGTTCACCAAATCTTGGAGGAAAACGATGAAACTTTACAAATAAAAACCCCGCTAGCTATGTACATAATTATTATTTTATTATCTTATTAAATTTGCATAATTGCCTGTAATACATTAGTATCATGTCCAGTGCTCCCCCTCTTCCTGTTTCCCCTTCTTTCCTCCTCTCCTCTCGCATTCTAATGCCCCTTTTCCTTGTTTTGTCGCCTATTTGAGAGGCGGATCTCTTGCATAACTCACTACTTGTTCATAGTATCTCAGATTCACAGCTCAACTTCTACGAGTTTAAAAGAAGCTCAAATATTCCGTATTTTTTATATATAATTCTATTATTACAAATATTCTGTGCATTTTGAAAGAACCCGTGCAAAAGCTAAGATAGGAGTCCTGCCCTGCGACCTGCCCTCAGGCTGTTTTCGTCCCTCAGGTCCCGCTAACTCCGTAATACCTTTAAATTCGCCCCGTGTTCTCCGCTTCTCGTCTCTCCGCTCTCTTTCATCGCCGCAAACGATTCGGTAACGACATTACGCCGTCATTTGTATGAAGGGACGGATGGGAAGGGGGGGGACCCAATGGGTCCCTTTTTATCCGGATTATTCTCTTTACATCGTCTTAGACCAATATTCTACATTATAGATCGCACAATGTGGATGAAACTGTGAATATTTGTCATGTATTTTACAACTTCTCTTTATCTGAACTTGGTGGTATCAAAGGTATCAACGAAAAGACTTGGCAAGCGAAACGACCAATAACTATCGTTCGAGAATCACCCAAAAACTATCACGAAAGTGTAAGAGGACGAACTATCTAATCACCCGATTGACTAGAGTGCTTCGTTGTAATCATTCCCGCACTCCGAGGTCAATTCCTAGTGCATTTTCCATTCAGCACTCTTCAATCGCACGAGACGGCATTGTTCTATCATGTTTACCTCATATTGATTTTCCTCTTTTCATCATTATTCTTTATTTATTGTTCTACTTTTTCAGCAAAACTTGCTCATCCAAAGTCTCACATGAGTCACACGCCACAGGGATGGTCCGCTAACTGCCCCCATTAAATCACTGCATTGTCTTTCTCTCTTCTCCCCCTCACCCGTTCGAGTTTTGCCCTGCGGCACTTCCATCGTCACTCTTGTTCATAGATACTGCCAGCAGACGGTCAATACCTATTCTACCACTCTCTGCGCATTTCTTACAAGATTTGTGTTACGTTTTTTATTCAATCTTTCGTTATGTATACATCTATTCTTCAGTATATAATATCAAAATGTAGCTGAAATCTGCCGGCTGCACGACTTTTTGATCACGGTATGACCAGCTTCATTGATTGCGCCTTTATGGCAATGTAATATAGAAAGTGAGAGCTCAACCTCCCTCCCCCATTCACTTTCTTGCTCTCCAATCTTTCACCAATCTACTCTATGAACCCTCCGTTATACCCTCCTTCCCCCAAGGGGTCACTTTATGTTTTTCGACCACCGGAGGCATAGAGGAGAAGCTTAATTTTTGTGGGCCGCGCGCACTCCTTTATGATTCCGGGTAATGGGCTTCTTGACTTTGGCAGGAACTAGTAAAAGCCCCTACATTTCGGGATTAGTTTTATGGCGTTGTCTTCTATCTGCATTGATATCTATAAGCTAGCGCACAATAATGCTTTAGAGAGAGCTCTATTTGCTTCTTCTTGAAAGCCTGTTTCGCAACTGGAAAAAGGACGTGAACGTTCGGAACCCGTTGATTTGCTGTTGCGTGTCGTGGGTGATTGATAGATTTAGAGATTGGCTAGATACTTCTTTCGAACGAGTACGATCTAGACCATTACGATGATCTTGCCGTTCCTAAGAAAAAATCGTAGTACTCTCGCTTCTCGCTTCAGTTTCATCGATAACGCCGTGGATATTATTAATTGTAAGGATAAAGCCCGTCAGTAATCTCATTCCTACTTGTTCTCTGCATACCGCTTCGCTGAAGTAGGAACGAGAAAACTGGCGGAACATTTTCCGCAACCTTATATGAATTAAAAAATGCTGGTAGAAATGAACAAGTAGATTCTGGTAGTTCACTATTTGCATTCTACGCGTTGTAAATAGCATATAAATTGATATTCTGGGCTAAACGTGCACAACCTCGTCTAGTAATCTTTATTTACGCAGCAGCTTCCGCTCGCATTTCACACCGTCTAATGAGTAGAGGGGATAAGCTTGCCTCAGGGGAAGTAAAAGCCCTTTCGAGAATGTAACCGAGACCTGTGTTGCCATGTCTCTCCTCCTCCGTACTAATTCAATCACTTTCGCGAACCGTTTACGCGCGCTTTTTTGGTGATAACTCCGTACCGGAATGAAGTGCATGACGGTATAGAAAGATAGTTGGAGTACAAGTTATTAGACTGCTTCCGCCTTCGCATCTTACGCTGTCCCATGTGGCTGGGCATTACTTGAGTTCGTCAGCAGGATAATCTTCCCGGAATGTCTCTAAACTCAGTCTGTGTGTGATATTTACCCGAGTCTCTATGTCTAACATTTAATCCACACCGAATTCACTGCTAGAATGATGTTGTTTTCTACATGACATACTAAACCAAACTAAACAACAGTCGTGATGCATGTTTGAGATCATTTGAAGTGTTTCCTCTTGCTGGGAGTCAAGTGTTGTCTTCCCTCTTTGGAATTACACAATATAAGTGGCCCGCAATTGCCTTACTCAACATATTACGCGTTTCACACGAAACTGGCTATACATGCTTGAGATACTCCCATCCTAGACTACTCTTCCCCTTTCCATGCTTTGCTGTAGTTTCAGCTATAATCGTGTAGAATTTAATGCTGATCAACTGTAAGTCTTTTACAATCATATTCGCATACTAGTATAGATCTCTAGTATAGCTACTAAGCGACTACGTGGTCTCGCGTGGATTGCACCAACCGCATATCAGCTATTAGTGGCTACATACTTTGCCTAACGCACAGATTCCGGCAATTTATCGAGAAGCTAAGGAAGCGACTAGTACCACGTGTTATGGCTCGCTACACGTCGAATTATTCCAAATCACATGTATACTCGGACGTTTCTACTCAGAACTCTCCACAGGAAACGAGCTCTTCCACCCCCTGCTTTTTCTTACAGCCTTACAGTAACGATAAGAAGAAAAAACGAAGAGATCACTTGTAAACTTCTATACTAGTAGATTTTGTCCAGGTGGTGAGGGTCGAAATCAAGAGAATGCCACCCTCGGTCTTTTCATTTGCCATTCTCCGGAATAGCTCATGAGCCTCACGCGATTCCGCTGCGCCGAATCCGAATGGGGAGGAGGCGTTAGAGAGATGCTGACGAAATCGGCAGCTTTTGTTCAATTCACGCCTTATATCATTGAGAAAAATATTCCGTCAGCAAGCTCATTCTCACTTTGCCAGCATTCTCTTCATACCGCTTCGTCGGACCTAGCAATGAGACTAAGACTACTCACGAATCTTTTTCCTATGAGGCAGATATGCATACTTGTTTACCTGAAAAAGAATCTTACCTCCTGGAACTTGAGTTTTCACTATTCTGGACTTCCGTGGGAGTTTCCGATTTGTTAATCCGTAACGGCCACCAAACACCGAATGTTCATCTACACAGAAATATGCCACCCCCTCCGCTCACACCATTTATTTACCACCAACCACGTCGGACTCCTTTCAAATTCCGATTCCTCGCATGTTTTGTCAGCATTGTCTATTGTTTGCTCGTGGGCCGAGGTGTGAGCTAAATTCTCTGCTTTAGCCGATCTATATCCGCCTCTTTGAGCTCCCTGATATCTTCTGAAAGATGTTATATCGGCTTGACAATTCCTCTAAAATTTGAGATTTCGACCTACGTTTTTGTGCACCATCTAGGTAGTATTACCAATTCATAGTGTCCCCAACTAAAAGGTGATATTGAGGATTTTACGATAAGTTCCTTTAAAGGGACATGGAAGCGAGCAATTTTTTGAAACCGAATATGGTTATACTTGTAAAATATGTTTCTTAGACGATATTAAACATAATAGTCTTTGAAAAATATTTTTAAAAAATTTCTTTAGCGAGAAATATTTATTTGTTCCGGGAATACCGCGATGCCATTTGCCTCGATACTATGCGCTAAACGCAGTAAGACTGCGCCTTGGCTGGGAAACGATTTTTAGGATATCTCGCGAAGTAGACATTTTTGTGCACTCTGATTTTGGCTTTTATATTATTTAGGCGATAAACTTTCATATGAAAGCCAATCTTTTTTGGCTTCCATGTCCCTTTAATCCCGGTAGTTGCAAGGAAATGCAGATATATGTGTCAGTTTGAGCCAGTCACGGCATACCAGACAGATATTCACATCTGTGACTCTCGTGTAACCTTTGTACCTTTCCGACTGTCACTTCCCTCCATGAGAGATATACCTACCGTGTTGATATCTCTCCTCCTCTAATCCCGTTTACCCCTCTTTCACCGAATGGCAAGGGTAAAGACAAGCCGAGATATCTCGTACATAACACTCACTGGGCCAACTCTTGAACATTTTGTGGTGAAGTGTTTTGCTGTCTATTGTGATTCCTATTCTACCTGTCTTCTGTTTTCCAGAAAGTGTACCTTCCCCAAGACTTGACCTATCCCATGGCGGCGTCTATATCCGCTATCTGACTCACTTTCAGACTTTTCCATCCGTTACGCATGCCTTCCCAACCTTTCACTTATCCCCTCCTAACCTTTCGCCTCTACGTATCGCCTAGCTCATTCGGTGCAGGCACCCTTGCTTCCATGTAATCCTATCCCATCCCAGGATGATCATCCACCTTATCGCATTAGTCTACGTAGTCTCCCCATCCCCGTTCCTCCTCGCTCCTCCCCCTCTATGCTTCAGTCGCCTCTCGTTCCTCCAGCCACCGGGCGAATCATTTGATAGCAATAAGCGTAGTCCGCGTCATCGTGCTTTGCCTTCGCGTATAATCTACCGTAATCTCGTTCTACAGTATGCCGGAAGTCGCGTCGAGAGTCCACGCGGTGGCGGGCGTTTTCCTGTCGATATCCGTCTCGGCCGCGGTCCTCGCCTGTGCCATCTGGAACTTCCAGCGGCACGACCAGAGCGACAGCATGCTCTACGGAGGTACGGTAGCGGGCCCCGAGCGGAAAACGCTGATTACTGTATTTTGGGAGCCGTAACCGGATGTGTTCTATTTAGCGGCCGTGATCACCGGCTTTCTACTGAACATGGGCATTCTGGTGTCTCTTCTGTACGGCGCGTCTCGACACATCCCCACGCTTATGACGCCTTATATCGTCGCCGCATCGATGCACTTCTTCTTCAGGTACGACAAGAATTTTCAGTTTTTTAAATAAAATATCAAAGGATTGCGGTATTCTCCGATGATTACGGTATTTGCAGTGCGTTGATGACTGCGTACTTCCTGATATGCACCGCACACGGCATGGTCCTGGGGAATGACATGGTGGAGGTCTACGGTAGGTTTCCATCTCATATTACGGTATTAGTCTATGCTTCTGGTAGAGCTTAATTTTACACTGTGCGACCACTAGTCGACAAGAATGAAAAAATTCAATAGATAGTTTGTAGGCATCCTATGAGGCTGCTATGGTTGAGTAAAAGGTTTTGCCATCCGTCTCATTCCGAAAGAGCGGCATGAAGAGATCCAGACAAAGGAGGAATGACTTATTTGCAGGCTTTCTCATCTTCTTCATGCTGTCGTACTTCTGGGCTTGGTCGGGGCGGGCGATCGGAGAAGAAAGGGAGGAAGTGAGGAGACGGGCGGGCAAGCATACCGTATTCATCAACGAGAACTACATCTGAGGAATATGGTAGACTAGACTAGACCACCACATCTGGTCAACTGCCCTTCCAATGCATATCTGTTGGAGTTCTGCATGAGAGTTCTTTTCGTGGTTACGTCTATGGTAAGCGTAAAGCTATAGCTATCCCATAACGCGCGTGAAAAAGGAACATATCCTTGAAAAGAACTATCATGCAGATCTCTAATATTAATACTAAGAATATCATCGATTGTTCGACTCATAACACCTTACCATCGCTCTATCCACTTTCACGATGCGAAACATATCCGCCCCGAAACCATCCAGACATTTCCATTCTTTGGTGAAGATCACTAACCTTGTATGTATATATTCTGCTGCCATTCATAACGTCCATTGTATCCTATTTTCGAAGGTTTGTAGACTATGGCTGATTTGTAACTTTATTTATTGGAATACGATGTTCGATTGTGAAAAGCAAGCCAAACTCTATCAATAATGATACAGTTTGGCAAACTGCCAAAATTAATCGGTCTAGTTCTCGAACCCTTCCATTGTTATCATCGATTAGTCAAGTGAGTTTGTATACAATTTCTTTCGGGTTGGGAAAACTCGCTTGTGACGACATACATACATACATAGATGCGACACTAGCTACAACTTACCCTGCTCTTTCACTGTTGTCTTTACCGTCCACAATTCGGGTGCAACAATGCTATACTTTACCGAGCGAATAAATAATGTTTTCAGCATTGTGGAACATGTGAAAAGTGCACTTACACTACGGATAACATAAGAAAGTTGATAGGTTCCCTTCTATTATTACTGTGCATGGAAAGGTACATAATTCGGGCAATGAATAACTTATGTTTTAACTGATACCAGCTGATATGTCGCCTTCTAGGAAAGCAGCAAACATTGAAAAGCACATGCGCTGCGCTCACTCTTCACATGTGCTTTCAAATAGTCCAGCAATCGAGTTTTCATTGTCAAACGAACAAACACGGTGGTTATATCTCCCAAGGTGATTGAATGTTTACGTGGTTTAGTGATCGACAATGCCAATAGCAGCTCGGAAACTTTGAAATAAACAAAAAAATATTTCCGAAACTGTGAATTCGTATGTCTTGTGAGACGTCCATCAATTTTCTGCGTAGATTATTGCATTAGATTATAGAGTTGAACCTTCTTCGGATTGAAGTGAGGTAAGACAACCTGATTTGAATTGATGTGAGCTAACGTAGCTACGCGTAGTTGAACTATGACGAGATGTGCTGAATCATTTCCCAGACAGATCTTTAGCTTTATCTACACGTGAGTATACCACTATGTTATCTTATCCATCATCGCATCATCTTCTTGATCTTCTTGTTATCATTCTAGCTAGAGGGCAAAAGTAAATTTTTGACTAATCATCCTTGATGAATACATGTAACGTGCAAATTAGACAAGAATAATTGAGAACCAGGTTACCAAAAATAAAATTGATTTATATTATAATTTTCGGTAGTACGAAAACAGAAAAAAAAATAGAAGAAAAATTTTCTCAAATATCAGATGCGCTCAGTTCGCGATACCGCCAGATCTGCGCTGGATTACGGTAGAGTGTGGCGCGTGCACTGTTCAAACGAGGACTTGGCAAGTTGCCAAACCGTACTATTCCTGTTTAATCTTCGGTGATTTTGAGTGATTGTGTTAAGTTTGCTAGTTTGTCCTCTTCTTAGGGTCGACCGGGGGGTTGATGCTCCAGCTGGGCGATGAGTGCGTTTCGTTTGAGAAGGGCAGCACCCTGGCAGAGACCTTCTTTGATAACCTCAATGAACGAGTAAGTGTTTCATTGTCTATTTACGGTTTACACACCTTTTTATTTGGTGAATTTTCTAGAAGTTTGCATTCTCGCTAGTTTCCAGCTCAATTATGCCTTGGTTCGGTTGTGCTCCATAGGATAGATTCGTATGCAAAATTAAGAGAGTGGATGCGAGAGAGCACGTAAATCGGGGAGACGTATAGCATACATGGGCTACTATTGTCCTAACATTTTTGCTGCCACCCTTACGTAATTAAGAAAAAGCTGACACAGCCATCGTAAGAAGCGTTTTACACTAGGACTCCCAGGAGCAGGCACCGATTCTAACGTCCGATCGGACAATCGCGCTCATGTACGGCGTAGAGACAGTTGCAATTTGGGAAATTCGGACTGGCGGGACGTAATGTTTACAGATCTGCTCCGTCCGAGGTAACGGTGCTATGGGCATTACGGGCAAGTCGCTGGGCAGTAAACGACCGGGTATTTCAGTTAGGTGAGTATCATCTTCGAGAAAAACGTCTGATAATGAGAGTATGGCAATGTAGCGCTTTCTAACCAGTCGTTCAAGCCTGTATTAGGTTTTTTTGGAATCTCAATGGGAATGGGCTTGGTGAGTAATACCCCTTTCCGGCTTATATTTACAATTCCTATCATGTAATTCAAAGTGCATCACTTCCGGAATGCACCTAAATAGCCTACTTCCTCGTTAGTCACCGTATTTCCCTGCACTTTAAGAATCCGGGATTCGGGAAGGATAAGCATTCTCAAGTTCAACTCGAATGACAAGTATCTGGCAGTGCAACGACACGAGAGCTCAGTGGTGAGCACATTAGTTCCGCAAGGAATCGAATCAAGACGAATCAACCATTTCATTAGTTTGAAGCTGGCTCAAAAGCTTATTATTGGTAGGCCCGATATCGCGAAAAACGCTCATTGCCAGTCATTACACCGTGTACATACATGGGCTGGTGGTGTCCTAATATTTCTGCAGGCATCCTTACACAATTAGGCTAAATCGAAAGCAGCCATCCTTACAAGTGCTTTACACTCTCATTACCTGTTGCAGTCCCCCATCCTAGCATCCGATCGGACATCCGCGCCCATGTATGATCGAGTTGACTAGTTAATCAACCATTTCATTAGTTTGAAGCTGGCTCAAAATCTTATTATTGGTAGGCCCGATATCGCCTTGTATTCACTTTTTCCTATATTTCAAAATACCCGCACGTGCGGATCAGTGTTGCTTTCTGGTGTTTTAGTGCCCGCCTTTTCAGCTATGTGACTCGTCTGAAAAAGTGAGATTGGCAACTTAAGAAAAGGGATTTCTAGACATAAATGGTAAAAGAACGGGAGCGCATATGATACAATCGGGCTACAGTATGCCAAGCCGTTAAGAATATAAAAAATGAGCGCAAAATTATATAAGCAAAGCAAACACGGCTTCTCTGGACTCTGGAATGCCCTAACTTTGATGTCTTAATTATCTACCAATGAAACCATTTTCTTCAGGACATCATTTTCATCGACCCGAACGTAACCACGTCAACACTCGAGCTCAACCAGCCTTGCAAGATGAAAACGGCGAAGATCAAGGGAGTCGAGTGGGTGGCGGTCAATCAGGTCAGCGACGCCTTTTTCTAATAATATCCTCTTGTGCCAGCTGTCATCCTCACTCGATAGCAAACCCATAGATGGACACGGTTGAAGTACCGTGATTGCGTAGCATACTGCACAATCATTTCAAAAGGAACGTTACAATTGGCTGACTGGTGGAAATTATTCTATTACTAAATTGACCCGCCCTGCGTTTTAGGACGTTTGAATTCACGGTTCACTTTCGAATCTCGATCAATGCTATGCTGATCACTGTCCATGCGAGGACCAATGTTTATTTCCACGTGTTTACAGCTTATAAACACGCCTGGCTTGCTGGCGTAATCATAATGCGAGCTTCTGTATATAGAGATGGCTATGAATGACAGAAAATATTATAGCATAATTATATAATTTTCCAATTTGCCTTCGGACTATCATTGAGGGATCCTTCGTCCAATTGGGAGGGGCATTTCAAATCGGAAACTTCACATCTTGCTTATTTGCAGTTTCTGCTCATCACCTCGCAAGGCCTGGAATTGTACCAAATCGAGGAGCGAAAGCACGCGATAAAATTGCTGAAAACGCTCAATATCAGCCACGAGTGGAGCATGTTCAGTGTTAGCTTTTATTTTTACATTATCCAATAATTCCGACGAATTTCCAATCAAAATGGGTGAAAACGGGGAAATAGAGGGTTTCGGCCCTTTATTCTTGATCTTTCATCCCGTGATTTCCAGCCCCGCTCCTCCCTCCTCATTCTGGCCACGGGTATCGCTCATTCGGCCCTGCAACCAATGGTCGTCAAAGGGGGACAGTTCCATCGATTGGCCAAGTTTGAGGTAGAGTGGAATAATAATGAGATGCATTCGTAGATCACAAATACTAGGCGAGATGATGTTTAAAAGCAAGAGAATTGCATGCATTTTACAACCAATGAGCTCTTTTTTATTTCCTTTTGAGTTCTTTTCATTGTCAGGTCGATTTTGGTCTGTCCAACGCGAATCTGCACTTGCAAGAGCAAAATGTGAGCATCGAGATCATGTGAGTTTTTTTTGCTTTTTGCCTATGCCATCTTCAATGCTGATTACTTTTCAATCGATTTTAAAAATACTTTTAGCTACGGTAAGACGTACGTGCGGGCGATGCGGTTTTCACGGCGGGACGCCTCGATCTCCGACGTGGTACTGTATGAGATTCCCGCGGATCCTACCGTACCCGCGCCCCTCAAATACGTGCTCGGAATGGGTGAGCTCAATTTTGTTATATTTTTATGGATGTTTTTAAGGCCAAAGCACGTCTTTTCGCTAACAAGATACTACGTGTTCCTTTCGAAAATACCGCTGTGACAAGTCTTTCTCTGCTATATTTTCTCTATCGTCTGCGTTATCTCTGAAGCAGCAATAATGCTGTCCATGCATCTAAATAATCTGTTCAGGCCTGCCAGAAATGGTGTGCGTTCACGTTATCGACTCGCTGGTCGTAGTTCACATGCAGGTATATAAATTGCTCTATTATTGATTTTTTTAAATAATTGAAATGGGGGAATGCCTTCTGTTCGGTATGAAGAAGGGATAACATTAACCCATGTATAATGTTGTACATTTGATAAGCTCGTTTCACAAGGATTAAAATGCCTGATGCGAATGCTCTTCAGATGCAGCACCAATCGATGATCTTTGACGTTGGACTGAAGCCGAACGAACTCCACCACATGCCGTTCCTGCAGGTACGCTACTACCTCATTACTTGAATACAGAACACTTCGTAATTTTAATTAGTTAAAACTCGTCTCATACTTCTATTGACATTTCCTCACGTTCGGAAGTTCAATATCTCCTTTTCCTTCGTTCCTTCTAATTCACATACTTCTTTCCTTAACATATTTCGTGGGCAATAAGTATATGATTATAGTCGATTTGAGGTGTCGATGGAGGTCTCTCCCGTCCTGACATCGCTCGCCCTGGGCAATCCCCCTCCCCTCTACTCGCACAGTTGGGTCACCTTCTCGCCCGATATCGGTCAGTCTCTCCAGAATGATAGTCTAGATTAGGATCTCGATGGTTCTCCATTTTAATTAGAATCAAGGCATAGGTGTCGCAGATTCAGCAAAGATCTAAGGGAACGCGACTAATAACTTGAATAGAAGAAAATGAAGAAATATTAAATGCTACAGTAATCGATCCGGACCTGGGACTCTTCTCCAAGCTCACGATTCAATCGGAGATGGCCGAGACGATGTGCAAGGATACGGTAGATATTGTATATTTTCCCGCTTTTTTCTTTTCTCACCATACATGGGCACGGCGGACCCGACCATCCGGTAGTAGGCCCCTAATGTTAACAGAAACTTAATTTGGTAGGCTCCTCATTATTCCAGAAAGCTCACTGGTAGGCTAATAAAAGTGTAAATGTGTACACTGGTAGGCCCCGAAGTGAAATAATTGTCGGTATGTCTGCCCATGTATGTTTCTCACTAAATTCGCTTCTGGTTTAACTTCATACCTACTTTCAAAGATTTTCGAAAATATTCCAGTTAGGTCACTGTTCGGAGCTGCCTCATACGTGGCACCGACCCGAAGTATGGGTGGTAGGCCTAAATTTATTCGGAATTTTACTTTGGTAGGCATAGGCAGGGTTTGCTGGTAGTTTATTGCAGTGGCTCTCCCATACACAAGTATTGAAAAACTTAGGAAGGATATTCTCCTGCAGCAGTCTACCCAATACTTACAAAAGTTCTGCAGTAGGTTACCCAACCACGGTACCTGCAACCGTGCCCACCTATGTTGGTAGGCCTATATTTCCTAGAAAATTTGAATTGGTAGGCTAGATTTCGTACACTGGTACGCCCGAATTTCAAACTATTGCCGGGAAGGTTGCCCACGTATGAGCTGCCTGTGAGTGGTGAAAAATGACAAAAAAAGAAAAAGAAGAAGTTGAATATAGTAGAATAAGCCGGTCCGTCCGTTACTTTCATTCCAAAATGAGTCTATTTTTCTCACTTTGCACACTCTCTCGCCTGATATTCGGCATGATAAAGTGACGGATCTTTTTATTCCACTATACTAAGTAAGCAATGAGCAATCTTTTTCAGGAGACGCTCCTCTACTTTCTCCTCAATCGTTCGTCGTCGAAGAAAGCAGCCCTGCGGGTGCTTCTGGACGCAATCTTGGCCCGGTCCCTGCGCATTAGTCAGGTGCGGGTTTTATGGCTTCGATTTCACACCTTTCCTGATCATCCTCTTTCTATCCTTATCCATACTAGCTCAAACCACACAAATTTATTTGTACTGTACGCATACTGTAGACGGACAGATAAATGAAGATGGTACGGTTAACTCCATCAAAGTCCATTCCCGTTCAGTTGACGCAGCTGTTCGATTGGCTCAACGACCGTCTGGTCGCCACGGTCAAGGAGGTCTCGCCCACCAAGGCTTCAGGTTTCCTTTTCTTTTTTTAAATTTTTATGCTTGGACAAAAGTTACGGTACGTGGGCAGGGTTGTCAGATCGAGAAAAACGCGCTCCAACGTAGAACATGTTGAAGATAAATAAATAAATAAATAATGAATAGTAAATATGTTTTTGACTGATTTTAGCCGAGCCTCGTAGTCTGTTGACCACTGCTCCCTACAGTCCGCTGATCGTGCGCCAGGAGGACCTGCAGAGTCACGTGCTCATTCCCGCATCGGAGAAGGAGGACGACGGTTGGTTGCCCAACTTATTAACATTCCCCGTAATATTTTGAGAAATGGGCCTACCAGTGTACGAAATCAAGCCTACCAATTGAAATTTTGTAGGAAATATAGGCCTACCAAAGTAAAATTCCGAACAAATACGGGCCTACCACCCATACTTCGGGTGGGTGCCCACGTATGTTAACATTCCCGAGTATCACGTTCACACGGGGAGGGGATGAGCTCGAAATAGGGCAGGGGGGTTAGGGGGGAGAGAATGTTTTTGTCAAATCATACGTTGGTAGGCGGCAGTAGTAAAACAATATTTTGTTTTAAGGACTATATTTATAAGTATAAAATTTGATTTTGAATAATAAAAATGTTTGAAGAAGGTGCGCGGTATCTGTCGAACGTCATGCTCACGTACGTGCGATCGCTGAAGAAGCGCAGGCTCGAAGTTCACGTAAGTTGTTCTGATATGGGTGCATTGCGAAGTTTACTGTGGTTGCATGCTAATTTTTACTGCAATGGGCGCAATGATTCTGAGGAATTCATTACTTGACTTTCACATTTTTTCCCTTATTTTCAGCCGTATCTCATCGATACACTAGTGGAACAACTGGTACGGGGAGGGGAGATGAGCCGCCTTCACCAGCTGGTCACGTATAGGGTACGCTCTAGCGCTTTCTTTTCCTTTTTTTAATTCCTTACTGGCCACCAATGGATATTGCAGTAGTTAGCTTTCCTACAAAAGAGTTGTGGTTACTTACTATCTTCGCTTTATATACTACTACTTTTCCTACTGTGAATATTATTGTTTCTAACAAAACGTATGCAGTAAGTTTCTCGTAGACTGCAGTGGTCTATCCATTCATGAAGATTGATCATTCATGACGGTCTGGTTATTTATATGTAGCGTGTTAACCAAAACTTACAAAAAAAGTGCTCCCAAGCACGGTAGGTACCTTTGCCAACCGTGCCCGATTTCAGACGATCGAAGACTCGAATCCCCTAGCCTTTCTGCTCCTATCCTACGAAGCACGCTATCCGCCGCTGTTCCAGGTTTGCCAGCATTCATTTTCAAAACTCGCGTAAAATAATAAAGAAAGATTTACATTTTATTTCGAAATCGATGGTCATATATGATGGTTGTTGTGCAGGCTGGCATCGACATGCTCATGCGGTCAGGCAAGGCAGGCGAAGAGATCGCGGAGGTTCTGCTAGCCAAGGGTCACCTGGTGGAGGCTCTGAGGTCAGTCATTGCATTAGTCAAAACACTTCATCAATAAAGGGCATTTCTACTTTCTCTGCTCTATCTTCATAACGTTTCTTTTTTTTCGTGTCGTGAATAGGACTGAAAAGGAATCTCTCTCAAACGTGCATGGACACGGTTGTCCGAAAGGACGTTAGGAAGGAGCCTGCACGCTAATGAAACAGGCCTTGTGAGCCTTCTATCACTGAGAATGTGATCGTGGTTTCTTCTGAAATCTTGAGGGATTGTGCCGGCAATTTGTATTATTGAATCTGACGACCTAATAAATTAGCCATCAAAACCATAAAGCTAACAAACAAAGTTTAACTGTGTCCTCTGTCTTTTACTCTTCTCAATATTCTTCTTCTCGTTTCGCATAGATTCATAAGTGCTGTGTCACAGTGCATAAACGCGATCAGGTTAATCAGAAGCGTGACAACTTTATCCACCATTAACTTTATCCATTCGGACATTGCTCGTTCGATCGATGAGTAGTTTACGAACAGAGGAGAGCCTGCAAGAAAGCGGCATTACACGTTTAAAGCGAACTGAATTTTTCTCCTCGGAATTCCACGACTTTCACTACATAAATCTTACTTTATTATACGAATTTCGAGACCTTTGCAGGTTTTCTGTGGAGCACATGACTATTAGGAACTCAAGTAAACAGAAACGTGGACCAAACTACCAACAATTACACATTTTAACCAAATGAATGCTGTACCCGGGCCAGCGAAATTACTAAATTGTATTAAGCCCGCAATTGCAATACCTCGAGATAGCGGATGCTGCACGTGTTCAAGCAGCATTCCTGAACTGAAGACGCAAGATTTTTAGAGTCTTCCCCCCTCAAGAATAAAGTATATAAGTTGAGACATACCGATGTTGATGTGTGTCTCCTTGGTCTTGGTCAAGCGCGAGCGTGACTCGCACGAGTCATAGACATGCCAAATCATTTGGATGAGCACTCTTCCGCATAGCTTAATTTTGGAGCGTATTTTTCGACATATACTTCGGGACCTATTTTCTCAGCTGTTTTCATGTCCTGCTTATAACTGTGCAAACGATGTGCTTTCACTTTGGGTTGCTGATTCGTTCTGTGTGGCAGGTCTGCATTTGCATTACACGCGGAACATCGTCTTCAAAACATACTTGAATACGCTCTTCCTTGTACCCGGGTCTAACCCTGAAGCCGGTGGTAGAGGCGATCAAGAGGAGAAGGACGGGCACTGTCAGGAAGCGCATCTGAAAGTATGTAAATCGTGAGTTGGGTCATCGAGGTCAAGGATAATAGATATTAGCAAAGGCGGATGATCCATTAGAGATCTATAAAACCCTTCTCGGTGTGGAGCGCAATTTCAATGTTACTCGAGGCAATCAGTGCATCCATAAACTAACTCGAGGCGATCAGTGCATCCATAAATAAATTTTGCAAAATTCTAGAAAGGAAAGAAGAACTATCCATCCCGAGCCATGATTCGGTTCCTTTTATACGCTCTAGACAGGCGTAGTCCGTAGCTTGGCGTAGCTTGTGACACCTCTGTCATAGATAAGACAGTACGCCGGAAGTGGCGAAACCCAGACAATTTTTTGGTCAAACCAATTTTATTGACCAAAAAATTCCTACAGTAAACTCATCCCTACTTTGTCCTACTCCCTACTCCCTGCACTCTCTTCATACCGCTTCGCTCTCGTCGGAAATAGGGATGAAACAACTGGCTGAAAATTTTCCTCGTTTATATCTGCTAATACTTTGATAGCTAAGAATTTATCATTTCTAGAATATATGTCGAATTTCATGGTGATTGGTGTGAATCAGGACACTTATCTGTTGCTTTATGAAATAATGAAATCCCTTTGAAATCGTGCGACGTGTCTATTTTATCTAAGTGTCCTGATTTTTGTAAGGCCGCATTTCTATCGCGACTGATAGGAATTAGGCACAAATATAGCTGCAGGTAGACGTTTTGACACAAACTCAACTTGGTATAGTCTAGAACGTATAAAATTAATGATCCCGCTGCTACGGCGGTTAGTGAATTTTTGTCAGTTTCAAACAATGAAATTGTATCCCAAGACAAGATATCAGGATCATTGATATCTTTTTGAGATCAGATAAAGTTTCCCATAGTACACACAGGAATTTGAGTAAATCAATTTGACAGGCACCGGAGTTTACCCTACAAACGGAAAGTTAAATTATAGTATAGGCACTATATTCATTACTTACTTCATTGGTTGGCCAATCAAAACTCTATCTTGTACACTGGTAGGCCCAGTTTGAAATGATGGACGGTAACTCTGCCGACGATTGGCAGGCCCCTCAACTTTGACTATACAGAATCTAAATCTTTAGGGTCTTAAGTGGGAATTTTTTTCTCCGCTGGTCTTTTAAGACTTAAGTCTAACAGAGACTTTTGAAAAGTCTATACTGTACATTGGAACTTTTAATATATCCTCCCTTTCCATGATCAGTCATGCCACATGACAAACTTACGATTCGATTGATCGCATGATGCTGAGAAGATGTAAACAAGATACTTCGAACCTCTCATAACGTTCTATCATTACTCTGATTTTGTGTGAATCGTGTGTACTTTGAACTGTAGCATATGCAAAGTTGATATCAATCAGGTACGGAAACTTTTCATTGTCACAGTTAGTAGCACTGTCACGTGTGGGCGGGTATATGGATAACGTCGTCCTTGACATAAAAGCAACAAAATTCTAACAATTGTGAGTCGATTGTAAATTCGCAATCGACTCACAATGGTGTTTGCACTTTGATGATACGCTTAATATAGCTGTTTGCAGGTACATGGACAGTTGGGTTCTTTCGGACAGGCCCGTGGCCGGATTGCGAGTACTCGAGGCAGCGCAAGGTATAGTTAAGGAATATGTTCCGTCGGTTGTCTCATCCCTATTTATGACGAGAGATCGGAGCGGTATGAAGAGTGTCCAGATGGAGTAGCAATAAGGACTGGTGGAACATTTTCGTCAAGAATAGCGTAGTTGTGAATAGCTGTTGGTTGGAAGTATAGTTGATGAACGCATGAGAGTGCGTCCTGCATCTCGTCATATTCTCCTAGTTCGGATCGTTCTTGGCTAGACGCTTATCTATCAACCGTCTGACTCATGTGAGCGCGCCCGGCACCTATCACAGGAAACGATTTAACAAAATATGTAGAAATTTTTGTCGTATCTTAGAAATTAGAGCTGGAATGATGCTCTTCATTGTCAGAATACCCACGGCCTGTCCGACATGCACTGCTCTCGTTCTTCCAGCAGCAACGACGGAATAAAAATGGTTAGAAGAAAAAAAACGGTTCCGTCACTTATTCGTATTTATGGCAAGAGGCGAAGCAGTATGAACTCATTGTCAGGGCTTATGAAGTAGCAATGGACTTAGCCGACCCATTCCTGCTTATTCTATGCGCTCTCTTCACACTTACGCTGAAGTTTACGCATTGTTCTTTTAAGAGTCACTTATTCGAAAAAAATGAATCAAGAGTAAATTCAGCCTGGCCGGAGCAGTTTCGCACGTACGAGGAACAGTACAAGACGCTGTTTTCCGCGAAAGAATTGGAGGAGGCGGAGAGGGACGTGGCCTTTGGAGATGCGTCCCTGGAGACCATTACGATATAAGTAGAGTTCTGCAAATGATCATCATCAAAGTGCTGAAATGATCTAAGGAAGGGAAGGGATGTGAAGAGACGAATGTGAAAAGTATGTTTATTATATATTCTATTTATGAAACGTTGTTGTTTTTTTTTAGTTTTATAAAGGAATCTCCTACGATATAGTATGTACTATCTGATATCTCGTGTTGTATAATATTACTTATAGTGTATAGTGTGCCTTTTCTGTGCTCTTCTGGTATCTTTGTTATTCAAATGTTCAAGTAGCTGGTCAAATTTTCTAAATCCTTTTAGGCTGTCAGAACCGCACATTGTCAGAACTGCTAATTAGGAAAAAGACATTTTAACCGTGCGGTTTCGGCGGTCTGATAGGTATTTACTATAAGTCCCTCAGGATTACCGTTATAATGTCTACCGATTATTAGCGCCGGTGTTACCGATTTTGGGTTGTTACAAATTGCTACGCTTTCTCCCTCGCTGTGCCTTGCCAGTTGGTCACATTCGCTAATATGTGATCGGCCGATACGCGACAATTGAGTCATTTGCACTTGTGCAAATACACACTTCATATAAATAGATCTGGCTGTGTGGTGCTAAATGTTTCAGATTATTGTTAATGAAGATACTTTTACGCAATTCCTCGATAAATACTACAGTCTAGTCTATCTTCCCCGTCCTCCCCCCTCTCTTCTGTCATTCTCCATCCTGCTCTCAATCCGCACGGTTGCCCCATCTCGTCTCTCTCCTTCTCATGTCGACTCCCACACGAAGGCAACGCAAGACTCGGAAACGTCGCGCGACCGATTACGTACCGTATCCCTCCGTATTCCTCCGTATTCCACTCGGGACCCGCGAATGTTCAGATCGACGCCGGTCCCAGCAAGAAGCAACAGGCGTACTGTACCATCGTCAAGTCAGCCCAACTCATCCTCTCCGAACTTCCCTTTCACGTTGTTACTCAGGTAGGAGCTCATTTCGCTCTCGATATCTACAGTAATCTCGAAACTATCCGTTCATCCACTCTTACAGTATGCACCCTTTTCAGATAATGGACAACCTACCGTACTCGGATATGTGCAGAATGCGACGGGTTAGCAGTTGGACCAAGGAGGTTTGCAGTTTTATAAAACCCGCCGAGATGAAAAAAGTCAGGATAAAACCCCGCACAGAGCAAAATGTCCGGATTCCATCGTGGAATTCCGACATTTTGTTTGACTTTTTATCTCAGCGGGTCTTATAGCTACAGAAGTTAGGCGTCCCGAGGAACTTCTGAAAGCCATATAACAGGGAAATGGTTACAAAGGGGCAGAATAATAGCATGAATGAAATCACATGTCACGTTTACTCCTCACTAGAGCCCGCGAAACGATACCATTTAATCCAATTAGGCACTTTTTCCAGGGTTATGTTTCACTCCATACGTATTAGGAGATGTGATTCTGACAATGTTGGTAGTGAAACGTAACCGGTGAAAATCGGTTATCGGTATCGATTCGCGGGCTCTACTCCCCGCTCAAGCCCCCCCTCCCCCCTCACAGGCGGTCGAGCATTCACTGCGGGCTCGACGCGAGATCGCCATCGCCCCTCTTCTGCGCGAGAAAGTAGCGGCCAAACTGGAGGGCCAGGAGTACCTCCTCGACTCACTCTACTCGCTCAATCGAGAGGTTGACATGATCAGCGGATGACTACTCTTTTTAAAGAAAAAGAGCTTGGTTCCGAAATTGCTCTTCTACCTCCTACGCTCTCTCGCTAGACAAATTAGCTTGTTTTGGTTAGAATAAAGTTCCTCTGTCAGTTTGCCGTACTGCTACACAAAATGCGTCTTCCTAGCATTTTGATAGTTGGCGCTGCGGCCGGAGGGGCACGCTAGAAATTTCTGACCTTTGGCCGACAATCCAGTTGGGATCTGACGGAATTCAAATGCTACCGTATCCCCTCGCAGCTCAAACGCCTCCTCTCGTGGACCTCTCGTCTGGCCGTCGACTCGCTCTCCTTCAAGGGCATCACCACCCTCAACACGACGCAGCTTCGCTTCGCCTTTGACGTACGGCTAGAGTCTAGCCTGATCTTTGATCTTTGGTATTTGATCTTTGTTCTCTGTGACCTCCAAGCTTTACTCCTCAGGACACACCTCGCCCCTTCATACGACGTCTCGATCTCACCGACTGCACCATCTCACCCCACTTGTGAGCTACCGTAACCCTATTCCTACCGTAATCCCATGAAACAAGGTTACGGTAGCTTAGAAATCCGCTGTACAATAGCGATGCTTTACCATTATAGCTTTTATTCTCGACGAGTTTAGCGTAATCTTGTTCACTGTACCAACCGTGTGCCAGCTACAGTAACCCTGAGATTCCAGGTGGGACACGATCGCGGAGCTCTTTCCCAACGTCACATCTCTGTCGTGCACCGAACAAACCGTCCATTTTCCTTCCTCGTTAGTTGATCTTTGATCTCTTCGTCTACCGTATACCTACCGTACCCTTACAGTATGGTAACAGAGGCGAAGAAGACTGGCGATCTCCCGGACAAGACGATCAGGGTTAGTTTGAGAAAAAAAGTTACATCAGTCGTTTCATTCCTATTTTTGAAAAGAGCGGAATTGAGGAAATGGGGAAAATAAATTTTAAAAAAAGAAATTTGAGGATCAGCGCGATCTGATGGATCGAGGCGAGCTGAATGCCGATCGAACCACTGCCATACGCTGCTTGAAACGACTCTTCCCGCACCTCGAACACATCCAACTGCAATAGGTACCAAACTAGACTGTAGTTTGATCTCTCATATCTGTGACCTACGAAAGTGATCTTTGATCTCTTCAGCTGAATGCTCTACACACTCGTCTCTTGGTATGAGAGGAACTACTCGGACCGGCATTCACACTCGCGCACTCGTTAACGATAAACCCTTTGTAAATAAAACAATTTGTGTGAAACCGTATCCGGAACCGCGTCCGGCATTTTACCGGTCTAAAAACCGGCTACACGTAACATAATCCATTTATTTCTCACGGGTAGGCATAAATTATGCACACTGCATGCAAAAAAACTGTTGTGTACTGTAGCGGAGGTGGAAGTCTCGCACAGCCACTTGATATACTCTAATCATACTCTCTGGTCATTGCAAACTCTTACGTACAGTATCACAATCTTTGGGGCGGGGACCTATATTATTAACGGAGAGATTGGGGAGGGCGATCGATACATGAGTCAATCAACTAACCTTTCCTTTCTTGCAACAGCTCAGCGAATACGCCAAATACTAGGGGAAGAGTGTGTTTGTTTCGAAAGTAAAGTATGAAAAGAGGCGAGGGTGGACAAGGTGGGAGTCATTTCCATAGCAATTCTGTGACGATGGGTAAAATAAGTATATTGAAATATGGAGGACGAAAAGCCTGTATGCAAAACTAGTTTCGATATAAGGCGCGCAAAGCCGGTAAAGGGGGGGGGGGGTTCGATGGATACCGCGAAGTATATCAAAGGGGATAAGAGCGGGAGAGCAACACAGCGAGGGAACACATAATCGAGATTGGGGAAGGGGGTTAATTACATCAAGTAGAGGAGATATTAAAGAAGGACTTCATACTTCGGTAGAGAGGGACAACAGGGGGGGAGGGGATAAATGATTCAAAAGGAAAGGGATGGATGCTGCATCTTACAGAGCCGGGAGCCGGGAACCGGAAGGTAGACGCTGTTAATTCCCGGATCTAGTCGTCCAGCTTGGGGTAGACCTCATCCTGCGCCTCTCGTTTCGAGGGAGGAATGAGGTGTTTGGGCAGTTCGAGCGGCAGTTCGTGGCCCTCCAGCTTGAGGTTGATGAGGTAGTTCGCTAGGGCAAACTCATCCGCGTCCAGTTGACCGTCTCTGCAAGAAGGGATGCGGATCATTGAAGTCGTTCAACTGCGTGATTCTCATCGTACTTGGGCACAGACCCGATGGTCGGGTGGCACGCATCTCATTTGACGAGAAACTTAACTTGGTAGGCGCCACATAATATCAGAAACCTCATTGGTAGGCTGATCAAATCATTACTGGTAGGCCCCCCCCCAAAATGATTGACGGCAAAGCTGCCCACGTATGATACTCATAATTGAGACGATACGAGCGTGTGCTTTGTGAAATGGAGAGAGGAGTGGTCCTCTACTCTCATCGACAACCATAAAGCACATTCTCGTATACCGATTACTGCAAGCGAATGCAGCTGTAGCAGGAATTCCAACTAAAAAAAACAAAAACTGCAAGTAATCTACACATCCACTGAACAAACTACGTACAACTTTTGCCTAGAAGCTACCGTAACCCTCTCGTCGGGTCTCCTACAGTAATCCCTCCATGCATGGGCTAGTTTTGTCCTAACATTTCTGCAGGCAGCCTTAAACAGAAATTGAAAAAGAAGACAGCCTTACAAGCGCTTCACACAATGAGTCTCTAGTTCGGTCACCCATCCCCTACAGTAATCCCTCCCCCCTACAGTACCTGTCCACGTCGGACAACTTCCAGATCTTTCCCAGCACCGCATTGGGCAGCTTCGACTTGACCATGTGCTCCTTGGCCTTGGCGCCTGCAAACAACCCTCCGGGGATTAATGCTTCCCGCCCAAAGTCAAATTCAAAAGGCCCGGACGTTCTACTTACCGGACACGAATCCGTCGACCGGACCGAGGCTCTCGAACTGCGAGTCGGCAGAGGTCCTCTCCCGGTTGACCACCCATTCCTGCTCCGACGAACCCTTGTCGAAGCCCTCGCCCTGCAACACACATTGTCATTTACTATCTCCGAAAAAGATCTGTCATTTGGTCTGCTCTGTTTAGCGGGCTACGAACAGAAGTTCGAATTTGGCAAATTAATTCCAAGAGCTTGGAAAACCTGTTATTTTCGTTCCCAAGTCCCCACCCCCCGAAACATTTGTAGAGCGCGTACCTTTCCGAATCCGAAGGGCGTCTCGATCTCAGAAGCCTGCGAGAAGGCGCCTCCCTTTACCGTGTCCCTTCGGTCCTCATTCGACGCCGCCGCAGCCACAGCCTCCTCCTTGGGGATTTGAGACATCAGACGGGCTGCAAGGGGAGAGTATTAGGATAGGATAGGATAGGGGGGGGGGGGTTATCAGTGTCACGAGCCAAATTATAGGCCTCCTATTCATTCATTCATGGTTTTAAAATATGCATTCCGTCAGTTCTCTCTTTCTCTTTTCCGACGAGAAAGGGCAGCGGCATAAAGAGAGAGCAGACGAAGTAGGAATGAGTTAACTGACGGTACTTTTTTTTCCAATAATAGTTGCGTTTTCGTATCCAATTCGCTTTGTGTCAGGTCAAGAGGAGAACTCACCAATATCCGATGCGAGCATAGCATCAACCACCTCGAGCAGCTTGGGCTTGATCGGCTGCAAGAGAATACGGTAGACCACCAAGTAAAATCATAGTTTGAATTCCCGCCCTCCCGCCAACAATCCGGCTCTCGTACCTGGAACTTGCTGAAGTCGTAGGTTTGCAGCTTCTCGCGCATCTTGTTCACATCCGGGAAATCGCCCGGAGAGATGTTGTGTTCGCGCTGAAATTTGCATAACTAACGCTTAAATATTTCCTCCTTTAAGATAAGAGTAATCAAAAAGACCCGTCATTTGATACAATTCGAGCTCCGCGGGCCGGAAAAATGTGCATATACTATTGGCGCATGCATCTGACTAGGTTTCTAGGGAAGCTCGTCACAGACTACGCTAATAATGGCACATTAAAAGGACGCTTAAAAGTGGGTAAACTCATAAGATACACGGATGGTAAGTGGCTCTCACCAGTTCGCCCTGAAATGTGGAACACCCAGATTGCGGTACTAGAAATACTGTAGTACCGTAACCAATCTCGCGCAAACCACTTGCTTTCCTCTTGATAGCTAAGCATAGTTCATCAGATAATAGCATAAGGCACGTTAGGCGTATTATCAATTAGCTGTAGAGCCTAACCGCCAAAAGTATCCGAATCGAGTGCTCGACAGGTAACCATCATTTACAACAGTACTCTGTCCATCTATGACCTTGCAATCTTCGTACCTGCAGTTGCTCGAAGATCTGGTCCAGATTCTGGATGAGCTCCTTCTTCTTCCGATCCTTGCCAATCATCGACGGCATTTGCTTGCGCAGCTCTGCGATGATGTACGCGTGAACCTTCAAAACAAGAGATGATGAAATTAACCCTGTACAATGTAAGCAATTCCAAGCGGACAGACTTATTCTCCTCTATCTTCTCTCATTCTTCAACTATCACGTCTTCATGCTAGTTTAGTTTTCCAGTTATATATGTACCATGTTACGCCCCGTTACAGTAGGATCACTAATACTATAAGTATGCACAAAGATGGTCGATTTTACAATAACGAGTGTACAACTCCTCGTACATTCAATTCGTAACCCCCCCCCCCCCTTACCTTGGCCAGTCGTGCCCTCTTAATGAGGTCGTTGAGCTTGCGCAGTGCCGCATTCCTCGGCAGTCCCTGCAGGTCCGCGAACAGATCGTGTTGCTCATCCTGCGAGAAAAGATATTTTTCAGAAATATTTATGCCATTTCAAGGCAATTCGAACACTGAAACAGAGAGAAAGAACATAAAATGACACGGGAATTCGTAAGGCTGCTGTTGAGCGTATACAGTTAAGCCCAAACTGTATTGGGCCAGGCAAGCAAGGCATTACCACAAATTCGTTTAATAATATTATATAATAATATCACATAAGGGTATTCGCAATTTGCACCTGGAAAAGTCGTCGGTTGATGTCGTAGTGCAGGGGATGGTCCCAGAACGAACCAATGTACACCCGAGAGACTTCGGGGGTCTTGAAGACCTGCAATCACGCATTTGGTCATGACCACAGTAACCAGTAGAATAGAGCTAAACCCTTCCTAACTCTCAATCCGTCATTCCCTTTACTCCTTCTGTTTCTAGCATGGGGGTATGTAGATTTCATTCCTACCATTCAATTCATACCGCGCCTACTAGCAATAAGGAGCTCACCGGATGCCCTTGACCAGTACATACCAACTCAACTAGCTCAACCCTAATGAATCCTCATGAAGGAACAAGAAAACCGCCGTTTTACCGTAACTTCTCAGGAGAAAAATACCGTATTCGCTTATATCTTTCAGTGTGGATTTCATTCCTTCATTGAATACCTTTCCCAGACTCCACATAAGGGCTCCATATACACGCATCAACTGCTGGTGATCCACCATATCCGATTTGTTGAGAACGATCCGAATCTTGTCCTCATTGCCTGAACGGGGGTTATTATAATAGACGCAAACGATACTCCAGGCAAACTTGAAACATAGCAATTGATAGCGTTTTATTTGCTTATATAAATAAGAAAATGGTTTGCTAATTTATAAAATACAGACAGACTAACCCGACAGCGCCTCAATGCACCGCTTGAACTCGTCCGAGATGTCGAGTTTGTGCGCGTCGAAGAGCAGAATAATTCTGCAAAGAAAATCGTTAAAAAAATCATTCTTTTAGTGACTTTGGCTAGTGCCGCTATAGCATTCTCTTTACTAAAGTCATGATAAGCCGCCAAACCTGTCGACTCGCTCCGCAAACCACTCGAGAACGCCCGTAAAGTCGTAGCCTCGGTCGATCCTAAACCAGATCATCCATTCCTTTCATAATATTATAGAAATATTTCAAACTCCATCTCACAGCATATGTTTCGTTGTGCAACATGACGCAAACGCTCCACAAAGCACGCGGAAACAGCGCGCACGACTTATCACTAGTGCAAACACGCAGACATTGTGTTGCTAGTCGAGAGTGCTAGTCTCCTGATATTTTCTCTATCTTCTACCCAACCCGCGTAGATCACCAGCAACTTCTTCCGATACGATCAAAACACTTCCGATGGGATTCCGGCAAGTTAGCAGATCATAGAGAGCAGCTGGTCCAGGGCCGGTTTCAAGACAAGCCCATTACATTCTAATCGACGGCTGACGCAAACGAACGGAAAGAGCTGACTTGTCACGTTGACTTAGCGCTCCATCCGTCTACCTCTTTTCCTAGCATAAAAAAGCGTCCCCGTTCCCCGTCCATCTTCTCCATTCCTCCAGTAAGAATTGTAGCACACTCTACGCAACCTCCTAGTGTTACCTCAAATACCCGAGCAAAGTACCTTACGTCTTATAAATAACTAGCTAGCAAGCGATCGAAGAGCACTCACCAGTACAGGGAGCTGTCAGGCAGCGCATTATGAGAAGGGACTACCGTAATCCAGGATAACGCACAAGATACTGTACCCCATTCTACCGCAACCCTCACCTCTGCTTCTCTCCGGACAAGATACCGGGCGTGTCGACAATGGTGATGCTCTCGAGGACCTGCAAGTTTTCGTACAATAAACACGAAAAAACGCTGTTTCCACCGCTACCAGAGATGAGAATGAGCTCAAAATTAGATTAGCTCACGACTCACCTGATTGGGCAGAGTCGAGCACTGGAAGCGATTGAGGAAGGCATTGCCGAAGCTACAAAAGATCAAAGATCAACCGCTTCAGGCCAAAGACTAACTCCACCGAACAACAGCGACGCCAATACAAGAATCAATTAGCATCGATAAAGGTTTAGAAAGCATTATTAACGTAAGAAATAATAAAAACGTACCCCGAGAGTGCCCTAAACTGCTTCTTCGAATCGACAACTAGAGCATTGCCCGGAATGACACCCTCCTCATTCGAGTGCATCACGGCAATGAATCGATCCGTCGTCGGCTCGGGTCCGATTCGAATGCCCGGAAAGTCCTAAACGGAAGATTCGAGGGTACGGTAGCCTGATATTGGGTTACTCTAGTCTAGTCTAGCACAAGTCTGTCATGGTTGGTCCCTTGTTCTACTCTGGGCCTCTCCTATCCAATATCTCAGTCCCCTATTCCCTCGTTATCTCATCTCTCCTTCCCTCCCTCTTTCTCCCCTCCCCTTTGCCGAATCACATTCCATCTCATTTACTCCTATTAGCTACTACGATCGATCGGCTCTTGCAAAAAAATGCCAAGAATGCGATTAGTCATATTGTTTCACAATCAGAACAAGCAAGAGTCTCGTGAACAGGAGGTGGACAATGACAGGAACAATTTCCTCCTTAATTTCCTCACTTCAAAGGTTCCTCTCGCGAGATCTCGTTATACTCGCTTTTCGAGAGAAGAATGATAAACTACGAAACGACAGCAAATTTGCATGATCCGATTACTCTCGTTCGCGCCCCTTTATGGATTCGTTTCAGAGTGACAACAGGAAGGGGAAAAAGAGCAGAAATACGCCATGTCATCGATTTTGCATTGACGTCAGCCTGGAAGAACGTCATCAACTATCGCTTTTGTAGACACGGAGGTTCCCTGCCCAAGATTTCGCGCATTGCGCCTCTCAAAAATACGATGACTAATCAAAAACAAACGATAAAGCCTCGTGAATACTACCACTCCTCAAAGCCCAGTCATTCCTCTCTCTTTACGCTGAGCTTCTATTTGAGATGAGCTGTCCTCTCCTACTCTTAAAGCCTACCCCAACTCTTCGGTCCCACCACGACTATCGTAATCCTCTACTGCTCGGGTCACACCACGATGTTACCGTAACCCGCGACTACCGTAGTATACCTGTTCGAGGAGGTAGCGAATGAAGGTGGTCTTTCCCGTGGAGTACTGTCCCACCAGAAGGATCATCGGCTTCGCGTCGAAATCCGGATCATCTAGGATGCAACCGGGGATTGGCTGACCCGCTATTTCCCGTGTTTTCGTACCACACTACTTTTGCATAACTAAACGAAGGCTACGCATAAACAATCATCTATATCTATCGTTATTGCAATTATTGCCTTGATGGGCTTGATATTTTTGTAGAATCTATCAAAACGAAAAGTATAATAAATATTACCGAGTGCGGGTGAGTGGAAATCGTGGAACTTGTATTGTTCTTCGAGCGGATACAGCTTCTGCTTGTAGATCTTGCGGAGACCCTCGGAGACCGATTCCAGAACCTGCAATAGATCGTCATCACCCCTCCATAAATTACTATTTGCTGGGACAGTGAATACTATAAAATTAAATAATTAAATAACTCATTACATTACTCGCTACTCATTTCTTCGATATGCATAGATCAATACCGACCAGCATCAACGGAATAGCCCAGTTATTGCGTCCAGAACATAGCCCAAAACTTACCATTTCGACACCGTAATCAAGATGGTTAGGTGGGTGCACTGTCAGAAGCCACTCTACTCGCGTCTATCGTTCTCTCTAATTCCGCTGTCTCCTTTCCTTTTCCTCTTTTTCTTCCCCTCCTATTCCTTACTCATCCGCTTACGTAGACAAAAGGCCTCGATTTCCATTCTCCCCATTCCACTCATTCTCTTCCCTTCCACCTTCACAATGATCAATTAGCACTCCAATAAGCCCTCTATTAGGTAATCTCCATCACGAAAGCCATCAAAAGGCTATGTTTCAGTGGTGCTCCTAAAGATCACAGACAAAATCGACCTCGTCTAAGCCCCTACTGTATTTCACACCAGCCAACCTGCCGCAAAGTGTGATTCTAATTTCACAGAAAAAGCCCACTTCACAATTAGTCATTACCGTTGCTCACCAACATCACTACCATTTTTCAATTTGAGGTAACTAAAAAATAAAAATCAATAAATCAAAAAACTCACATCCTTGTTCTTCTTCTTATTGCCCTCTCTGCCGATCCAACTGAACATTCTGGGGATCTTTGGTGGAGCCGGGAAATTCGAAGGCTGAACCACGGATTTGGACGATTTGCGAGGTGCCGACGGGTCGCCTGAGGGGGTCGAAGAGCAGCATAAACGCTTGAGGAAGGCCATCTCAGGATCGCTCGAGGGGGAATCGACCGCCCGAGAGGAGGATCGCGGGGGAGAATGGCCTTTCCCAGCTATCAGAATGCTAATGACAAGAGACGCACGCGCGCGCATTGATTACAATTTGCTGCTCCACATAGCTAGAAAAGGGCTTCGAATCCGTACTATAGTAGTATATGCTAACGAACAACTTTCGCATATCTGACTTTATCCGTAAAAGTCATAGAAGCAGACGATTCGATACCAAGCGGCTTAGCCGAATGGAAGGACAGAGTGATAAAAAGTACGGTGGATTATACAGGAAAGTACGGGAGCAAACGTGCGCAGCCTCATTTAGAACATATGTGGGCAACCTTCCCCGCAGTATTTTTAAAAACCGGCCTACTAGTGTACGAAATCAGGCCTACCAATTGAAATTTTATAGAAAATATAGGCCTACCAAAGTAAAATTCCGAAGAAATTTTGTCCTACCACCCATACTTCGGGTCGATGCCCACGTATGATTTAGAAATCCGACGAAAACAGTTTTGAACGGGTGTCCGGGGGAATATTACAGTAAACGCCACGTGTTTCCGGTTCAAAATGACGTCATTTTGCTGTATTTTGTTCATTTATAGTTAAAAAGAACGTGTTTCCGATGATGAAATGAGTTTTAACTTTAAAAAAAGCACGGGTGTCCGGCTTAGAATCTAATACGGCCGCGCAGGTATGTACGAGAGCGAAGAGTGATCGGGGAACTGTTACTGGCAATGAGTGAGCAATCGAGTAAACGAGTTCAGGAAGAGAACGGGTAGGGGGAATCTGCACAAGATAAAATGGCAGGGACCACTAATGTTTCTGAAAAGACCGAGGGAATAGTTAACATATTTGAGGGGGTGTTTTGCATCTCAACATGCGATAGGAACGGGAGAGGAACTACGCGTGATGGAATGGAAAAGGAAAGCAACAGAAGGAGAGGAAGGCGATCGATAAGGACATAAACAACTAGATGGGGAAGAAAACACGCGAAGCACTTTGTTGATGTTAGAGCTAGGCGGGGTGGGACAAAACACATGGGATCTGAAGAGATAACTGCAATATTGCAATATCACTATGATAGATGGTGACTAAATAAGTGTGATGAAGTAACAAGATATAGGGAAAAGGGGATATGAAACGCGAAACCTTCGACGATCATATGAGTATAGGGGAGAGGTTCTGGGAAGGGAAATACTTGCGAGTATACGAGGCAGCGATGGAGAAACGGACTCAAAAGCGCATGACTTGTTGCCGCATTCGAGCTACCTTCGCGTATGTTGCGAAATCTGTTCTCAGGGCTTCAGTTCCTCAATTTCAGGCTAACAAAGGATTTAGCCTAATATTGGCTTAAGATTATTCAAGTAAGTGACACTATTCTTAACCCGGAACGATTGCATTCTATTTCCCCCCACTCCGACACGTCAAACCTCCACCATCGCGGCTTCTGTAATATAAACAGAACGAGAAGGGTGTTTAGGCAGAAATAGAGTGGAAAGATGAAGGGAGAAAGAGAGAAGTGCACTGGGGAAGAGACTGAGAGAGATAGGCATTGATTAGAACCACTTGATTACTCACTCGCCTTTTGATAACTACTTGCCATTGATACAGGGCTCAGATAGGTCAGTGAGAAACGGATGATTTGTTCAATCATTTCACAAGGCGGTAGCAAGTTGTCAAAAAAAGATTTAAATGGACAGCACATTTTGAGATATGTGATAACTATGAATGAACATCAAAGGATCAAGACTAGCAGTAGAAATAATCTACGAAGTAAGATAACGAAAAATATCTGTCTTTCATCCGAAATTCGGGTCACTGCCCAGTATGAGCAAGACAAGCAAACTGCCTATGCGGATGTTGTGGTGAAATGGCCAGCGCGAACCCCGATGAGTCATAGGGGGAAGGGAAAATATAGGGGGAAGCGGGGTGGAACATAGACACAAGGAGAGAACAGCCTGAGAGAGAGGGAGAGAACTAGGGAGAAAGAAAGAAAAGGGGCACGGTTGGGTTCTTGCCCCCCCCCCCTCCCTAACGATTGATCGTTCTACTTCGGATAGAAGAGAGGGAATGGAAGGGAAGAATGACAGAAGGAATGAATGAAAGGGAGGAAAGGGGGAGATTATTCCCTGTGCACTGTCGTGCATTTTTGAGCGGAACATGTCATCAAGATAATAAAATACTACATTTTCTTACCGAAAAATGGAGTTAACTAGACGCCAGCCACTAACATTCTATTTTAAGCTGGTACAGGGCAGCTAGCATAACAACTAGTATAAGACACGTTTTTTTTCGCCTGTGGAGGTCCTAGTAATAAGGGACTTGGACAGGAGTGCCGGAATAGTATGACTATGACTATAGAGCTAGTGAGGGGGGGGGGAGAAAGAGACAGAGCCACGCTGCCCTTTGGTTAGTACAGCTGTACTAGATCTGGCCAGTGGGTCGTGACTCAGAAATGGAGGAGATGGCCATCAGAAATTAATAAAAGGGGTAGTACTTGATTTTTAAAAGATCAATGGAAATAAGAGTTGAGGTTAACAAGGCGCTGGTCAGAACTGACGTCTCAGAGGGCAAACAAATGTGAGGGATCGGGTACTTGAGAACGGGAGACGCGCTAAACCACCAAGAGAACAAGTAGAGGTTCAATGAATGCAAATACTTCCTATCTACACGTTTATCATCAACTTTTTATTACGGAAAACAGCCGCAGATCTGCGCGCAAAATAGACTCTACTTAGCGGTGATCAGTTGAATTACCTGCATAGCCTAATTACAGGAGCTTACTGACTTAAGGGATCGTTCGTAGTACGCGCAAGTACAACAGAAAGGGTGGAAAGACGGTAGAAAAAGCGGAAACCGGAACGATCAGCTCCACGCGGAGCCGCGCGCACTTTTCACGCCGCGGCTGCGCACCCACCGACTCCGCCCCCCTTTTCGCGCGGAATCCGGCTACAGCCGGAACGGCAATTACCGTAATCCTTTTAAATTTTGGGGGGAATTTTCATAATTTACACATTTGTTTGCAATAATATTGGTAAAATAAAGAGGAAAATAGCTATACCTCCTATGGTGCCTCCAGTGAGGGGTCGAAAGAACGAATCCATGCCAATCAGACGGTTGTCGTACGGAGTACCTTCTTATCTCTGGAGATAAGAGAATGGGCCACGACACGAGACAATGGACCACCGATAAGGGCTGGTACTTAGCAGAGTTAAAAAAGGTTTGGCGGGAAATAAATATCTAAAAGACCGCCTCTGATTCGGTTGGGTGAGATGTGAATTGTCGTATGTGGAACGATTAGGTTGGCCTAGGCTCTCTGTGGTAGCCGGGTCATGGCGTATTCTGATTCCGGGTTCTCGGTTTGTCTAAAAGCCGGACGGGTTCAGAAGAAGCAGTCTGTGCCTAATGGATGCAGAGAGAAAGCGAGGGGAGGGCAACTGCTTGAAAGCGGTGAAACTTGCAGGCTTTTTCACACCCGCCTTTGAGTGAAGTCCCCTCCCTTTCTCGCTCCATCTTCAAAGAGCGAACTTCATCTGTCTCGGCGCATAGTTTACACTACTTCTTCTTTTGCTGGCTCTCTGTCTTCTCCACTGGTTCCGAATCTGACCTATGGAACTTCCGGGGCCTTGTCTTATATACTACCACTTCAGACAATTCATGCTTATTTAGCATTCATGCTTATTTCGCAGATCTCCACTCTCCATAGTTCACATTTGAAGCACAGAATCATTGCAATGAAAAACTAGCTCATCCTCAACGCAATGTTCAGACAGAATGTTTTGATTTTGAAGAACCGGAAAATGAGGTATTTTGAAAGTTTCGTCATCAAATGTCACTCCGGAGTGCACTCCTATTTCGTCTGTGTTCTCTTCACGCCGCTCTTGTCAGGTGTACGAATGAGAGGACTGACGGAACATTTTCCTCAACAATAGTTTACTATTCATCCGAGCAGAGTAATTCCTAACTCGACTCGAGTGTCACTCGATCCTCTATCTTTCCCCTTCCCTTCTCATTCTGTTGTGCATTCGTCGTCGCGAACTATCAGACACCCATCAAACGTTATTTGACTGTCTGAGAAATATATTGGATGCGAAGGGAGGGGTACTACGTGAATTAGTGAGGTATTGAGGAGGGAGTATGGAGGGAGAGAGAGCGGGATAAGAGAGAGAGGTAAAGGACACAAGTAGGAAGAGATCGAGACCCATCGTATAGACAGCTGTCTCCCTGCCTGATGAGAAGACCCCTTGTCTTTCGCTTACCTCTCCCTCTCCCTCTTTCACCTCGTATCTCCCTCTCGCCCTCCCTCAGAACCCTCCCTTTCCCTCGACGTCAGTGATTGATATCCCATGTATGAGTCTAGGTAAACTTCTCTTCTCATCTCTTCTCTCTTCCACCTTATTCCCTCAGATTCCCCTCAATCACTTCATCTCTCCCTCTTTCACCTTCCTCATTCTTCCGTCTCATCGCAACACCTATCCTTGCATTCATCGCCTTTTCCCAGCCTTTCGAGTATCCATCTATTCATCCATACTTCATTGTCAGTATTTTTTTCAACCAGAGAAAGAACATCCTTGAATTAATTTGCAGTATAAGGCAACAATATCAGGCGAAAGGAAATGAATGCATAATTTAAAAAACTACTAGAGCAGAAAGTGAGAAATAAATCTTCGTTCGCATTTCGAGAAAGGTTACAATGATGTAGGTAAGTAGCTCTTTGAGATAGCTTATTGTTAGCATTCGATCAAGGTAATTCAAACTATGCTTAATTACTTAATTATTGCAAAGAGCGCTTGTCCATCATGCTTTATTGCGCAACAGCTTGCCTAACATGTTCTTCCTTTCAAGGTTCTTATTATATTTTACTCTGAACGCAGTATCCACCAGCAGTGACTCAGTCCTATTTACGGCGAGACTGACAAGATAGACATTTATGAAGAGAGTGCAGACGAAGTTTTGAAGTAGGCATGACTACCGGAACTTTTTCTCTGTGTAATGTACATGCCATCTCTCGCACATCCTTCACAAGTAGCTCAATCAGTCTCGCACCCTCTAATCTCTTCTCCATCTTATCCTCCTCCCCCCTCAGCATTCCTAGCGTTCAATTAGGAAATGGCGTTTTTACACTATGATCTATCGCCACAGCGGACATAATAATAAGTTAAAATTCACAAATTTAAAAACGTACGACCGAAGGAGCAAGTGTCTAATAGCTCCTCCCCATCGGTCCAAATAGCTGCCAAAATTTGATGAGGATTTATTCAGCCATAGTTAAGTAAATTTATAATGAGTTGCCAATTCGCTATTAGACACTTGCTCTTTCGGTCGGAATGCTGTGCCCCCTCCTCGATACTTCCCCCCTCATTAGTTCCATACTGCGTTCCCAGCCGCTAGTGGAGCTCTCCATACATTCGTCGGCTGTCGTGTCTCTTTTCTCGCTTTTATTACCTTTCCCCTCGTTCTCCCCACTCATTCCCCCCCTAAATACCTCTTCGTCAAAGCATTCCTGATCCTCACGTTTCATCCATTTACCTATATACCCATGGCGAGATTGCTTTCACGCTTCTACAGCTAGAAGCACTGTGCACGATAGCACGACGTTTTACCAGTCCGCGGTCCGAAATTGCGAATGTCTCTGCGTCTCTCCAGTTTCCATGCTCTACCGCCTCCAATCTCTCAATATGCATACAATCTATTCTACGTAGCATAACCTTGTGGACTGCGGTGGGTTACGTTATTCGTTGCAGGAGCCCTCTACCGTAACCGACGAAACTGTTTGCCGGGGCCACATCGACGCTACGCAACCGCGTTAGTTCTACCGTACCCACTCTAAATCATCGATTTTAGGAAAAGCCAGCATGCAGATCATAGTTGTTTGCATTAAAATTCGTCTTTTTTTGTAGATTAAATCTCCACACATGATGGAGTACTCAAAATGACGATGGTTCTCAAAATAAAAAGGCAAGAAGAACGGTCGACTGACCTAATGCAGAAATCATGAAGATGATCTCCGTAGATTGTTTCCCTTTCCCACTTCCTGCTCTTTTCTCTCTCGTTTTCTTTAGACCGACAATAGCATATATTTCGTTACACGATAGACTACGTGTTTTTTCCTATTTATTGTCTTTAACACTCAGCGAAATTTCACCACCATACAGCACCTAGTGAATCATTCACCACACAAATTTCACCAGACCGCTGGTAAATGGCGCACAATTCACCAGCGGGCTGGTGAAATTTGTGTGGTGAATGATTCACTAGGTGCTGCATGGTGGTGAAATTTCGCTGAGTGAAATATCATCTCGTTGAATATTTCAATCTACAATGATCTAACAAACATAATTTCCAGGAGGTATCGAAAAAAAATGTGGTTGAAAAGTTGTTAATAAAATGCAAAGTTCTAGAATGAGCGATTCCCTTCAGTGATTATAGAACCTCCAGATTTTCTGCTATGAAAGGGAACGAAAAGGAGTATTTACGAAAATAATTAATTTACAAAATAATCCGTAGAATCAAAAAATCTTACAGGTAGCGGCGTCGTCCTCGATGCTAAAGACAAAACGAAAGGAAAAGGAAAAGGAAAAGGAGCGAGACAAGGAGAGGCCCACTACTTCCAATAACAAGGTATATATTTATTTGTCGTTCGGAATCATGCTTTTACTGAATTGTGATCGAATTTTTAGCCATGGTTGAATTATCTGGCAAAGTGCTCGTTATGACTTGTTTACTTCTTTAATTCCTTCTTTTTGCTTTCTACTACTACGCACGACGTTTTACCAGTCCGTGTTCCGAAATTCCGAATGTCTCTGCGTCTCTCTGATTTCCATGCTCTCTCGCCTACACTCTCTTAATTTGCATACGACTCTATTCTACGCAACAGGACGTAGTGACTACGTCCAGTCAACGTGAAACGTCGATAGAGTTCACGATCTTATCTCAGATCTTATCCGGTGGTTCCGTTGATCTCTCTACGTCGTCGATCTATCAGTAACAAGCATCTTCAGATATTTGAGAGCTCTCTTTTCTCGAAAAGTCGATCAAAATCATCAAGTCATGTCATAATTTCTAGCTAGCTGCGTGTTCAGTTCCAGCATATAAGACGGGTCAAACTAAAAGCTGCGCGCAGGTCCGATCCTGCCTCCTCGATTTCCGGACAAATCGAGGCAGGACCGGACTGTCCGGTCTTATATCACTTTTCCAACGGTAAAAGACTAAATTAAAGAGAAAACCCCTTCACTCCCACTACCGGTAAACCGGGTCCGGCCGTAGCCAGGATTCCGCCCTGTGCTATTTAGCGGCTGCGGCTCGTTCAAAGAACGTTGGGCGGAGTCCAGCCGTTCCTCTTCTCTCCCTCTCCCCGATTTTTCCTATCCTCTTTTCTCTGCGCCTTTCGCCCTTCTAATCCATCATGATATCTGGGGTCTTCGTGACTTCGCCTCAACTTAACTCTATCACTTCCTCCACTTTCCATCTCCGCGTATTTATCAGCTCCGTTTAATTAATAGGGCAATTAGTGCAAGGCTACTCGAACCTCATCTCGTTTTCGTTCTCTCTTGCTTGGTGTGTCTTCTAGTAGTTATGACTACGCGTATTTATCAATTCTGAAAGCGAAACCCCTTGTCTCCCATCCTTGCCCTCCCTTCCCTATGCCTCATGCTTCCTGCCCTAATTCGCCTACTCCGCTCTACAGGCGTGTGGTGCGAGCCGCGGTTGCGGCCGGTGCAAGTAGGCGTCTGCTAATTAGCACTTCTCGCGCACACTAGACTAGTCTCCGGCTTCGCTCCGTTGCGGCTTTATCTGATGAGACGCCTCGTGGCGAGCCGTCGTCGTTCCTAATTGGTGCCGGATTTCAGGGCGAGAAAAGCCCGTCGTCTAAGGCCGAAACATCGATGGACGAGTCAGCCGCCTCGTCGTCATCTTCCGGAAGCGCCGAGCCGGCAAATAGGTACGAATCAGTATTTCCCGGCCCTCCGGCTCCCTTATCACTCGGAAAACGCAAACATGTTCCGCATCCCTATTGTGGCAAGCGGCGCAGATTGAGGGCGGTCGATTATGGAAAGTGGGGATGCAGGGTGTACTTTGGTCGTGTAGCGCTTCGTTGCGAGTGTGTTATCAGGATGAGTCTTATTATAAGACATTGGAGTGTAGCGATCCATGACCTCTTGTGAGGCTATCCAATTATATCCAAGACGACATGCAAGTATGTCAGATGAAAGTCTAGCCATAACCAGTACATAGAAGCAATTTGTAGCCATCCTCACTCCCCTGTTTATGATGCTCGTATAGTTCCGGCTTTTGCAGGCCGATTCCCACTATCCGGACGGATGACGATTCCGGGACCAAGGTTGGTTTCACGCCAAAACGGGCTTTTGAATTTGGGTGCTAATTGCAGGACGACGTGCCGGCGGACGCGCCGCCGCCGACGAGCCTAAAGAAGAACAGCTACGGCGGAGGTCTTGGCGCTCTTTTGGCAATTTGAATTTGGTGATGTGCAGGTCCGGCGATTCCGCGACGCGAACGTCGCCAGTCGTCGAGCATGTTCACGATCTCGCAGGACCGGCAGTTGACCAAGCTGCCGAGCATCAAGGGTACGTCGGCACAACGTCATGCTGCGTAGAATAGATTCGTATGCAAATTAAGAGAGTGTAGGCGAGGGAGCATGGAAATTTGAGAGACGCAGAGACATGCGCAATTTCGGAACGCGGACTGGTAAAATGTCGTGGTCAGAGGGACCGGTTGAAAGCCGTCATTATTGCGACCTTTCTAGAAAAGAGCTAGTCATTTATCAGGGCAACGTTGATCTCTCGGTTTCTGGTTCACGGTTCATTCATTAGTCCTTAGAATCAGGAATGGCTCGTCAAGTTGATAGCCCGAGGCGCAGTAAGTAGGCGAGGAAACGTCTAGTGCGAGGTGCATAGTCAGGTGCTAGTTGATGGATCGGCGGAGCAGCTGTAAATAACTTTTTTCCCGCCCTGACAAAGCATTGGGACATGCGTGTATGCGCTCTTGTCAAGGTGCTTGGGTTTCAGTAACTAACGAAATAACGGCGCTTAATTGGCTCTTAGAGATCGTTTTTTTTGGTATTTAATGAGAGGTGTGGTCTTACAATTGTTAGATACGTAAGAGCATGTACTAAGTTCTCTGAAATGTGCGAGGAACTTGGAATTACTGCAAACGAGTTTTTCTCTGTTTGAGTTTTAAAGAGCATGTTTCGACATAATTGTACGCGTCTCTGAATCACGATAATCGAAGTGATCTCTTCAGCAGATCTAGAGAGAAAGCGCCGAGCTGAGTGATTTGTGAGAGGAGAAGAGCGCAGTTCTGTGGGGATGTTTATCGAGGTGTGATACTGGTTTTGGAGGAAGGGCGGCGTGTTTTTTCGTTGTGGTGATATCGACGCAGCGTTAGAGATGGAGAATATCGTAGTTAATTTATGCACGATCATTGCTAGCTTCGTATACATACTGTGAACAACGCTCAACTTCTATACGCAGAGCTCAAATATGCAAGTATAATATGGTTGAGGCAAATGTTCTCATTCCTAATCCTGCAGCAAAGTAAGAATGTGTTTACTGGCGGAACATTTCTTCAACCATAGATGGGTGCAAGGATAGCAAATGATGGTGCACGTGATTTTGCGTTGGTTCTTGAGGACATTACGGGGAATGAATGGGGGGGAAAGGTCGAGAAGAGATATGCGAAGAGGGAAAGCATCGAAGCAACAACACGAGATCAGTGAAACTGCACTTGAACGAGCTTGTTTACGGGTCCTGGTTTAGTGGTGGTTCAACTCTTGAGGGGCTGAGAAAAAGTTGTTCAACGAATGACTAGGCCACTAGAACATATATAATTAGGATCAAGCAAGGCCTTCAGCTAAAAAAATGATTTTACTCCCCTCTGTGCAACACAATCTGACCACCCTGACTAGTGTTGCTGACTACCGTAATCCATACGATGTCCTTTGCAGAGGCTTCGGAATCAGAGCGCGAGGACCTGTTTATCCAGAAGATTCGACAGTGCGCCGTCGTCTTCGACTTCTCCACAGACCCGCTTTCTGACCTCAAGTTTAAGGAGGTACGGTAGGCCGAGATTACGGTAGCTTTGGGCAGTATTAGGTTGTCTGGGTCTTTGATTGCACTGCGCATAGCTGATACGTTGTAGAGTTGAGATGCCATAACAACAAAGCAAATCGTTTGTTCCAGTTACGGTTTGTAAAGATTGTGTTCTTTGCAAAGTATGAAGGAAAGGCTTGCGTTGCAGTTGCCAGGAGATTTCCATACAGAAAATGCGCGTGCAGATGTTTTGAAGGGGGAAAAGAGGGATGGATGGAGTGGGGGGGGGGGGGGGGAGAAAGTGGCATATGCTCCACATATCTTGACAAGATGCAGAAACACATTCGATATGCTAATGTGTAGTTGTGTAGTTGATCTTTGATCTTTTTCCTTTGAAATTTGCATAATTTGCATAAATACCCTAAATATTCTGTGGTGTTTAGGTGAAGCGAGCGGCGCTCAATGAGATGATCGAGTATCTCACATCGGGACGGGGAGTCATCACGGAAAACGTGTATGCGGAGGCCGTGAGGATGGTCAGTCTCATTCTTTTTGGATATTTGGCCACTATTTTGAATTCAGTTCATAGATGGGCAGGGTTTGCTGGTAGATTACTGCAGTAGCCCTCGCATGCGTAACGATCGAGAAACTTGGCTAGGATATTTTTTTCTGCAGCAGTCTACCCAATACATGCAAAAGTTTTGCAGTAGGCTACCAACGACAGTACCTGTAACCCTACCCGCCTATGATTCAGTTTGGCTTATGCTAGAATGATGAGGATCGCCCCTCTAGCCCCTATATATAGGGGCTAGAGGAAAGTTTCGAGTTATCTTTGCTGCTTGATTTTTGGCCATTGCGAGAACAGCACATTGCTGAACGTTGAGTGATCGTTTCTGGCAATGCCTTTCTGACAAACCTGACTCTTCCACGGACTCATAGTCTAGCCGGATTTGGGATCTCATCGTGCCGTATATATCGCATATAAACTTCAGGTTGTTGAACCGCGTGTTCCGCATAATTTAGAATGAATGAAATTTCCATAAATTCTTCGCGAAAGAAAAATAATAATAAGTATTTAGGTATCTGCCAACCTTTTCCGCGTGCTGTCACCACCGTCGAATCCCTCGGGGGCTGAGTATGATCCGGATGAGGACGAGCCGACCCTCGAAGTGGCCTGGCCCCATCTACAGGTATGGGCATGCATGGGCACGGATCTGGCGGTCGGGTGGTATGGCCCTAACTTTGTCAGAAGCTTAACTTGGTAGGCGCCTTAATATTACAGATGCTTCATTGGTAAGCAAACTAAAACCGCAAGCTATTCACTGATTTCCGCAAGCTATTCACAGTTCAAAGTACTGGACGGTAAAGCTGCCCACGTATGCGTATGGGGAAAGGGGGAGATTGGGGGAAACTAGGAGGCGTCTTTGAGCCATATGATCATACTGTAGCAAAGTCGAACACTGGTGGTTGCCCATAGGTTGACCAGCTATTGCTGCGCGGCTCGCAATTATATTATAGTGGTGTCTGTTTGTGTTCCATTTGGTGGAGGTCGTTAGAGAGCGAGGCTCGAGACTGATCATTGATCAGATCAATCGTGGTCCTTTCGCTTTCACGGGGGGCATGTCAGGCGGCGGCGATAGATGAGTTCCCGATAATTGTATCAAGAGGGCAAAGAGGGAGGATGTTTGGAGGAAGAAAGATGATGTATACGAGGGGAAGGGAAGTAGAATAGAAAGACCTCTTTGTGGTAATGGGTAATTGAGGCATTCGGAATGCGCTGTTCCTAGACAAGCAAAAAAAGCACTTCCCTGCTTGCCTTTCTATATGGTTGGCCCTGTTCTAGACAACATCATGAACAAGCAATGCTACCTCGCATTCTGTTAATTTTATCTATGCCTGAAGCATCTTGTTATGTCGCATTATGCATGAAATGCTAATATTATACGAACTTGCGAGACCAAAAAATGGATGGGTATCGTCTGTTTTCCGGTTCTGAGCCCGGTCTTGCATCTCTTTTTCCGATAATCCTCTGTTGTGAGTGTTTGGCTACCGAATGATATGCGAGGGGAGAACGAACGGTAGAGGATGATAAAATGAATGATTACTGGGATGGGGCTGTTTTGCTTTTTCCGGTATAGTCTCTGCGCTGTATAGTTTAAGTTTTCCAGTCATGTCATGATTAGGGACACGCATAGGCAGTGTTGTCGACAATTTTTTTCGACGGGGTCTGCCAAAGGGTAGATTTACGTCGTGGCCAGCCTACCAATAAGGGTTTTTTTGTACAATGTGGCGCCTACCAAGTTATCGTTTTGCCAAAACTATGGGCCTACCACCCGACCGTCGGGTTCGAGCCCATGTATGATTAGGGATCTCGTACATCGCATGGTGGGGGGGGGGTTAATAAGGTAACTAGTTTAAGGGAATTAGGGTGATTGCCATTACATAGTGGATTCCCCTGTGGGAATTAACTCTCGTCTTGTTTACCTGTCTCTAGTTTGGAGGGCTATCATTGCCTCTGCTCAGTCTCTCTCCCCTCTACCTCTCTGTTCATGTTTTGCCTCAGGGTTCCCCTCCCCTTCGAAAGTTCCCACGCGTTTCGCTAAGAAATGAGTTGAGTTGAAGGAAATGGCGGAGAGTGTTGGAAGAGAAAAATAAAGAAAGCGGAGAAGGGAATAGAAGGGAGGGAGAGGGGAAAGACTGAAGGTGGAGTGTTTACATTTGGGAATGAACTGAGGGAGGAAAGGTAGGGGACGAAAGAATAATGAGGGGCACAACTCGAGAGAAAATATTGGGAAAAACGGCATCTGTCGAGTTTTGTACTTTGGTAGATTACAATGACCAGCTCAAAGTTTAGGAGCAGAAATGTAATTGGATTCTCGTCAGAAAGCCCGATTGTGGCATGCCTTGGAGATTGATACAGGAATAGATATGGGTAGAACAAGAATGGCATCCTCATACTTTGTATAATACTTGAAAGGTCTCCCTTATTATGAAAGATCCGAGCAATCCAAAAGTTGTTCCATAGCGAAATCGTGCGGTAACGTTCTGCGTAGACTACAATTATTGTAGCTGGTCTACGAGTTCTTCCTTCGCTTCCTCGAATCGCCCGATTTCCAGTCGAACATTGCCAAGAAGTACATCGACAAGGAGTTCCTGCAGCGGGTATGCATTGCGTATTATTATGCTAATATTCGTGATTTATGCATATTTTCCGGAGTTTGCTAGTTATCATAGTGTTATCGTAGTTGCTGGAGTTGACGGATTCGGAGGATCCGAGGGAGCGGGACTTTCTGAAGACGACCCTGCACCGATTGTACGGGAAATTTCTGGGCCTGAGGGCGGTCATGCGAAAGCTGGTGAGTTATTGCTGGAGGTTGTGCTGATTGTTCCGAGTATTTCGAAAAGGTATTTCATGCTATTCTCGAACGAGAATAACATGAAATGGAGAACATGCGAATGATATCTTTAGAGTATAACGACGATATTAACATTTCAAGGTTTCTTGTTGTTGTTGATGCTGTTCTATACAGTAAGGGCATTGGGATTAGCAATATAATAATTATTTCTATTGATCTTTTGATCTTTAGATGAACAACATCTTCTACTCGTTCATCTACGAGACGGAGAGGCACAACGGCATCGCCGAGCTCTTGGAGATTCTCGGGAGGTACGGTAGGAGTACGGTAGAAGGAGCCTCTTGGAAATGCATCCGGGATGCTACAGTAGGAAGCATATATAAAAACTGCACTCTCTTTTACGATGACCACAACGCCATTCTGTTTTCAATAGCATGCCTTTCACCACTATTCTCATTCGCTTTTCCTCGTGAATTACATAAACTATCAACTATCTATCTGTTATTGCATGATTGTAATTGTAAAATAATAATCTCCTTACAGTATCATCAACGGGTTCGCCCTTCCCCTCAAGGAGGAGCATCGGACATTCCTGCTGCGAGTACTCCTCCCTCTACATAAGGTCAGCTCGAGCTTCCTTTGTTTCTCTATTTTGCATAAATCAGAAAATAATAGGGCTTTCCCAATTTATTATTGCAAAAGCGCCGTAGTTGTCAATATGTGCAAGACTTACTTATTTGCTGTACCTGATGGACAACTTACTGGTGCTTAATTAAACAGTATCTCTCTACAGGTCAAGTCCTTATCCGTCTACCACCCCCAACTGGCCTACTGCGTCGTGCAATTCATCGAGAAGGACCCGGCCCTGACCGAACCCGTGATCCTCGGTCTGCTCAAGTTCTGGCCCAAGATTCACTCGCCCAAGGAGGTACGGTAACCGTCCCCCTACAGTAATCCATGGCTTCGATGAAACAAGCAGATACCATCAAATCATCTTATAGTCCTGCGTGCGATCACCGCTTTCAAAGTGGAATTTGTTCAATGTAGTAAGTAGCGTGGAAACTGCAGTTCGGTTCAAGTGATCAATGGTGTGATTTAGGTGATGTTCCTGAACGAGCTAGAGGAAGTTCTCGACGTAATCGAACCGGCAGAGTTCGTCAAGGTCAGGCTTGAGAATTATATTTTACTGAGAACAAGAAAGAGAAAAGAATAAAATTCAAGAGAGACAAAGAGAAGAGAATTGTGAACAAAGCCAAACGACGGGCGTCTAACTGGGCTTCCTTGAGCTTTCATTGGTATACTTCCATACGTTGGCATGGTCTGCTTACTGTACGGGTCATCCCGTACATGGAGATCAGCTGTTTTTTTTTCAAGGAGCACGTTAATCAATACCTAAGAAATTGTGCAGTAAGCTGATACCCCGCAACCATCCGTGCCCACATATGGTACTATTAAGTTTTTTTTCCAAAGTTTCGGCGAGCCAATTGGGTTAACCTCTTTGTGCTTCAGGTGATGACGCCCCTCTTCACGCAGATCGCAAAGTGCGTCAGTAGTCCGCACTTCCAGGTTTCGTTTTTGATGCTTTTATAGTATCATTAAAACATGTTAGTGAGCGCTCCGAAACAGGAAGCAGCTCATTTGATTTCTCCTAGACATTTTCGCAAGTTATTCGAAAGAAGCTCCGATCGGACGTTATGTATGGGCGCGTGCACCATCATTCAGCAAAACGCTTGTTAGGATGAATGCCTTTGCTTTCCTCAAATTGTGTAAGGCAGCCTGCAAGAAAGTCTTGAACAATGCCCACCCATGTGTGCATGCTTGAAATGGAGGTTGCGGAACGGGCGCTGTACTACTGGAACAACGAGTACGTGATGTCGCTCATCGGAGAGAATGCCCAGGTCATCCTTCCCATCATCTTTCCCGCCCTGTACAAGAACAGCAAGACCCACTGGAACAAGTGAGCATGTTCACCTTATTTCTTTGTAAAACTACTATTGGGCCATTGTTGGCTGTGTGGTAGTATTAGTGTAAAATTCATAGATGGACAGAGTTTGCTGGTACATTACTGCAGTGGCCCTTCCACACAAAAAGATGTAGAATTTTAATCAAGCCATTTTGCTGCAGCAGTACCCAATACTTAGAAAAAATGTGTAGTAAGCCACCCAACAGCACTAGATGCAGCCGTGCCCGCATATGGTAAAATTGATAGTTTATGCAAAAGGATATGGTGTTATTTAGGACCATCCACGGCCTGATCTACAACGCGCTCAAGCTGTCGATGGAGATCAACCAGAAGCTGTTTGATGAGTGCAGTCAGGCCTACAATAAGGTGGGTTTGCGCAGATCTAGGAACGCACTGCCATTTTCTCGCAATGAATAGCCTCCTGTGAATCTTTTTTTAAGAAGAACAGCTAGAACTAGACAATATATCACACGCTATTCTTCAAATATTCATTTCTTACTCAACTAAGAGGACCATACACTCTATAATCATTAGAAGAGAAGGTGTGTTTTTTTTTTCAGGAAAAGGACCGTGAGCGGGAGAAGCAGATATCGAAGGAGCGAAAGTGGGAGTTAATCGAGAGCGATGCCAAGAAGAACCCGCTGGTAGGTCTCGCTTACTCGTACTCTTCTTTTGTTGCGCATCCTAGAGCTAGTCCTGATCTGAAATGTTTCGGCCTCACCCTTTACCACTACCAAAATGAGGCTATTTGTATGGAAGAGCTAGTCGTTATCGCAACTCGCTAGCACTATCCGATGACGTATGTTTTAGTAGGGTCGCCCCTCCTAATTTTGTATACTGTCCTCCTTCTAATCGACCCCCTCTCGATTCAGTCGTATACATGGGCGTGTTTGTCCGATCGGACGTTAGGATGGGTACCTAACGTCCGATCGGACAATCACGCCCATGTACGACCTGCACCAGAGAATCATACTGTATAACGCTTGTTAGGGAGGCTGCTTTTGATTTTCTCTAGTTATGTAAGGCATCCTGCAAAATATTCGGACCACACTAGCCCATGTATGGATGGATTCAGTTCCCCTCGGTCTCTCCCCTCTTCCACGACCCAGACGCCGACGTGCCGATTATGGTCAGGAGACGGTTGGCGGCCGAGGCAGCCGCGAGAGAAGCGAGGGAGGAACTGAACAAGGAGACGATACTCAAGCAGGCCGTCGATAGGGTCAGTGGGGGGAGAGGTTACACGGGATATAGTGAATAATAAGATACGTCAATAGATGATTCCGAATGTTAGGCGAGAGAGCGCGCAAAAGTGAGAGAATTAAACTCATTTTGGAACCAAGGCAACCGATGGACCGGTTTATTCTACAATAGTTTATCGGGTTTACCGATACGAGACGTAGAGGTACAGTTGTGGTTTCACATATGTGATCAATCGTAATGATAGATGATCCGTAGTGGGATCGGAATAGGCGGGGCAATTCAACCACTGGTTTTGTGCACCCTCGAAAGACCTGTGGGTTATCCTAGTCTCGCTGTTATGATGATGAAAAGGCTCTTAAATGCGTCATGTGTTCCTTACATTCCGGCCTACCACATGAGCTATGACGAGAGTCCTTCAGCAAAAAAACGGAATGAGAAAACGCACAGAATGTGGATTGTTGTTTGGCGGTGACGTCACCGAGGAGGGGGAATGTAATAACGAGACGACACGAGGCGGGCTTGTCTCTTGACTTGATAGACGTAAGGGAATGAGGGCTCGGGTGGTGCGATTAGCGATACTCGACGAATAATGCTGATCGTTAGAAGAGAAAATTTTATTGTGTTTCCATCATCATGACATTATGTATCCCTTCTTTCTGGTTAAGGAGAATTTTAATTATATTAAGTACAATTTAATTACATTCAAGAAGAATGTATTTACATTAAAATGAGCAAATTGCAGGACCGAGTGGAGCAGTCGGCCCGCCGGGAACAGCCCTTCAACAAGAAGATGACGGACCTTCCCCTAGATGAGACAACCGAACGGGCCCTCGGCGAGTACAAGCGACACGATCCGTATCTCAAGAAGCTCCAGGGAGACTAGACTAGACTCTAGGAGATCAAACTAGAGTCTAGCGAACGAGGCTTCTAGCCATGTCCTAGCCCTTCATTTTGTATGTTGAGGTAACCCCGAAAATATATAGCGAATTCTCTTGGTTGTTACGGCTAATGCTCTTTTCTAATGCTTGTAGAGTAGCCCGTAGGGAGCGGGAACGTGACCAACGTTTTGCTGGCTATTTGATACACGTACAGGGAGCGAGAAATTGGTCAGTTTCCCGTTTTCAAGTAACCGCCTCGCCCGTTATCCCTTGTATTCTAACGCTAACCCAGATCGATCGACAGTATCACGCGTAAGTTAGTACAGAGCGAGCGTCATGAGACGTCTGTGAAGGGTCTGCTTTTTGCCTACTGTACTAATTTATTGAGCAATAAGCCGCCGCTTTTCGCCCTTCGCCTCGTTCATCTGCTCCCCGCACTCTCATTTATCTGCATCTTTCATGCATTCCGCACAAACTCTTCCCTCTTCCTCCCACGACTCTCCACCTCGCTTGCTCGAGTAATTACTAAATACTAAAAGCACTTTCCTTTTTCGGTTATTTTGCTAGATTGTTGCTGTATTGCCTGCTTACTGTAGTTATACTGTTCAATTTTGAGACTATTTTGTACCATTCAGCTTGCTTGCCTCCGTATACTCCATTACTACCTGCAGTTCTATAGACCCATCTCACCACCTATCTCTAATGCTTGTCTGCCCACCCCCTGTTCCCATTTTGTTCTATGTGTGTATGCTCTCTCTCTCTAGATCTGGTCATATCAGGTGAAATATCATGCATTCGTGTGTCGACAGGACGGAAGAAGCAGTACTTTTATTGCTCTCCTTTTCCTGTTTGTAGTTTGTAGTTTGATCGGTGAACTGTCCGTGTGTGCACACTGCGACGCCTACCGGTCATCGATTGTATTATTTATGACATATAGGAGTGCGATGAAGTAATTCTATTTCAACGTTCGTATTCATGTCCACCTCAATATAACGTGCGTTTGAGACTGCTGAGTAGCAACATTTTGGTTTAGCGTGAAAATGCCAGTTTCAAGTTGCAGGTCGAATCCCCTACGGCACTGCCGTTGATAGGCACATTATGGCAGTTCAAGCTCGATACGGCAGGTTGGTGTTCGATTATATTTCCGTAAAATTTCTTTATTTATTTTTTGGTTCGTGGGCGAGGGCACGTACGATTACAACCTACATCTAACTGTGGGACAGCGCTTCCCTTTAGAGAGCCGATACCGTAGTCAGATTTTGGCTTACAAATCCATTCTCAATACGCGTCACATACGCGTCGCGGTTCGCCACTCGCTGTGCATTTTAAATGTTTCGTGCACGTTGATTTAAACGGTCGTGGAGGGAGTATTGCTATTCGGGACCGAAGATGCTCAAAGTGACTTTTATGCGCACAGTGCTTACCAATTCAAGCTGCCATAATTGCACACCGTTTTTCATGCGCAAACGTTTTCTCTTCGTACAGTAGAAGAAATTGTTCTTTATCAACGTTCGGTATTCTATTACACAAAGACAAAAAATGTGAACCATAACATACTCTCCAGAGGGTGACCAGATTACAGATGTGGATCGGATGCAAGCCATGCATTGCCGTGACGGATCCCAATATTTGCAAGCTCATTTTCGAAAGTAATGCGCTGATAACGAAGAGCGACGATTACGACAAGGTCATTGAGTGGACCGGAACGGGCGTTCTGTTCAGGTTGCGAGTTTAATATATTCCTTTTTTCTCTTTTCAAACAAGTGGTAGGTTTTCATCGGGAGCCCAGAATGTCCTTTCAGTACGAATGAGGAATGGTTCGCCCGTCGGAAGCTACCAACTCCTGCCGTTCACTTTAGCGTTCTGCAAAGTTACTTTGAAGTGCTTGTGAGACAATCAGAGGTTAATATAGTTATTATTGACGAAAAAGTTCCGTCAGTAAACTCATTCCTACTTTGTCTGCACTCTCTTCACACAGCTTCGCTCTCTCGTCGGAAGTAGGACACACCATTCCTAGCGTTCGATTAGCCAATAGCGGTTTCTGCGCATAAGATCCGATCCTGTGGGCGAACCAGGGAATGGAAAATTATGAATTTAAATACTTAAACTCGTCACTATGAGATCAAGATGCTCTGAAAATTTGATGCACTTTTTTCTGCCATTGCTGAGTAAATTCAAAAACTTTGGACAATTCGCTATTAGACACATTCTTCACCGGGCAGAATGTTGTGAGGAATGAGGAGACTGACGGAACATTTGCCGCAACCATATCTGGCAAGATCGTTGTAGAATGTTCGCGTAGAGCGTTGCTCCCCGAAGCATGTTGCAGACGTTGGTAGAGTTGCTGGACAAATTCGCGGATACCGATAGAGAGGTTGACGTATATCCTTACGTGAAGAGGTGCACGATGGATGTCATATGCGGTACGGGCTTCTGGTTGGGTGACCAAACCATTGCATAACTCATTACTTAGTCATGAAGGAGCATTAATTGTTACGTCTCTTCGTTCTCCTTCCCTGTCTAGGTTCATTTTTGCACTTTCATGACCAATATTTCACCTGCCGAACTCTTCACGCCAAGGGACAATGCGCATTGACAGAGGCAGCGATGGGCGTTCGGATCGCGTATTTGCATAGACAGTTCGCAATCGTTTGCGTACTTTTTGTCAACTTTCGTGGAACTTGTAATAGAGTTCCGCTAACCTCTACCTCAATCGCCTGATGAGATGGGATGGAATAAATGAAACGCCTAATTGCGAATAGGGGTAAGAGATTGACTCTCTTCATTATTTTCAATCGCATTGTGTTTTGCTGGCGCTCTGCAGACTCCGGTGCCGTTCTTCGGCCGCAGAATGACTCACGATCTCGATGTCAACGGAACGCGCATTCCTGAAGGCGTCACCGTCTTCACGTCGGCCTTCTGGAGTCATCACAATCCTCAAGTACATCGAAGCTGTTCATATACGAGCGGAATCTTGAGTATTTTTGAGAGCTTATTGTCCATAATCAGCAATATGAGGAATGCAAATGGGAATAATACAGCAATAGTAATGTGATAATTCAGCACTTCGAGCGTCCCGACGACTTCTATCCCAATCATTTTCTGCCCGAGATAACGGCCAGGCGGCATCCCTACGCGTACTTTCCCTTCTCTGCTGGACCGCGCAATTGCATTGGTTAGGTTTTCTTCTAAAGAGCAGTTCTCCCCATGGATCACTAAACAATTCTCATCAGATAATTTCAGGCCAAAAATTTGCCCTGTCTGAGGAGAAGACGATCCTGGCAACCGTCTTCCGCAAGCTTCGCGTCGAAAGCTCTACTCCGCGGCCTGAACTTGCCCATTCCAGAGGTAGTGCGATGATTCATTTACGTGTGTTGGTTGTTGTCATGGAACTTGAAAACTGAACAGTTCCAGCTTATCCTCAAACCGTCCGAAGGCATCCGATGTCGAATTTTCAACAGGAATCGATAGCGATAATAATAATGAATATTTCTCCACGTTTGCTCTGAACAGTGTTTGTATCACTCCTATGAAACTCTACAAAAGTATTATTGATTAAAAAGTTTCGTCAGTAAACTAATTCCTACTGCGTCTGGACTCTCTTCGTACCGCTTCGTTCTTTCGTCGGAAGTAGGCAGGAATGAAACAATTGACGGATCGTTTTCCTCAACGATAGATGGATGTGGATCGTCTATTCCGTGGCAAACATTGTCGCTAACAAACACTTTCTCGTGTATATGAACAACTGTCTGTCTCGATCAACCTGCGAATCTCCGTGTCATTGCACTGTTGCGCTATTTCCATAATACGATTTGCTTTCCATTCACTCATCTTCTTTAATCGTTAGATTTGTCAACTTTTGCTCGCTGCTTGCAGGAGATGTTTCAGTCTTTTTTCCTGTTCTTTTCACACGTTTATGGTTGAAGGAACACTAAAACGAACGATATGCAAGGACTTCCTAAAGGTTTATGAGATGGGAAGCTCTATTCTTCAGCATTTCACGAGTTTTATAAGACCATTCATATCATGTTAGTACATGAAGTATTTTGTTCATTGGATGTATTCTTAGAGGCAAATAGGGAGGGGACGATCAGGATGCCCTCGAGAGAAGAAAAGGGCGGTATTGCCAATTTTTTTTTGAATACGAGGACCGACAATATTCTGTATCCTCACATTGCGTTCCAACGATAATGTTTCCGTCTTTTGCTTTTTACCGCGCTTATTTGTACTTTTGGCTCGTCCATGCGAACTAATGCGACAAAATTTTCTGTGTTCCAATCGATCAAGTCTACCGTAAAGCTAGTAAATTGTGGGCCGTGTTTGAAACACTTGAAACAAGGCCATATCTCGGCTGGGAAAGGTCGTACAGAGTTCTGGTTGGAATTTTTGGAATCCACAGGACGAGTTCTATTTGTGTATCAAGTTTGGTAACGATTCCTCAAGTTTAAAGACCTTTAAAACGTAAAAATGTGGCGTTGGAGAGGCTCGAACTGGGATAGAGAGAATTTATCGGGATTTCTAAGATGAAGCCGTTTTAACCGGTTTAAGGTTGTCTAATCATCACCAAACTTGATACACAAGTAGATCTCGTCCTGAGAATTCCAAAAATTCCAACCAGAACTCTGTACGACCTTTCCCAGCCGAGATATTGCCTTGTTTCAAGTGTTTCAAACACGGCCCACAATTCACCAGCTTGACGGTATTGGCGAGTACTATTGGCAAAAAGTTAGTTCCGTCAGTAAACGCTCTCTCGTCGTAGGTATGAGAGGACTCAGGAATATTTTCATTAACCATACTACAGCCTTGGTCTGAAATATGTATCGTGAATGCCGTGATTGGACCAAAAATGATGTGGTTGAAGGAAAATGTTCCGTTAGTTGCATATTTCTGACGACGCAAAGGGGTACGAAGAGAGTGCAGGCCGTTTAGCGGCGAAACTTTTTCTTCAATGTGACCTTATCTATATATCATAATCGGAATGGCTCCAGAGCAGTGGGCTTACGGGGGCTTAGGCGGCAAGTTCTTGTCTCTCCCGTTACTTTTGAAGAATCTGCCTTGGAGATTTCTTTGTGTCTCATAGCAATGTTCTTTTCTATGGGATATTTCCCTTCTTTCGTTTATGGGAAGAACACGGCCCTGCTAACTTTTGCGGCCTTAGAACAGAATTGAACAGCATTAGTTCGCATTGGAACCATGGGACGCAATACTCAAAGGGTTTCGTTTCTCCAAATGAGAGTGCATGCGATAGAGCGTTCTTCTTTATTACCATAATCTTCTTTTCGCTGCCGAGGAATCTATCTTGCTTCGAGCCGCAAATGTTATCAGAGTGTATGTGCAAGTGGTCGTTTAGCTGTTTGGGGGGCGGCGAATGTCATTATCCTCCCATCTGTATGCTAAATACTATTTACATTTTGTGCTTGAAAGTACTTTTCGCTATCATGAAATGTAGTTTTTTGCGCTTTACTCTTTTAATTTTGTTGTTATCCGAGTGGGCAGACTAGCACTGACAATGAAATATTCATTTGTGTTTTCACCAGCATGTCTAATAACGTTGCCTTGCACACAAACCACAGTGTTCTGACAACAGTGAAAATGTTAAGCGAACGAGATGCCGAAAAGTGATCCTGATTTCGGTAGGAACTTTCGCACGGGAAATACCGTATCCTTAACATTTTGGCTCGTTCGCTTAACATTTAGAACATTGTGAAACATAGCTAAATAGTGAGTGAAGTTCGTGGGAAGCAACGTCATTTTATAAATGAACAATGTTGTACAAACCTCTCGGGAAGAGCTATGTAACTCGCCTTCGAATTCTCTAGGATTCTCTTCATGACACTTTTTATTTCAATGTTTTGTCTCACTGTTCATGTTCTGCAGTATTCCATGGTTTTTTTAAAAGCATGAAACATGTCAAAACAATAGAGCGTCCTATTTTTTCGTATTTTGAAAACAGTCTTCAGTTTGCAGAATCGGCTCTTCCCATATCAGCTTCATGGATTAGGGGAAAGAGGACATCGGCAAGTGGGTTACCCGACGTTATGGGAGAACGATCGCTGTTGATTCCTACGGGTGAGTACACTAAAGGGCTCAACTACACTACACGGTAGGAAGCGAATCTTTGGAAGAGCTCAAAAAATGAGATGCATAAATGTGAAGCGCAACGTTGTCTTGGTAATGCATAATAGTGGCGAAGCGAACGAGCCACTTTTCGTACATATTGCTCTTTCTCTTCGCAATCATGTCTCTATAATCTTATGTTTAGTTACTAAACAATATATCCATATTTAGTTTATGGTTGGTCCCACGAAGTCATAAGAACTATGTTTTTGCTAACTTTTACTTTCCCAGACATCCCGCATACGGAGAAAAAGGCGCACAGCAAGAAGAGGGATGACATACAGGTTGGTTCATTTTGAAAAAAACAGCAATAAGTTGGCCCTTTGCAACCAATTCAATGAAGTCGTAAACAATGCTTCATAAATAGTCTGGTTATTGTTTTTTTACTAGGCGATAGGGCTTTTTGAGGCTTTGCAGGTTGTGTCTAAGGCTCGCGTAATGCAAGAGCTATCCAATTCATTAGTGCCCGTACATGATCATTTGCAGAAGTATCATGCATTTAGTACTTTTATATTATTACCGAATGATTGAGGGTCTGCGAGGGATAGCGATTCTCGGTGTTCTGGCCTTCCACCTCCTTCCCAGCTACTTTGCCAATGGCTTCCTCGGAGTCGACATGTACGTTGTTTCCTTTGACCTGGCAACCGAATTTCCTACTCTTGTAAACTCATTCCTACTTTATCTGCGCTCTTTTTCCTCTCGTTGGAAGTAGGAATGAGACGACTGACGGAGGCCAAGACCATAGATAACTTTGAAATATAGCGGAATAAGCCGGACCGTCCTTTGCGTCCATTCCAAAATGAGTCTAACTCTCAGTTTTGCAGACTCTCTCGTCCGATACTAGCAATGATTTAGATACTGACATACCCTTTTATCCCACAATATCATTGCAGTTTCTTCGTGCTCTCGGGCTATTTAATGGCCTCGATTTTGTCTCGTGAAAAGGAGATCTCCGGGGCGGTCATGTGGACCTTCTACACGCGACGCTTCAAGCGCATCGTTCCACTCTACTGCCTGTTGCTTTTCGCCGTTACGGTAGGCCTGTTTTTGATCGTCTCAAGAGTCCTTTGCGTGATTTCGATTCACAAGCGAAATCGCCGCAGTGAAAATTGCTTGAAACGTTGGATTGGCGAAGATTGTAGTGGAAAATCGGTAGATAATCGGAGAATTTGATGCATTTTTAGGCAAACACGCTTGTTGGAGGGCTTAGTCTAACCGGAAGAGTTGCACTCATTCAGCTGGTGGTTCCGTTCATCTTCCTGCCCGGAGATCTAGACGAGTACGTGGATGCCCTGAGTTGGGCGCTGCCCTTCGCAGAGAACCTCAAGCTCATTCTGCAGAAGGACGACTACTGGACACAGGTATACACGCAGTTTTTCAATGTTAAATCGAACGACGAGCCGAAATGCTTGGGATCCAACTATTTTCCGTGCGAGGGTGCGTGATCAGTGACTGAATGGCCCGAAATACCCCGATTCGTGGGGAATTTATCCGAGATCCGGGATCTGTTTGCAAGGCTTTGGTTTTAGAATACTTCACCATCGTTGGTAGAGAAAAAAAAAGAGAAAAAAGGTCGAGATTTCTCCGTGGATTTCCAACATTTGCTTTGCGGCGGTATTTCATCTTGCCTTTTTTATCTCAACGGCTCTTATATGCAAAGTGCAGGTTTTCGACTTTCCGCTGTTGCTGCACGCGTGGTCGCTGGGCGTCGAGATCCAGTGGTATTTGATTGTTCCGCTCGTCGTCGGTCTCGAACGGACAATTCAGTCGAAGAAGATGTGCGCGGTCTACGTCGTAGTGCTCATCGAATGTGAGCTCAATCATTTAATGTGTCTCATTAATTGCGAATTAATGCCGATCTCCTCATAAACTTCTCGATTGACCCTTTCCAGGTTCCCTAGCCTTCTACTCCCTGGCCTCCGCCAAAGTGTCGTTTTCGTTTTTGTTTGCTCGCGCCTGGCAGTTTCTGATAGGTAGGCTCAAGATGAAGTTAATCATCTAAATTTGAACCTTATCTGTATCGCCTCAGGTAGCCTCGCCCATTCGCTTTCCGACCTCCTCCCCCCATCTCACTCTCTTCTCTCCCAGCTTCTATACAAAGGCGCCGTTGGTGCGCTTGCCGTATTCGTCTTCTTCACGGTTCCCCTTCCTCCGGACGCAGCCAGGGTTACGGTATGTATACGAATTTGAACGGCTTACCTCCGATTGCTATACTTCAGTATACTGTAATGACGGGTGCTTTGCTGTATGCTGGGTGCTTCTTTAGGTCGTCGTTTCTCTCCAATAGGTTTGTACCCCTTGATTATTCCAAACAAAAAAGACGAGTTATCTTCTTACTTACAATGAAGAGAGTTCCATTGGAAAAAAGAAATTAGAGCAAAAACAATGAATGATTGAAGGAATAACATTGTGTCAGACTTCTCGTGTATATCGGTGACATATCATACAATCTCTACCTCATTCACTGGCCGGTTATCATCTTCTCCAAGTACTCGCTCGAGGATTCGGAGAATTTTGGCGCTCGCGGTCAGTTCTCATGATCACTATTATAGTGCACTTCAGGAGAACGCACAGATTGCTTGTTAGCGGTAGCAATATTATTGACGAGAAAAAGTTCCTTCAAGAAACGCATTCCTGCTTCGTATGTACTCTCTTCATACCGCTTCGCTACCTAGTCGAAAGTAGTAATGAGAAAGAAGCTGGGACATTTTCCAAAAAGTCGTCGACCGATTCTGGCACTCAGAGATCACGTTATGCCTGGTGCTGACCATCCTCCTCTCCGTCCTCGTCCATCACACCCTCGAACAGTTCTTCATCCGAGCCTCCAACTGGACCGCCCTATCTACCGTAATCCTCGTCTATACCGTACTCACTGCGTGCATCCTCACTCGGTCCCTCAATGGAATCGCCTCGCTCGTGCAGAATAGTCAGTTTGAAGGAAGGCAAAGCTTAGCAAGTTTTTGAGTATGCCTTACGTTTGCAGTAAGCGTCATTACCTGATAATCACCCACCGACTTGGCATTAAATGGATTACGATTTTAGCCGGACTAGAGACGAATCTGACTGCGGCAATTGAGTGGAATCAGCGGGAGAAGAAGATCATCTACTATCCCGATCCACCCGGATTCCAGCGCGACTACGAGATGGAAAAGTGAGATACGAATAAATCATAAAAGTTACCTTCATTCAGATACCTCAACGTTTCCGTTGAACCGACCTGCGAAGGGCTCGTGGTGAGATTTATGTACTTCTACAACTTATGTTCGTATAATATCCGGAACTCGGAAAAGTTATTAGGTGTTCCGTCAGTTGCCTCATTCCTATGAGAGAGTTAAGCGGTGTAAAGAAGGTGCAGGCGAAGTAGGAATCAGTATACTGACGGAACTTTTTCGCCCATAATATAGATACTTTTAAAAGTCATAACTGATTGTATAAGAGAAGGGTTTAGCGCGGCAACGGGTCGATCAAGATTCTGATGATTGGCAATTCGTACGGTCACCGGGCGTATTCCCGACTAGTTGAAGCTTTCGCCGGCCGCTTTTCCGAGTTCCGGATATTCACGCGATTCGGTGACTTTGACGGGAATCATTCCGGAATTCTTTGTCATTGTGTATATTGATTTTATGACTCATTCTATAGATTTAATGCATTAATTGGGAAAGGCTACTATGTAACAGACAAAGTAGGAATGACCTTTACTGGCGGAACTTTTTTTGTCCATAATAGGCTGTGCGTTCTTCGGGGGGACCTCATCCCACGCCGACTGCCCTGCCTACCACAGAGCCTGGAGAAGGGTCGTCCCCAAGGTCAACGCCGACGTCATCTTCGTCATATCACGGTAGACTCTACTGATATGCTGGGCGACAAGTATTATGATTTAATAACTTCTAATATCGAGAGAAGCAGATCGAATAAGTAGGGGAAGGTTAGACGTTTGAAATGTTTGCATATTCATAGTACGGAAATTTGCTTCTATGAAGCGAATAATATTAAAAGTAATAAAATAATAATATTCAGCATTTCAGGGACATCTCCATTCTGCGCCACCACGTCAAAGGCGATGTAGAGAAGGATCCGTACTATGCCAAAGTGAAGGAGGAGCTCGACTTTGTAAGGTAAGCAAATAATCGTTTGTGTTCGAAAACGGAGTAGAATTCCGGTATGACGTTTTACGACCTGCAGAAGGAACGTGTACTTGTTATGGTTGAAGAAAATGTTCCGTCACTCGTCTCGTTTCTATTTCCTACGAGAGAAGAGGAATAAACAGCGTGCTGAAAAAGAAGGAAAGCGATTACTAATGTCCGCTGAAATGTAATCTCCATAAAGCATGCGCCCCCCAAAGCACTATTATCTGCATATTATTATTCTATCAGGTTTATATTTTCTTCTAGCTTATCTTACTATCCAGCAACCACACTCGACTTGTCGTGGTGGAGATGCCGGCGTTTCAACAGGAGCTGTACTCGAAGACGCGGAGGGTTAGTTGATAAATGTATAGAAAAAAGACGCGTTACGAAAACGTTCCGTCCATAAACGCTACGTTGTCTGCAATCTCTTCACATCTCTTCGCTCTATCGTCCTAAATAGGAATGGGACAACTCACGGAACGTTTTCCTCATCTATACGTTTCCTCATCTATATGCTTCAGGTCGGGAACGGACCCGCGTACCAAATAGCGAAGCGCCTTCACCAAAGTGGTCTCAATGCCAGCTTTGACGACATGGTTGCTCCGTTGGAGGTATTCGTATAATATTAGGTACACTCAGCGAAATTTCACGACCCAACAGTACCTATCAAATAAACTCTACGTAACTTTCATCACCCCGCTGGTGAGCAATGGTGAATTAAGTTGCTGGTAAATCATTCAATAGGTGCTATTGAGTGGTGAATTTCGCTGGTTTTACTCCTATTGTCGAAGAAATTCCGGCAGTAAACGCCATTCCTACTTTGCCAGAACTCTCTTCGTTGCAGGTCCTGGAGACGTCGCAGTCGGGATACCGTGCCATCCTACGGGCCATCAAGATCGACAATATGATGCTGGAAGACGTCGGAAAGCCCATGTGTGATGAAGAAGAAGGACTTTGCTACTTGTACGTGAAATGCATTGAAAGTTATTCGTTATTCCACCATTTCATCAAATTGGTCATTTCATCAGCCTTGATTGAGCATACAATTAGAATTTTTGATGAAATGGTGGTTTACCGAACTTTCTTGTATCGCTCTGCGTTATTTGTTGAATGCAATCTGAAAATGGTGACCTTTTACCAAATACGGTCGTCAAAAATGATTAATCAGTTCCTATTTCTGACGAGAGACCGGATCGGTATGAAGTGCAGATGAGGTAGGAATGATTATTTCTGTGATCTGAGTGTCGCGTGCTTTCATAAGAAACAGTATCCTTGGAGGTACAATCGGGACAATTTCCACGCGTACTTCAATGACCCCGGGGCACATCTGACGTCTGAAGCATTCTTGCGGCTCAAACCCCATTACAAGCGACTTGCCGATGACATCTTGGACAGATTGAAACATATTGAATAAAGACGGTTATGAGAAAGCTACTGTGATCTGCGTGTCGCGTAGACGATTCTTAGCTCGCGAGAGGAAACGTAAGGTTTTCGCTGCGCACACCTTTTTCTCACACAATTCAGTAGCACAGTTGAACAGGCAAAAAGAAGAAGCTAAGAAAATCGTAAGAATACATGTGACAACCGGTAAAATGTTTCGACCCTGGCAGGACTCGAACCTGCAATCTTCGGATCCGAAGTCCGACGCCTTATCCATTAGGCCACAAGGCCGGGTGCTTTCGGCTACTGTGATCTGCGTGTCGCGTAGACGA
>LS831414.1:23836-47992 GCA_900490955.1 Micoletzkya japonica
CCCCCCCCCCCACCGCCGTTGTTACCTGAACATGTTCATCTTTAGCTACCGTATATAGCCATCTCTAGCTACCCGTACATTCCGCTCGGGACCCAACATATTTTGTGTATCTCACAGGAAGAGCTAGCTAGAAATATAGTGTAGAACAGAAAGTAATCTTTTGTTGCCTATGAAATGCCATCCTTTGCCTCGGCGAACTACCGTATCCCAAAGCGTAATGCCTACCGTATCCTCCTCCGTTACCGTAGTTTCCACCGCCGCCACCGCCTCTGTTGCGATTCTGCAAGAAATGCGGCCTTTTCATCTGTTCTCATTCGTGAACTCTTTTCTCATTATCTTTATCACCTACGTGTGTAGGATTTGAAAACCAAGCCTTTTCATCGCATTACGCGACCGAGAGAGGGATCAGGATCACGGAAGAATGAAGAGAGTCAGACGATAAATAGGCAAATCGCGCTTGGTTTTCAAACCCTACTACGGTGAAATGGGATATCACATCAATAATATCCCCCTCATTCGCTCAATTTTCAAACCCCACTGAAACCTAACCGATACGCGCTTCCGCACAGTGGTCTTCGCTAATTTGTAAGCGATCAAAGATCAACGGGCGATTCTGAGGCAAAGACCAAAGACCAAAGATCAAAGACCAACCATCCAGCTGCCATCGTCCGACCGCCGTCCCGGCTGGTAGTTTCCGCCTCCTCCTCCTCCTCCACTACCGTAACCCCCGCCTCCGCCACCGTAACCGCCTCTGCAATACGCTTGATTGGGCAAACATACATGGGCTGCTGCTGTCGGTCAACCACTCTGTCGCTGGCGCCCTTACGTAATTAGGGAAAAAAAGTCAAGCCCAACAAGCGCTTAGCATTATTCGTGCATATATATTGTTGTGGACGCGCCGCATCCCCAATGCCCGGTACGTCAGGAAGAGGATTGCACCCTTGTACGTGGGCAAGGTCTCTGCCGGAAGATTACGGTGCACAGGCGCTCCCATACTAAGGTTCGCCGTTTTGACGCTTTTTCTCTCGGTTACGACGTTTCACGTGTACATGCTATGTGGGCATATCCCGCCGGTATCTATAGAGGTCTGAAACATAAACCGGGAAAAAGCGGCCAAAAAAAGAGAACCCTATCTCATACACAGGGACTGCGTTGCTTAACTACTACATTATCTCTGCAGTGAGCTAACCAGTACTAAGACAAGCTCTGCAGTAAGCTACCCAACCACGGTGCCTGCATCCGTGCCCATCTACGGGATTGACTCACCGCCCTCCTCCTCCTCCTCCTCCTCCATTGTATCCTCCTCTCCACCCACCACCGCCGCCGCCACCTTAAATCATATCAACCAATCTTCGTCGTATTGCACAATTTACGCATTCCTATTCAAGCATTATTTTTTGCAGTAAATCTTGAAAAAGTAAAAAAAGCAGAAATATACAAATTTAAATGCACACAAGCATCCCACCTCTAGGCTGCCACTCCCCTCCTCCTCCACCCGGCGGTCCCCCTCGCCCGCCCATACTGCCCATGCCCACTTCGTGCCTCAGGGCACGCATGCCCGACGGGTCGAGCGAGGCCCTTCCTCCGGTATTCCGCGAGAAGCCGATCATCGGCCGGAACTGCCCATTCTGCAATGTTGATTGATGTAATAGGCTTGCAAATGATGTATATACAAAAATAAAAGTTTTTTTTTTCTTCTTCTTTGTTTGCTTCAACCTTTGAATCGAAAAGCATCATCCCTCGGGGGAAACCGTTAACTGCCTATTAGATAGAGTTTTTTGTCTTCTCGCTTCGCGATACATGGGCGCGCTTGTCTCCGGTATTACCGCCATTAGAATGGACAAACGTCATCCTCCCACAACCATAGAGTAAGACCTCTTGTAATAAGCCTATGACTTCCCCCCCCAAGTTTGTAGGACAGCCCGTAGTAAAAATGTTAGGGCAGAGCTATCGCATGTCTGCCCCCTCCCCCTCCTCATAGGTGGGCACGGTTGCAGGTACCGAGGGTGGGAGACTTACAGCAAAAAAATTCATGTATTGGTTAGCTCACCACAAAATAATATCTTAGCGAATATGTGCGAATGTTTATGTACGGGAGGGCCACAGCAGTAAGTAGCCGGCAGACCGTGCCCACGTATGCCCCTTCCTCTTACGCGGGAGTCGTTCCAGTCGTCAGGTCTCAACGTCTTCTCCGGCTCCTTCGCGCCCTCCAACCGCGTGGCCGGAAACTCGAAGCCGCGCGGAAACTGCGGATCCTGGTAGATGACCATGATCGCCTGGTTATTCTGCAAAGATCAAAGATCAAATATCACTCCTTCCATTCTCTAGGGTTCATAAGGAAATGCTAGGCTAAGCCCACAGAATGAATACATCGTTTTCCCCCACACAGTAAGGTGCACAGTAAGACGCAGGACTACCGTAACCCTCCCTCCCGACTTACCGGAATGTCCTGGCACGATTCGGCGGCCACCGGACTCGGAAACGCGGTGCCCACCTTCATTGCGGTCGCGTCAGCACGAACCTGCACAGAACAGATATTATTCATATATTTATTCATTTATTAAATTTATTTTATAGATATTATTATTCAATTATCTATATCTCGAGAGAAAATAGCTTGTAAGAGTAATACGCCACATTTCAGTGCTGTCAACACAAAATGCCCCCCCCCCCCGGCTAAATGCTCCACTCCTTTAGCAAAACAATAAATCCCTAAAACTAAGAAATAAATAAATTTAAAAAAAGTCTACCTTGCCCGCCATGCCGTACGTAAGCGACGGCTCGAGCGTAAGGCGGCCGTCCTCTACAATAATTATTTCATAATTAAATATGTAAATATAAAATATATTATAGTAAAAAATTTACATAAATAATAGATATAAATATAAAATATTATTATAATAGAAATATGCAAACCGTCCGCCTCCGAATCGCCATCATACAGCGTCTTCAGGAACTTGTAGGCCGGGTGCCTGGTTCCCACAAACAGTCGATCGGGCCCGGTCGTATTGCGGGCAGCCTCCTCGTTAGTCAGCGTCGGGTAGACCTGGGGAGATCAAAGATCAAACTACAGAGCAAAGATCAAACAACAGAGATCAAAGATCAAACTACAGAGCAAAAATCAAACTACAGAGATCAAAGATCAAAGATCAGAGGGCTAGATGTTGCTAGATCTATCTACAGATGGAAAGGAGTGCTTCAGCGCATTCAGGATCCTTTTAACAAACGGCTGAAACATATTTTTTTTGTTCACTTTTACTTATGTGTGATAATTACGCATTAACTCTACTCTAATAGATAAATACAACAAGAACAGCGCCCTGTAACACATATGCAAAGGCGGGCTGGTAGCCGGTAAAATGTGTTCGGAAGAGTCGGAAGAGTCTCTAGCGCATTGATCTTTGATCTCTAGTCATTGATTTTTGATCTTTGATCTTTGATCGCTCCTGGTACCTTCTTGAGCGTCCGGAGCAGTCGATCCTGATCCACGAACGGCAACAGGGCAACGCCCTGCCACGCGTACTTCTTACCGTTCAAATCTGGAAAAATATCAAATCCTCAAACTAAAATCATACATATATTTTCGATTATTAAAATACCTCCTAAAGATGAGTATCGTAATCAAATGTGAAGCTAAACAAGCTGCCTAACCATGTGTCGCGTACGACTTATCCATAGCAACAAACCACTCTCTCTCTCCATGGGACGTCCAACCTTCCCAGCCAAAATCTTTCCAACCACTCCCCCACCCCCCGTCCCACTTATTGTTATTATATAGTCCCGATAATAACGGCGGAGCACAACTCGTACCGATGCGGAAGTCGATGGGGTAAAAGTCGATGATGGGCGAGTCTTCCTGTATCATCAGCTTCTGCCACTCGGTCGGCAGGTGCTGTCTGCAATGCGGGTTCTAAAAAGCATTACTTCCACCAATAGAGCTACTGATAATACTACGGTTCAGAGCTAACGGATACCGAACCAGAACCGCACAACGTTCAACGCTCCAACGGGTAGATCATGCTTGCAAAAGGAGCGAGGAGAGGTGAGAGAGTGAGCATGGGAATTGGAGAGACGCAGACACAGTCGCAATCGGGCGCGATTCGGACTAGTATAATGTGTAGTGCCACAGGCCTACGTAAGGGGTCGCAAAAAAATGGCCCAGATAAACGGTGTAAAACTGTAACCGTAAAAAACCCATATTGACGTCCGACCGGGCAAACCGTGTACGGTACCATGTATAGTGGATCATAAAGATCCGTCGCTAAATCATTCCGAATATAAAGCGAGAGAGTGTGCAAAAGTGAGAGAATTAGACTCATTTTGGAACGGGAGAAACTGATGGATCGCCGCTTATTCCACTATATGTACGGCAACCGTCAAATTACGGTTCATTTGCCATCATATACGTTCAACTGGTATACGCAAATATACTCTCGCTTCATAGGTGGGCACGGTTGCAGGTACCGCGGTTGGGTAGCTTACTGCAGAGCTTGTCTTAGTACTGGTTAGCTCACTGCAAGATAATGTAGTAGTTAAGCAACGCAGTCCCTGTGGCCGCTTTTTCCCGGTTATGTTTCAGACCCCTATCGATATGCCCACATGTACACATGTACACGTGAAACGTAACCGAAACTACTGGTCAGCTCGCTGCAAAATAATATAGTAGCTAAACAGCGCAATATATATGTGTATGGGAGGAGGACCACTGCAGTAAGCTGCGGGCAGACCCCTTGTCCACGTATGTCTCGCTTACTTGGATGCCGCCGGGAAGACGCTCATGAGCTGCTCCAGCGGTCGAAACGGCTGCGTGTCCAGGTCAAAGTCCGGCACGTAATCGCCCACCTGCACATCAGAATAATTACATTCAAAAAATTATATATATATATATATATATATATATATATATATATATATATATATATATATATATATACTCAGGTAGCTAGCATATGTAACTATTAATACATTGAACTAATGCCCTTCTGCAAAGTGCAAAACGGAGAAGAAAATCACAAATCACAGCTTTAAGAGCTACCGTAATCTCAGTAGCTACCGTATACCTGGTCAAAGTCGGAGGCAAACGGCGCGTAGTGGTAGGGGAAGTACCAGTCCCAGCTTGTGCAGCCCTTAGTTCGCGATCAGACCGATTATAGAGTTTCTAGTTCGTTGACGGTTATGTTTCACCACCAATTCATAACACGCCGGGGGCTCACAATGGTGCTCAATTCGAAATTCGCAGTACTAAGAGCTAAAAGAGTAAACGCACCTGGTAGTAGTACTTGAGTACCCAGCACAACCCACGTACGTAGGCCCAGGCAACCTGTAAGTATTATAGCTACTCAAACAGCTATCGTACTCAAACAGTGTAAACCAAACGGTTTCAACCAGAAAACGAGCGACCCGGGACTAGAACCGTCGAATCGGGTCCTTCCTTTTTTATGGTTATCCTTCATCCGCTTCGGCATAACCAGGTTATTGCTGGATTTACGTAGTAATACATGAAGCATAACCGTGGAAAAGACCCGATTCGACGGCTCTACCCCGCGGACTAGGCGTGAAGAAGTCGGTTACGTTAAAAGAATCATGCTGATCGACGCAATTGATAGCTCAGTCATCAGGTTCGTAGATTGCAAGAACAAAACAAATATACCAATCAAAACAACAACAAAAAAAGACAGCTAGCGCCTCTTCTAAAAATTCTCAGAATCTGACCTGTTATAATATATTTTTTCCGTGAACTCTGCGAACCCTAGCACATTGCGTACACTTCAGCATTCGTCATTGCGTCTACCTATTATATTAGGTCTCGCACACTACGATGTCAAAAGCACCTCGCTCATGCCGCATAATGAGAGCTTTGATGCAAAAAAGGCCGTGGTTACGCCTTTTCAGCTCACCGCTCCATCCACAAATGATACGAAACCATAGATAGATCGAGAGAAATGCATGCAGTTTTAGAGAAACGCGGGTAATCATACAACATCAAACGCTTTTATCTCGCATTTCTATGTAAATGCATAAATATCTAAAAAAAGAAAGAAAGAAAAAGAAGACTATTACGAGACTCACCTTCCGCCTGAAGTCCACGTCGTCCGGATCCACCGAGAACTTGGACTGGTAGTAGCGCTCCTTTAATTATTATATTTTATTAAATAATAATAATAATAATGATAATAATAATAATAATAATATCCAAACCTTCCACCCTTCCTCGTATAGTCGCACTTCATCGACAGGTTCATCATTCTCCGCCTTGACTCCCTCGGCGTGCGCCTTCGCGACGGGCTCCTGCAGCGATTGTTTGGGTTACGGTAGATAAGGCGTTTTTCAAATATATATCGTATGGCAAACAGCTCATTTGCCCGGCTTTCAAGCTTGCACAAAAGGACGTAATGGGCTGAAGCATGCAGGGCAAGGCCAACAATGAAGCCATTACAAGAGATCAAAGATCAAGATATGCTCTTGTTTTTGGCAAGGATCAAGGATTGGACTACACTCTAGCCTCCCCTCCAAAGATCAAAGATCATTCCCCCCCCTTACAGTAGCGGGTCTCTTCCTACTGGGGGCGACCGCGCCCTCCGCCTCCTCCTTCTCTCCCTCGCCCTTGAGCATCGACTTGAGCCGCTTGGCCGCCTTCTCGTTCTCCGCGTAGTTCATCGCCTGAGCGATCAGAGATCAAAGATCAAACTAGAATATAGTCTAGACTAACAAGTCGACCGAGAGCAGAGCTCAAACAAGAACATAGTCTAGCACCAGATCAAAGATCAAGCTAGAATATAGTAGTCTAAACAGTTTTACGCCTGAGACCATAGAATCCTTGGGAACAGCCTAGAGAGTTAGAAGATCAAAGATCAAAGTCTAAAGATCAAAGACCATCGACTGTCGCACCTCAACCCTCGCATCCTTGGCCATGGCGCGCGTCTCCTCGCCCGACCGATGGGTCGCATTGGCCGTCGGGGCGATGAGTGAGTTGCCTCCCGGAGTGAACGAGGGACTGCAACATATAATTAGAAGTTACGATTTTTTTTGTACTTTTCGACGATATGTTTCGTTGTTTTTTGGTGGCCAGAAGCGTCGCGGCTATGAATGATGCGTGAAACATAAGCATCAAAAGTGCACACGATTCGTATCCTCTAAATATAATACGATGCATAATGCTGTATGCAATTAAAGAATTGGGGCAGAATGCCTCCCGGAAAGGTCTCATTGTCCGATAAGTCTTCGACTACCGGCTATCCTCCGGCTGCTCTCAGAAAACTTTCAAAATACACAATCTCAAACACTACAGTGAAGCTACGGCGCATAGAAGGAAACATATGAGAGCGGAAAGCAGAAAGGCAGGTAAAATCAATCGATAATCTCAAAGAAAAGCAGGTAAATACGATCAATCGATAATCTCACCGCTGCGGCCTCCGGCCCACCCATTCGCCGGTCCTGGCACGCTTGGCCGCCTCGCGCTCCTTGAACCGCTCCTCCTTCTCCTGCAAAAATACGACGGCCATAGCTCGGATGAACATTTCTTCTTTTTTTTTACAGCAAAAGAGCCTTTTCCAGGTGAACTAGGTCTCAATTACACCATTTTTTTTCTACCTAGCTTTTTCTAGAGAATATAATCGTCTTTTTACGATTATATGCTAGTCGTTGCTATATCGTTGTTTTAGCGGGAATTCTTAAACGCTTTACAAACACCCCTTACAGTCAAAATAGGAATTTCCCCCAATTTGGAAATCCAGACATACCTACACCAGTATTCCCCCCCCTCCCCCCTCTATGTACCTGTCTGGTCCGGAAGATGGCATCCTCAACCCGGCCCAGCTCCACCATAATCTGCTGTACGCCCTTCATGTTCACGTCGCCGTTCTTCGTCAGATAACCAAAAAAAATCTTCTTAAATGTTTACGCTTGTTGTTCGAGCAATGGAAATTCAACTAGCACAACTGCGCTGTACCCGGCGATCCACGAAGCGTGCTGCGGTCGCCCTGCTTATGTGGTCCAGGAGCTTCGCTCCTGGACACACAACACCGGGCTCCCACAGCACGCTTCACGGATTCCCCGTGCTCTGAAACGTATTCTGACAACAAAAGTTGAAGATTTTTTGAAAAATTTCAAAAAGTATCAGTCAGTTTTGAGAATTTTCAAAAACGCAAAAAATGTTCCCGAGGTATGAAGCATTAAATAGGGGTCTTGTAAGAACTTTTTTTTAAATACGAAATTCTAAAGGAGGTAATCGACCTACGGACAGACAGACATACAGACAGACAGACGGACAAAATTTGCAGTGATTTGCTAGTAAGAAATAAATCGCGAACACTAGGCCACCACACCAAGGAATTAGTAGTAATGATCGTGAAGCATAGAGCTGCATCCCTTTGAGCACAGTGTGAGTAGGTTTGGAAAACCGTTTCTTTCTTTTTTTTGGGACCCGTTTCAAGATGCATTGTGCAACATAACCCAGGAAGATGATCGGGTTTGCCCAATAGCCAACCGCCCAAATAATGCTCATCAGACCAACCAACCCGTTGAGCTGGTATACACAGTCCTTGTACAGCTTGATCAGCCGATCGATGGCCTGTTCTCTGATCTCGAGCGAGGGAAGGTGCGGCAGGAAGTCGTTGCCGACGAAGAAGCACAGGAATACCTGGAAATACACACTAAATGCTGCTATTATTATTATTATGATTATTATTATTTTAATAATTGTAATAATTGTAATAATTTTATGCATTTTTTTTTGCCTCCTCATGTACAAATTATAGAGCCAGCTCTTTATGAAGGGATGGCAAACATGAATGAGCTTCCCATTTCCTAGTAAACAGTGCTCTTACTAAAAAAAAACCTACCCAATCGTCGATCACCCGCTCAAAGTCGTACTTGAACGGCAGGTTGGGCATCTGCAGGTCGCGCTCCAGATACTCCCTGAACCAAATTTTGATTTCCGAATTGGCGGGAAATGAACATTCAAAGGCCATCTACCGTAGGATCGGGATGCGGAGGAAGATAAAGTTCTTCTGCTTGGACATCGGGTCCGCCTCATCCGCGCCCTTTTCCTCGGCCGAAACGCTGAATAAAAATCAATATATGCAGCTCAATTTCCTTGTGAGATAGCAATAAATAAAGTTATTATTTATTTAAATAAAACAGATATTCTGTACGTATTTTGTGAAAACAATCAACCTATCATCTTCAAAAAAAGCGAAATATCTCATCATATTGACAACGGGCACGATAGCAATGCTACGCAAGACATCCGCCAGAAATACGCTCATAGATGGACACGGTTGCAGGTACCGTGGTTAGGTTTACTGCAGAACTTTTCCAATACTGATTAGCTCACTGCAACATAATATAGTAGCTAAACATCGCAATCTATGTGTATGGGAGGAGGACGACTGCAGTAAGCTGCCGGCTGTCCCCTTGCCCACGTATGAATACGCTCGAATAGCTCCAAGTAAATACCGTACCCCTGGCAGCCCTTCAGCTCGTGACCGTACTGCCCGCACAGCTCGCACGGCCGAGGCTGGTTCGGCACGAACTCCTCCCTGAATTTGAACATTTTCAAATTTATTGCTGCTCCCGCCAAAATCCGAAATTCAAATCTCCCACCTGATAATGTTGAAGTTGGCCTCGTGCGTTGCAAGTCCGAGCATGATCAGATCGGCATCGGCTCCGCACAGGCAGTGAACCTGCAATTAGTGGCCACATATTCAAATTTGCGCTTTCCGCCGAAACTGAAATTCAAATCTCCAACACGAGTCGAACTACTCGTTGATTTCCAGTACTTTTTTTACGATAACCAGAAAAAAATCTCAGCAAGTAGGTCGGTCTCTGCTAAACCTAAGCCCCGTTGTAGATCACGGTGGTCACAAAACGCGAGTCCCATAATTAATTCAAATTTTTCCGCGCAAATCCCCCCCGGTACCGTATTCGGGTCGTGACTGGGCGAGGCGCGCTGCCGCCGGACGTAGTCCATGATCTTGTGCTCGCCCTCGCCCGGCGCGTTCGCGTCCGACAGGATAACCTGCACATCAAAATAACTTTTAAAAAAGAAAAAAAGCAGCTACTCCTCCATAGGCCACGCGGAGCTTGATCACCAATTCAAAATCGACTTTTGGCGGGAAATCATAAATAAACAACCTGAATCTTCTGCCAAGCCGGATCGGTGGTCAGGCGTTCGTGGACGTAGTATCTGCAAAAGAAGACAAGTTTTTTTTTTAAATTTCTAATTCCCCCCCATTCTTGGCACATCCGTACCTGTGCCCGCAAACCGTCTATTACTATGAAATGAACCATACCGCACCGCAAAATTACCCACACCGCTGTTCTAAATTCTCGACTAACATGCCGAAAAAAAAAATAACGCCTACCGCAAAATATAATAAATTTCAAAAACGAGTATTTATCCCCCCCGGTCCAGATCTGACCTGAGGGCGTCGGCCAGCCGTGCCATAAAGGGCGTTCCGGGCGTGATGCAGTTCGAGTCGAAGTGCTCCCCGGCCGGCTTCTTGGGAGGCAACGGGAGGCCCTCCGCCTCGAGGCGTGCACGCACCTCCAAATTCACATCATCTCTTTGCCTTTTTTTTGTTACACTTCTTACTAGCAAAGCACTGCAAAATTTTGTCCGTCTGTGTGTGTGTGTGTGTGTGTATCTGTCTATCTGTCTGTCCGTAGGTCGATCATCTTTTTGGAGAAAAAGAAATGTTGAGAAATCTGCGCAGAAGCACCACTCCGCTAAAGCCGCGCAACTTATACGATGATGATGTTGTTCTTTTGGTCCCGTGTGCACGAAATGCGCACGCTAATTTACGATATATTTTATACGCCATAATTTACGATATATTATTTACGATAACGTTATTTTTTACATAAATATAAAAAAATAACGTTCCCAGCCACATCCCACCCACCGTCCTCGCACACTCACATTCTCAATGTCCATCTCCTTCTCCGCAGCCTCCTTCGATGCGCGAAAGCGACGCGACCGCTGCTGGTTCATCTGCAGCGAGGTTATCTTTCTTTTTTTATACTCTTAAATAAATAGGTTATCTTCTTTTTATACTCTTAAATAAATAGGTTATCTTCTTTTTATACTCTTAAATAAATAGGTTATCTTTCTTTTTTTATACTCTTAAATAAATAGGTTATCTTCTTTTTATACTCTTAAATAAATAGGTTATCTTCTTTTTATACTCTTAAATAAATAGGTTATCTTCTTTTTATACTCTTAATCGTTTTCCTAAAAATATTTCCCTTAGTATTCGCACACTATTCATTTTCTTTTCTCCTATTGCAGAGATACGCATCCCCATTGTAGATGGGTAGCAGTGCCACACGGTGCAGTGCTTCTCGTTCTTCTGACCGTTATTTATGCGTATCTCTAACTCTAATTACGAAAGGTGGTCTGCTCCGTTATTTCTATGGCACTAGGACCATGTATCTAGTCATATATGGGCACGGTTGCCGGTACGTACCGTGGCTGGGTAGATTACTGCAGAATTTTGGCACGTATTGGGTAGCCTGCTGCAGAAGACAATCAAGGCTATGTTTGTCGATAGTTATGTATAGGTGGGTGTACTGCAATAATCTACCAGCAAACCCTGCCCATCTATGTATCTAGTAGCCCCCCCCCCCTCCCCCCAAATTTCCCCTCCACGAACGTTCGTTTGTTGTGCGCGCGCGCACCCGCTTTAATCTGTCTAATGAAAGCAGCGACCGGAGGGCCGGAAACCAGGAAAAGGCATGTGATTCCTCGAAATAGTACCCCCCCCCCCTTCCACCCTCCTTTAGGGCAGGATGGGCAATATACGGCGTAGCCTACGTAGGCGATAAGAAGAGTGTGGGGGGAGGGGCAAAGTTTGGAAAGGACGCGTGCACCAGAGCAGCAACACAAACAAAGCCACAGCTCACATTCCCCGTTGTTCAGATATATCGGGATGTGCATTACAAGCGAGTTGGGCATATTTCGAGTTTTCTCAATTCCTACCTAAGACCTACTTCACAGAAATGCGATATCTTTCACGCAAAATGTCTGCCATTTATATACATATTTGAAAAATGTAACAGTCTCAGCCATAGATGGGCCGGGTTTGCGGGGTAGGTTACTGCAGTGGCCCTCCCATACGTAAAGAACGAGAGCTTTAGTCAAGCCGTTTTCTGCAGCAGGCTACCCAATACTTGGAACAATTCTGCAGTAAGCCACCCAACTACGGTACCTGCGACCGTGCCCATCCATTGTCTCAGTGTGCGTTGGAAATACTGCGGTTTAAAAAGCAGAAGTTAAAAAGGTGCAAAGAGGGGGGGGAGGGGTGCTAACCTTAGCCCTTGGGGCAACTCCATCAATCGCCATGTAGAGCAGCTTACGGGGCCGCACAATAGCAAAGATGCGGTCGATGTAGTCGAAGATGAGCTCCTGAACGGAAAGCACAGGGTTACTGTAGAATTGGGCAGTCTTAAAAATGTCCCTCCCACAGTACTATACAAAATACATGGCGCAAAACGCTATTTAGGGAAAGAAACTAGAGATGTCGTACATGGGCACGAACCCGACGGTCGGGTTGTACGCCCCTAATTTTGTCAAAACGATAACTTGGTAGGTCCCACATTGTACTAAAACAGTTATTGGTAGACTGGTTACGATGTAAACGTATGCTTTGGTAAGCCCCATTCGAAAAAAAAATTGCATATAACACTGCCCATGTATGAGATGTGCATGCGCGTTCTTCTGGCCAATACTTTGGCCATTGTTTTTGGTAACAAGACACGTTGCATCAAAAGAACTCTCATCTCATGCACAACTCCAACAGAAGCACCCTATTTTTTTTTCCTAAAAGTTTCTAAGATGAAAATTCAATTATTATTTACTATAAAATTATATAGTATGGTCCACTCACAAACATCTCGTCCTCGTTCTTGGGAGGTGGTCTATCCTCCGGATGCGTACACGGATGAATGATGCCGTTCATATCCAGGTAGAGGTTATCAAATTCCTAAAGATTATCAACATCTGATGACTTCATACATGGGCGCACACCCGACGGTTGGGTGGTCGGCCCGTCATTTTTTCAGAAACATAGTTTGGTTACTACTATTCCAGATGCCTGATGGGTAGGCTAACCAAAACCTTAACTTAGTCACTGGTAGGCTATAGTTTAAAATAATGCATGCTAAAGCTGCCCACGTATGGATGACTTTACTCTGCTTGAAATAAGCTGTCTTTTAGCCAATGCTTGGGAGGACAGAGTGTATCAAAACAAATAAAGTGTGCTGACCATAACCTGGCGGTGAAACGTACTTGAAAGTTTGGATTTGGCGCTGTGCAGTCGACGGGAATCTTCTCCCCGTTGAAGTCACGACGTCTGAATAACGCAAATAGTATTGTCGAAATCGGTTTATCTGTTATGTTTACAATTAACGAACGAAAAACAGTAAGTCCAAACTGGAAAATTGCGAGCCAGCATTATTTATACCTTTCTTATTTATCTGCTTTATAGAACTACATTCATTTCTCGAAACAAGTAGGATATCAAAACTTGCCAGTTCAATGAGGCCTAAATGAAGTTTTGTCTAATAGTCATAAAAAGGAATGTGAACGAAATGCCCCTACTAACCTGTCCTCATTGGCGTTTACGATGATGCATGGATACTTGTTGGACAGCCACCGGAAAAACGCTGGAACTCCCATGGTGGGGCCGAAGCTTGAGAGTTGGACTCTGCAAAGGTGAAATGTACTACGCTACTTCACGAAAAATAAAAAAGCCATAAAATAAGCAAGCCGCAGCGATGCAACCGACACAGAGAACAAGAAATTAGCGCTACAAAGCATTTGAAAAACGGCTGAAAAGGAAAACAAAATTCGAAACGGGGCGCGACGCGCGACCGTCACGCGCGCACCAGTCGAGTTCGGCGGGTCACAAACACAATCTTTCAAGTTACGATTACTGTAGGATACCGTACTCCTTTCTTTAAATTTCTATATTTTTGGTCAGACAACGAACAAGGAATGTTGAAAACGTCAGACAACGAACAAGGAATGTTGAAAACGATCGTTCTCCTCATATTGCAGAAGTGCTCGCAATAAGGTGAGAAAAGGCAGCTATCCATTAGGGTTAATGAAATCGCGAGAATCGCGAGAAGGCTTGCCCCACTGCATTGCCCACTGCACTAGTTTTGGCAATTGTCCGTCCTTCTAGATACTTTGAAGAGCGTATTCATGTTCTCCTATGCACGACGTTTTACCAGTCCGTGTTCCGAAATTCCGAATGTCTCTGCGTCTCTCTAATTTCCATGCACTCTCGCCTACACTCTCTTAATTTGCATACGACTCTATTCTACGCAGCAGGACGTAGTGCCTATGTAGCTAAATATGTTTCACGCGCTCTTCATATAGTTCTGTGGTCTAATCGGTTCAATTCACACGACCGGTGACTGTACAAAAAAGCCTAAATAGCCATGAAGTTTCCTACTTTATCTATGTTGGCCACTCACGTCTCTTCCACGCTTCTCAACTCCTCAATTAGTCTCAAAATCCTTCTCGTCTCTAACAATACTAATATTGCCTCCTCGATTATTGGGTGTTCCTTGTCAGTTGTCTCATTCCTGGATGTTTCCATCGAGAGAGTATGAAGAGAGTACACAGTGTTGTGCGTCTCCACAATGCAAAACTTTGGAAAGCGAAAAATACTTCGCATCTCCAAGAAGTTTAGAAAAATGGTATTGTTTCGTTACTTTCGCTTTCCAAAGGTCTAGAATACTGCGAGTACAGACGAAGTATAAATGGCATAAAAGACGATATTTTTCGTCAATAATAGTTTCCTTCTTCTGAATCCCTCTCTTCTCCATCACCTCCTTCCCGCGACGCATCGACGCACCGGCTTTTAGAATTTGGCCAATTCCCGGCCCGCCCACCTCCGCCTGCCCGGCTCGCCGTAATTGCTCCAATCACCGCGCCCCGTAGGGTAGCAAGCAGCCTCCTGCTTCGTCGTCCGCCTTTTATTTGCCGGCTTCCGGATACTCCAAACATACGCAATCTCCGGTCCTTAGTGTCACGTTAGCCATATCGTTAGGCATTCTCAATTGCCTGAGGGTGAATTGTCGGTTGACTCCCCCTCTCTTACAATTAGTTGCATCTTGAAGTAGTCTCACGTCTGTTTCCCTCCGCCTCTTAAATCAGTTCGCGATAGCTCTCAATGATCAGTGATTCTCAGACGAAGCGGTCCGCCATGAGCGAACTCGGTTCGTGCTGGGAGGAAGAGGCCGCGATCGAGGTGGGTTACGGTAGGGGTACGGTAGGCGGTTTTGGGAGTGGTACGGTGGGGCGTTTTGGGTTCGACAGTTGTTAGGGGTACGGGCTGAGCCACCGTGGCCTGTTTACTTCGAAGAAAGTGCGAGGTTTTTATTTTGCGGAAAAAAGCTGCTTGACTGATGGATGGGTAGATATTTATTGCAGAGCACAAGGAAATGCGAGTAATAAGTGAAAAATACACTAAAAGAGGAGAAGAGACGAAAAAATTGGCGCATGGAGATGGGATACTATGACTTAGAATTAGCCTCACTATCTAATTATCCAAAGAACGTAGCCAATTTAAAAAATAGCTTAAAAAATACATTATCTCTGCGCTAGTTATCGCTTCTCATCTCATTCTACGTCCAACCTATTCCAATTACCCCCCACCATCTAGGATAGACAAATTAAGTTTGAAAAAAATCCGAGTCGACGTGCGCCCCCCTCAGGGCGTGCAGCGGCGCCGGAGGCGCCAGAAGCTGGAGGACGACGGACTGACGGTGTTCAACCACGACGACCTCAAGTACAGATGCTGCTGCCGGCACGTCCACTGCGTCGTGAGTAGGAAGCAGTTCGGCAAATGACACCCCAAGACCTGCTCCGCGCGTCTACTCTGTCGAGATTAAGTCGCAATTAATGGTAACCGCCGACGAGAGAGTGTGCAGAAACGAGCGCTTTATCGAGGAGGTCACACCATTAATTTGCAGTTACTGAGTGGGATTGGGCGCGCGGCAGATCGTGCAAAAAAGAGCGCGTTCACTTCTGCGTCTCTTCATTCTTCTCTCGCGTCTCGGTTCATTCTTGCACTCTGATGACCCAAATAAATAATGACCCAATTATGGTTCATTTGCGCGAACTCTAGTCGTGAGACGACCATCTCGACTTCTGCATATTATAATAATTATTTTGGACACGCACAGAGCGAAATATCACTAGCACTCGCTACCGCCGCGAAAATTCACTAGCTGGTTAAGGAATAACTCCCTAAAAACCGTTTGTGCTTGTGGTTGAGTGTGGTTGAGGAAAATGTTCCGTCAGTAGCTTCATTTTTTAATATTTCCGGCGAAAGAGAGGAGTGATGTGAAGAGAGTCCAGACATGAATAGTAGGAAAGAGGTTATTACAAGTTCCACGAAAGTTGACAAAAAGTTCGCAAACGATTGCGAACTGTCTATGCAAATACGCGCTCTAATTTACCTCTCCGGCTCAAATTTTCTTGCGATTCTATTAATTTCTGCCATAGTAACACGTAAGGAGTCAACTGGACAGCGTAGTTAGCGGGAATAGTTTGTTTTTTCAGTCAAAAGTATTAAATCGTTCCGTTTTTGAGGACAACTCCCGTGGAACCTGTAATACTAACGGAACATTTTCCTCAACATTCTGCTCTTTCTTTGCACTCGTCATGTTCTGTAGGCATGCTCCCGTCCTTCCTATTTCCTAAGAGAGAGAGAAGCGGCATGGAAGGAGTGAAGACGAAGTTGGAATGAATTTACTGAAAAAAAAACGTTTTCGTCCCATACTCGCGTCATCCTATCAGACAATGTATTTAATGTAAACCTTCCATCGTATTTATCAATTATTGAAAAGTTTCGTCAGCAATCTCATTCCTACTTTGTCTGCATCGTTTCGCTATATCGTCGGTAGTAGACTGACGAAACATTTTCGTCCACCATAGTATACTTCTCGAAATAGCTCCAATCACGAGACCGAGACCGATACACTTGTATACACTCTCAAAACACCCCCGGGGTACTTCAGGTCACGATTTCCTGGAGGATCACTCGCTAATGAGTCTGAAGGACTATCTAGATACTCGGAACATACGGAGATTCATACTTTAGTTTAATCCGACTACTGCAAAAAAACTTATTGGAGGAAAACGAACGTTGGGAAATCTTTGCAGCGCACTCCGCTAAATACAGTGAAACTCTCTTGGCAAAGTGCCAGCTTAGGCTAATCTCCGGCTCCGGCTGAAGTTTTACGGTGGTTGTCGGAATGAACTGTGCAGCTCTCTCAACGTTCATTTTCCTTCAATAATAGATAGCTCGCATTCCTACAGTATAGATTAATTATCACTAGAGTTTTTTTGATTCGGCTTCTTGCGCGAACATGTTTCAAGGCACGAATCATGACCGTAAAATGATACAACACAAGATGAATATTTCCAAAGATCAAAGATCAGTGGTTGTCAGACGGGCGTCCGGGTGATCGCGGGTATGCTGTGCATTACGGCCTTCTTCGAGTTCTGGCACTTCTGCGTCATCTGCTATGCGACTGTTGAGGGCAATGCGGAGGGCAGGGTGAGGATTACGGTAGAGCACGCGAAGATTACGGTAGAACACGCGAATCCGAACCATTTACTCGAATTAAGCTACTATAGTGGATTAAAAAGATCCGTCGGAAAATCATTCCGAATATCAAGCGAGAGAGTGTGCAAAAATGAGAGAATTAGACTCATTTCTCCTTTCGACTCCTTTGCTCGGTTATGTCTCACGCTTCCGTAAATTCCGGTAAGGTTTGAAAACCAAGCCTTTTAATCGCATTACGAGACCGAGAGAGTGATGAGGAGCATTGAAATACGAAGAGAGTCAGACAACAAATGCGCTAATCGCGTTTGGTTTTCATACCCCACGTTCCGGGTATACCTACAGCGCATAAACAGTGAGACATAACCTGGAAAAGGCGTCACAAAGAGAAGCCTGGTCAGAATATTAGCTTGTGAGTAAGTGTGCGTGTGTTTCCGATATCTAGAAAGTGTCACGAATTTGGGGTAGGACATTCGTCGAGGACAGCATTTCCACCTTATCTCGTGCTTTCTCCTGATCACTTCCCTTTCCGATGCTCACGACCTTCTGCCAGTTCCTCTTCGGGCTCGGCGTTGCCACTACCGTAATCCTGGCCCTGTGCCGCGAGAGCGCGGGCTTTCTCGTACCGTACATGGCCATACAGGTATCATAGCATACTACTACTACCTTCATAATAATGCATTTGTACAAAAAATGTGCATTTCGTGCATGAAGAATTGGGCTGTAGTGGCATACAAAGTAGAGCATTCCGAATATGAGGTGACAATGTTAGGAGCAACAAAAGCTGACGGTTTATTTTGCTCACAACGCATTACTCACATGCAGTCCTCAAAACATTTCTTTCACTACTTCAGGTGGTGGGTCTCGCTGCGGGTGCGGTCTTCTTCGTCGCTTTCGTCTACATCGCACTATTCGGTAGGCCTTTCACATTGTTCTGAAAACATTGAAACTGTTAAGCGAACGAGATGCCGAAAGAAAACCCTGATTTCGGTGAGAACTCTCGCACGGAGAACACCGTATCCTAAGCATTTTGGCTCATTCGCTTAGCATTTAGAACACTGTGCTTTCCTCCGAAACCAATACCGGCCGCCCGCATAATCAGTCGATTCTAATTCGCTATTCATCTAGCCTCCTAGATAAGCCTTGGCATTTGCGCATTTCAACCCGTATTACTGACGAAAAAGTTTCGGCATCTATTATTGACTAAAGCGTTCCGTCAGTTAGCCGATTCCTACTTCGTTTGGACTCTCTTCACACCGCTTCGCTCTCTCGTCGAAAGTAGGAATGAGGCAACTGACGGAACTTTTTCGTCAACCATAACTCATTCCTGACTCTCTTCATACCGTTGTGAAAGTAGGAATGAGGTCGAGTGGCGATACCTTTTTCCTCAACCATAATTTCCTGATTTGAGGCGACCCGCAGACCGTCCACGCCTTCTTCGTGGCCCGTAGTGGGGGAGACGAGGCGAAGCAGCCTGACGACCCGAACGCTGAACTCAACCCGGAGAAGGGTAATTTATAGTGTCACAGCATTCCGACCGGTGAAGATTTACACCAAATTTTGGGAGCTTGTTGAGTTCATAGAGGTGAACTTAAGTTTCTAAATTCATAGATATACGCTTACTGGTTCGCCTGCAGGATCGGATCCTATGCGCGAAAACCGCCATTCGCTACTATGACGCTTGGAATGCTGTGGTGTGCTTTTCCGTAGATCAGCAAAACTTGCAAAATGTGGTCCGTTTCTCCCAGTAGATAGTGCTGTATTGGTGCAAAAGCCTTTGTTGGGGAACATGCATTTTCTATTACGCTTCCTTGTCAAGCGTTAGGGAAGTCTTAATTTAATTGCATAAAGCTGTTCTGCCATTCATCATAGTATTCTGACAACAGTGAAAATGTTAAGCTAACGAGTACCAATATATTAGGTTGCACAACGTTCTAGACCTTTGGAAAGCGAAAATCACAAGGATGTCATCTATTCAGAGTTCCATGAAGCTCTAGGTAGCTGACAGAAGTTAGCTTTAGCGCCTATCACCATCCCCTTCCCCTCTACTTCATGAATTTGTATGCGTGGTGCGCGGCACACCGATCTACCGTATTAGGAAATGACAGAATGATTTTTCGCTTTCCAAAGGTTTTGCATTAGGGCAGAATACCGTGGTTGGCAAGAAAGTTCTTGGGCAGGTTGAAACTTTTTATCAAATTAATAGGTTATGGTTTACGAATAACTTTGACATGAAGTGAGGCAATAGAGGGTACCTCAAGCTATTTGCCTATATGTATATCAATGCGCTAAGTCTTGACGTTATTGAGTTATCGCGTCAATCGATAAACGGTCCTTTCGGATCGCCATCTTGTACGATAGATAACACGGCTTCAACGCATGCTCTGCCTACCATAATACCACCGTACCGTTGTCCGAGGATGTCATAAACATCTCCATCGTGGACAACGGATATGATCTCTTCAACTGTGGAAACGGGCATTCGGAAGACGCACCCCGGTTGGGGCGCCCTTTCACAATGGATGACCTGGCCTTGCTTTCTATTCGCAAGGAGAAGCCAGATGCAGCCAATCGGAAAATGTCGAGTACTATTTGGGCTATCCATTCCACTATACAGAATGGCCATCAGTCACTTCGTTATAGAAGAGTACTCCCCCGATGGATACCCCATGCCCTACGGGCTACCCAGAGGGAGACCCGTGTGACCAGTGGTCAGTCTCATCTCTCCCGCTTCCACCAAACGAAGTTTCTGGAGGGACTAATGTTTGGAAATGATAGTTGTAGACCCTACAATAACGTCACACTTAGAATGATTTGGACAGCTAAAGGAGAGGAGCTGCTAGTGCAACCAAACCGGACTTGCATTACATGAGCATTTCATTGTTTCGCTTTTGGACCAGCAAAGAAATCGATTTCAATAGACTACTACCAAAAGGATGAATGGTCACTCTATCCGTAAATGTACGGTAACTTAGACAACTTGCCTATTTAGTCATGGAAAACAGGCTCAGAAGGGCAAAAACCTCCTTCTCCTGACAATGCACGACCTCGTACTGCCGATGCGGCCTTGCTCTAAGCTAAGCGAACTGAGTTGGGATACCGAAACCCACTCATCTTATTTAGCTGGCATTAGCCTCTTTCACTACCATTTATTTCTAGGCCTTACTTCGTCTACAGCCGAGAAAAGCTTCCTTGAAATAGGTACCCGAAAATCACAGACAAATCAGTTGTGAGAGTAACAACTCCTTTCCTTCTTGAAGGAAGGTATCACCGAGATACCCGAAAGAAGGGGATAGGTTGGCGATAGCATAGGTGGAAACATTGAAGATTGGAATTATTTCCTGTTGAAGATATGCAAAAATTAAAACAGCTGTTATTACTGCCCAAGAACTTTCTTGCCAACCTAATACTACCTGAGGTACCCCAAAGCGCGCTTAGTGGGAGTTATTCACGAATGCGTGACGATGATAGGCTGATGGGATAGATACGCACGGCGCCTTATTCCACTAGACAGGCGCCAGTTCGCGATCATTCCGGCGTGCGATATAGCACAGCTATGGCGGAGAGCCTAGCACTCTCTTAGGGCTAGCGGGTGATGTCTGTGCGGTGTGGCGCCTCAAAGGGACACACCAGCGTCTCAGCGGAGGTCAAAACGCGTTTTCTTTCGTGCCGGAAAATAACCCTGATTTCCTTAGGAACTCTGGCACAGAAAATACCGTATCCTAAGCATTTTGGCTCATTCGCTTAACATTTAGAACACTGTGTCATAGGCTACATTCCGTGGATGATGGTCCTCTCGTTCGCCTTCGTCGTCTTCCTGCAGATCTGGCTGATGAGCGTCGTGTTCAAGTGCTGGCGCTACTTCAGGTCACCTTATTATCCTACTATTATTATTATCTTATTATCTTATTATCTTATTATTATTATTATTATTATTATTATTATTATTATCATTAATTATCCCATTCTTCCAAGCAATTTCCAGGTCTTTTGATCGATCTTGCCAATCCTTGGCGAGTCTTTGCAAAAGTACTTCAGATTTTGCAACACTTTCCGTAGCAGATTTACTGGAAAATACTAACAAGCATCTCTTGAAACGTGTGTAGAGTTTGCTCTCAAGTAAACGATGTGCACTTAAGACATTTTTTCTAGATGAAGAGAGCTTTCAGTTCAGTACAGTTTTACACCTTTATCATCATTGGGGTCCATGGACTCCTTTGCAAAGGAGGGGCATTTGATATAGATAGGAGAGGTTAGGAACTTCAAATCTTCTTCAAATAAACCCACTCAGTCCGAGGTGACGATTAATCTTGCGTAATCTCTTGATCCTCGGAGAGCTTTCACAGATAATAAAAATCAAGAATAGTTCTTTGCAGAGATAAAAGCGCGGCGATGCGTGCGGTTCCCGAGAAAGCCTATGGGATCTGCGAGTACATTCAACCTTTGGTGAGTATTCATCGTTGACGAAGAAGTTCGCCGTCAGTAAGCGGTCATTCCTACTTAGTCTGAACTTTCTTCAGACCGCTCCGCACTCTAGCCAAAGATAGGAATGAGACGACGGACGGAATGTTTTCCGTTGTAGAAATTAGAAAAGAAAGTATATTCGCTATTATAGGGTAGCTTTCTTAGTAGCGATTTAATTTTTACTATAGTTTAAAAATGAAGCCGAACTGCAAGCTCTTGACCCAGTTTCCCCCCCGTTGCATAGGCTCCGTTCAAAGTACATCCCCCATCGTGCACCCAATCCGGTCTCTCTTCTCTAGTACGTAGCTCTGTGAACGCGGAACGAAACAAGTGCTAACTTGTTAGGCGAGAGAACGGTCGAGAAATCGAGAAACGAGGTAAAGATAGGCGTAAGGAAGATGCAGTCGATAGAAGTGTGATCGTAGATTAGTCGAGCTCATTTGAAGATCATCAAGAATTAAATACTACTTTGTGGACGTTGAAAGTACATTCGGGAAAACCTCGATCTATTCAAATTCCTGATGGCAACATGACGGATTCGATTAGTTTCTCTTCTATAGTAGAGAAAACTGGAAGATATAATCGTTCCGGTCGTAGCGCCGATTCCGGTACCATTCAAACCGATCTTGCCAAATTCTAATATGCACTATGCGAAGCTCTAGGAAATACTCATCTCAAATTGTTATCCATGTTCCTGACATCTTGTCTTGGATCGGAATAGTATCGTTTCAAAGCGTGAAAAAATCGTTGAATCACGAATTATACGTTCCGATTTTCTCGACTATATACCCTTCACTCACTCGCTATGCAAATTAGCCTCAATTATTATGATTACGGTACTGAATGGCCCTCCTTTAAGTTAGAACACGCAAAAGCCTAATAAATATCAGAGAGTTTGGTATAACCGTGTTGCTCAAAGCAGCAATGCAGTGAACGAAAATTCACCAAACGTTGACCACGGAAAAGCGCCTTGTGGAATATTCTCCAACAATTTCACCGGAGGACTGATCACAATTCACCAGAATCCGACAACTCACCAGCCCGCTGGTAAAATTCGATGGTGAACATTTCTGGAGGTGCTTTTACGTGGTGATGAAATTTTGCTCATTTTTAGTGTGCTGTTTACATAAGTTGCGTGATGCAAGGTAGAGTTTGTGTTTTTTATTAATCTAGAAATGTTTTTTTTAAGTTAGCTGAGCAATTATAAGATTTCATTCTAAATAAAAAGTGTTAGGAAAAATATGTTAGGAATTACTGAAAGCTTTCTGAGGAATATTTTATAGTTATCATTCATAAAATTTAATTTCGCGCATTCCCAACTTCTCGGGGACCCCCCGTGTCAACTCACGCTCTCTGCTTTACTCCTATCGCCCTATCGCATCTACCCTCTTGCTGGTCTTTTCTCGCCTTTTCCCCAAGTATCACACACTTCTCTACATAGATATCTATGCCTACGTCACGATCTTTTGACGAACTCTTAGCGATAGCGATAAAATTGCGCGCGCTTGAACAGCATGCGAACGGTCGAGAGAATGACGAATCAAATGATAAAATGTGCAAACTGGGGGTTTACCTTATAGATACTCTTGTCACTGAAACAGGATGATAAATAGAATAATCTATATTAAGTTATGTCTTCTCCTCGTTTTCCAAATTCCTAATTTTTCATAAATGCAGGATTAATAAAAAAGGATTGGTGTCTAATTCCTAGCACAAACGTACTCTGCAGTTTGTTGATCCCTATCCCATCTCTGTCCCGTTTCTCTTTTTCTCAGATCTGTTAAAAGTCGTGCCCCTACTCAGTTCCGATCTCTCTCTGATCTTGACACTTCCCTCAAATTTTCTCTCTCGCTGCTTCCTGTACTGGTTAGCTCTGTGCGAAAGCAGGAAAGTGGACCGGTGAGCCAATCAGCCGCGCGTCTAATCTGGGAAAAAAGTTGATCAAATAAATGCTCAATTAATTGCGACCTTTTTCTCGTCTTTTTTTCTCTGACTCTCTCCATTCCCACACTCTTTTCCTAGGTCGTCATTTATTGAGCAATTAATTGCGACCTTAATTGTGCAGCTTTTGCTCGCCATTTATGGCGAGGAGGTCAGAGAAAGGTGAGAG
>LS831414.1:85106-107183 GCA_900490955.1 Micoletzkya japonica
TGGAGGTGATTATTACACTACATTTGGCACATGGCCCCGAAATCCATAAATAAAACTTTTTCAACGTTTACCTATGTATTTTGAGCTGCTCTTTCCGAATATGCAAGAAATTTTTGGATTAGATTTATTCTAAAGCTGATAAAGCGAAAAATACGGTAAAATACGGTATTTGTCCCGGAATTTTCGGTTTTGACGGTATGCAGCTCTGTAGGCTGATCTATTCACCTCCCCATTCGTCCTCTGCGCCTCGGTTTGGTGTGCATACGTGTGTCGAGGAGGACAGGAAGAGGGGGGGGAGGCCGCAAGGCTGAGCCAGAGCAGGATCTCTAACCATCGCCACCGTACGGGGACACGCTAATTTCCCTCCTGGTAGGTGCGCGAGGAAAAGCTCCCACCCTAACAGTCTCTAACAGGCAACAAACGGGCGTTTCACACTGCGTGAGTAGAGCCTTCGGCGCTTTCGATGATGATCACCCTCCACAGGATGATAACAAATCTGCAACATAAATAGTACCCGAATCGAATGCACGTGAGGTTCCTACTTCAAGAGGATCGAGCGGGGCTCAAGCATACCCTTGGTTGAACCAGACCACTTGGTCCATCGATTCTTCCCTCCGCGGATAAAGACAGAGAACGTTCGGGAGTGAACTCCTGAACTCGCTGGCTGCCTCTTAATAGGCCACTTCTAGAGGGGAGGAAGAGGATTAGGGAGAGGTGTGACCATCGGAACAGACTCTACACGAGGGAAGCTACTCCCTCGCACCCTCTTCCCCTCTTTGTAGTCCACCACTTCCGCCTTACCGCCCACTATCTATTCGCGCGCTCTTCAAAGGCCTCTTCCGTGTTGGAAGTAGAGGATACGAATCGTGTACTTTTCGACGATATGTTTCGTTGTTTTTGGTAGCCAGACGCGTCGCGGTTATCAATGATGCGTGAAACATAAGCATCAAAAGTACACGATTCGTATCCTCTCGTTGGAAGTTGTCCCAGTCACGCGCGCCGAACCGCCGAGAGTTGACCGTGTAGATGCGATGCGGAAGATACCTACGCACGCTACTTGACCGAGAGAGGACAATCGCCAGCATGTAACATGATGTCACGAAAAGATGGAGAAGTCTGAGCAACAGCACCTCAAGGCAACGGGAAAGCTCAGCGATCAATGTAGAGCTTCCAAAGCGCAACGTCGCTTTGACCGGATTACTTTACGACACGGGCGAGAGGATAGGCTATACTCGGCCAATCTTTGCCCATCGACTGTAGCTACAGTCGAACTGTCTTCGCCGTCTCGCTGTCTTATCGCCTGCTTCTCTGCATAACCTCTGCCTCTTTTCAGTTCTAGAGCAATGACCGCTTCGACGTGCCGCACATTTCACGTACTCAAACCACAGTGTTCTAAATGTTAAGCGAACGAGCCAAAATGCTTAGGATACGGTGCTTTCCGTGCGAGAGTTCCTACCGAAATCAGGGTTATTTTTCGGCATCTCGTTCGCGTAGCATTTGCCCTGTTAGCAGAACACTGTGAAACCGTCTGTGTGCGATGCTGGGGCCTCGTATGACACGAATTGTAGCCGGAAAAAGGGCCGTACCGAAAATAAAATGGACTCTGTGAACAAGATTACTGCGGGCGCACCACGTGGGCGCTCCGCCCGGCCGGCCACTCCCCGTTTCCGGCACGAAAGAAAACGCGTTTTGACCTCCGCTGAGACGCTGGTGTGTCCCTTTGAGGCGCCACACCGCACAGACATCACCCGCTAGCCCTAAGAGAGTGGTAGGCTCTCCGCCATAGCTGTGCTATATCGCACGCCGGAATGATCGCGAACTGGCGCCTGTCTAGTGGAATAAGGCGCCGCGCGTATCTATCCCATCAGCCTATCATCGTCACGCATTCGTGAATAACTCCCACTAAGCGCGCTTTGGGGGACCTCAGGTAGAATATTGAGAAGAAAAAAAAGCTTTCTCAGGATCGGCCTCCTTTAGCCAGTTTCGGTACGGCCCTTTTTCGCTGGATCGTGTAAATGCGGCGCGTTTATGACAACGCGTGCGTGAGACAGCAGGGAAGAAGCGATGGCGATAGCCAGGAAAAAGTAGGTGGACGGGGGGTTCTCTATACAGGTTATCCTGACTCTCTCGGTGTGTGCTCTGGAGTGTGCTTTGGTCACGGCGAACTCTTGGATGTGGGAGTACCGCTGTGTGTTTTTCCTTAATCGGGAGGGGGCGTGCAGCTGGTCAAGTGACCGGGTATGTGGGTCAACCGCTCAGCAGTATGCGTCGGCCTAGGAAGCCTCGCCGTATCGGATACGGTGCAGAGACGGGCAGCCTAATTGACAAGCATAGGTAGAGTGGAATAAACGGCGATCCGCGCAGTTTCTTCCGTTCCAAAATGAGTCGAATTCTCTCCGCACTTTTGCACACTCTCGAACGAGCCAAAATGCTTAGGATACGGTGTTTTCCGTACGAGAGTTCATACCGAAATCCGGCGCATTTTTCCGGGCGTCTCGTTCGCTGAACAACATTTTGGCTGTGTTGTCAGAACACTGTGGCTCTACTAGCGACGGGCGGTGCGCGTTTCTTACGTGGTGCGTCGAACCGCCGATGAGCGACGGTTTCCTCTGAAGCATGGGATGACCGCGTATCGCCGCCTTCGTCTCGCTGCAAAGTTACAGTGATATAAACGGCGATCCGCGCAGTTTCCTCCTTTCCAAAATGAGTCCAATTCTCTGCTCACTTTTGCACACACTCTCGCCGTATATTCGGAACGACTTTCCGACGGATCTTTTTAATCCACTATAAATGTAGTGGATTAAAGGGATCCCCGTCGGAAAATCGTTCCGAATATAAGGCGAGAGAGTGTGCAAAAGTTAGGAGAGAATTAGACTCATTTTGGAACAGAAGAAACTGATGGACCGGTTTATTCCACTATGCCTCGCTAAAGTACCTCTCCTGCGTTTAGAAGATTGCCTCAGTCAGGCACTACTAGCCGGCATTACCGGCAAAACTCTACAACGTTGGAATGTCGATCTTTCAGCTTCAAATGTCACAGTTCGTAATGTAATCTAGGCGCATACATTGTAATTAGAGCTCTGTATGCGGCGTCATTTAGCTACAAACGGGAAAACGCCATCGATGCCGCACCTGTACGTATTGAGCACGTCCGCGAGCTTGTCCGCGTGCGGCTGCGGATGGTGGTGGTGGTGATGGGCGTGCGCGTTGTGGTGCTTGAGGCGCTCCGGTATCCGGAAGGCGGACGGACCGTCGTCCGCGTCGCCGCCGCACTCGTTCTGCGAGGCTGCAAGGAAGGTGGATTATACCCGGCACAACCTCCCCCCTCCTCTACTCTGGACCTGTGATGATAGAGTATAGTAGAATAAACCGGTCCGTCAGTTTCTTTGCTTCTAAAATGAGTCTAATTCTCTCATCTTTGCACACACTCCCTCGCCATATCTATATTCGGAATGATTTTCCGACAGGGATCTTTTTGATCCACTATATTAAATGTAAACGCGCAACATACTTTTTCACACCTTTTTTAGGCTATTTGAGAAGCTCAGAGGACCGCAATAAGCTTACCTATCAAGGTTTACCCTAGGTCAAGTATAGTAAATCATGGGAAGTACGGAAGCTACCTAAGTAGGCGCATTTGTTTCTAACCTCGAAAATCCTCAAGTATAGCGTTCTATTAGCCTGTAAGGGGTGCACACGTGATAGAGGGAACGTGCGCCTGCGCACATTTGCGCATCGATGATCTGCTATCTCGTGAGAGCCATCTCCTTCCCGATAGTAGGGACTGATTGCGCGGTGGGGGGGGGGGAGAGGGGAGAGGGGAGAGGGGAGAGGGGAGCAAGGTCCGATCTATAGAGATTGCCGCCCGATTGGTCACGTACACCTCTGGAGATCGCGACCAAACTAGAGTATAGTATCATAGCCTAGATTCTAGGACGAGTTGTCAGTACTCATTTAGCCGTGTACATGAAGAATGCGTTTCGCTGAACCCACTACACTAGTGAGTGATCGGTATTATTGGAGGAAAACGAACGTTCTGAAATCTTTGCAGCACGCTTCGCTAAATACAGTAAAACTCTCGTGGCAAAATGCCAGCTTAAGCTAATGGCCGGCTCCGGCTGAAGATTTACGGTGGTTAGCGGAACGAACTGTGCAGCTCTCTCAACGTTCATATTCCCTTAAAAATAGATCATTCTCAATATATCAAGCGGTATGCGTGGCTAACGATATGCTAGCCGTACTATTTTTTAAACTATGCATTTCCCTGTGAAATAGCAATAAAGTCATTATTATTATTATTATTTAAACCAAGCGACAGGCCGCCCCCGATATAGCATGAGATATACGGTGGTACTTTGCGCTCTTCGATCGCCGTCTCTCTTCTACCCTTTGGTCAACTTCAACTTGTTGCGTCTGTCCGCTTCCACTTCTTGCCCAGCCGTCCAATTTGGAGCCCGGTACGCATAGATTGAGGTACACTGAGCGAAATTTCACTAGCACACGCTACCACCGTGAAAATTCACTAACCCGCTAGGGAATACTTCCCTAAAAACCGTTGGGTGAGGCTCAATTTTTAGGGAGTTTTCGCTGTGGTATCGTGTGCTAGGGAATTATTCCCTAGCGGGCTAGTGAAATTTCGCTGTGTGTAGCTACCGGCCCCGAAATTACACCGCTCTCTCGCTCTCAGCTAACTCTCCAAGTTCATCGCGATCAGCTCCAATCTGTCATATCTATCTGTCAAGATATGACAGAGACTGCGCCCCTCTTCCATCTCTCCCCAAAGGTAACTCATAAAGGCGTCTCTGACACCATCGCCTGCTCTCTAGCCGTGCTCTGTCCGCTCTGGTCTCTCGTAATCACTCTTCCCCCTCTTCCTCAATCCCCCCCCCTTTCCTCCCCGCAGGATCTGCGATCTGCCTCCTAGATAGCATACATATCCACACCGGGTACGAACTCGTTTTCCTCTGAAGATGCGCACTCCTCCCAGAATAGGGATGGACTGTTCCGATAGTCAGAGCGGTTTCTAAGTATACGTTTCCTCCTAAGATTGAAACCACTATCAGGCCCGGGGATTTTATCTTGTTCTGTTCTCACTTTCCAAATGCTCGTGCTTCGCACGGTTGTTTTCATGATAATAAAATATATGTAATTTTGGCAAAACGCCTGCCACAGACAGCATTCCGCCCGGTGAAGAATGTGTCGAATAACGAATTGACCACCATTTTTGAATTTTCTCAAGAGCGGCTAAACCGATCTACACCAAATTTTCGGAGGTTTTAGAATTCTTAGAGACGAACCTGCGTTTTTAAATTTATAATTTTTCGTTCACTGGTTCGCTTACAGGATCGGATCCTATGCGCGGAAACCGCTATTCGCTATTAGAACGCTTGGAATGCTGTGCTGCCCAGGCTGTTTGGCAGTGTGCCAAGTGTTTGTGTGTGTGTGATGCTCACCGGCCCGTCGAAAGAGGCTGACGTGGTCGAAGGTGAAGTGGGTGGAGGCGGTCTTCGATGAGGTGGGCGTCGAGAAGGCCGAGTCCCCCACGTGCAGTGGAGACAGGCCCGGAGGGGAGAGCGGCGAGAGGGAGGAGGGCATGTTGGTCAGCGAGTGGCCTGAAGAGGGAGATTATTGAAATTTATTATATTAATATTGTAATGTTCTGATTATGACTATGGCTGGGACTGTGTGCACAGCGACCATGGTCAGGGCGTGGTTTGCAAGATAAATTTAGTTGAGTGAACGCCCCTCGAGGAGCGGCTAGCGGAGAGATAATGTTACGATAAAGATGCGATGTCGGGTGACGATATCGTTATGCAAAATATCACAGATAATATTTCCTTCTTCCTACAGTGTCGTTGAATTACGTTTTTTTTCTTCACGCAACCAATAAAAGGGAGTGTGAACGGGAGGGAAGCCTGCTGTTACAGACTGTTGGAGCTGTTCTAGATAGTAGGCTATGATAACAAAAACAGAAAGTCCTGAGGTTTTTTTCCTCATCCAGAATGGCGTAGCTGAGCGAGCGAGCAGCATTGTTCTCCAGCAATACACTGAGCAAAATTACCCCAGCTTACGCCTCATGGGGTAAATTCAAAACGTCTTTTACCCCAGATGACTGATGTAATTTCAAATTTACCCCAGCCAGTCGGTGTAAAATTTACCACATAAGGCGTAAAGCTGGGGTAATTTCGCTCAGTGCACGCACTCAAGACGTGGAGCGGGGGCGACAGCTGGACGGCCGAGTCGCCTCCACTGCTCAGCCGCTCGCTGCGCCACCGGGTAAACGACGACGTCGACGGCTGCATTCTGACAGGCGTCGGCGACAGGACGTCCGGCTGCAATCCGAGGGATTACGGTACATTTCCATGATTTCATCACCGGTTGTCGACTTTAAGTACCGATATTTGGACACCATAAGGCCGTAATGCTAAAACTTTTGCGCACTATCCACTTGATAGTGGGAGTGGTCAACTGACATATAAGGGAAAAAAATCAGAAAACGCGCGCCGCAAAATGCGTGAACCGGGAAGTATATGTGGGCGAGACTGCGAGGAGGGCAGAGAAGAAAATCACGGGTGATGCGTCTTGTCTGGAGATAAGGACGGGTCCCCCCACCCCGCGAATCAGCGCAATCAATGTTCAGCACATTGTCGTGCACTCACCATCTATGGACAGACTAAAGCGAGAAAAAAGCTTTGGGTCCGAAATGTGTCCAGTTCTCTCGCTAATACTTTCGTTTACGTTTCGCAATGTTGTATGTCTTTGCTCTATTATATAATAGAATTTTATTGCTAACGGTGGTTTGTCTATCCAGAGGGGTTTTCAACTATCTGCTATAAAGTATTATAGTTTTGGGACGAGAAAATAGGGTATTTAGTTAAAAAAATAAGCATATGGTGTCATTCCCATTCCATGACATAAATACGCAGCCCCACATTCCGTGCTATCGTATGCACACGCGCCGTTATCAGCCTCCCACACCGACGTTGATAAACCCTCGGTCTCCCTCCCCTCCCCTCCCTCACCCTACGCCCTCAAAGAGATCATAAAAGGCGGTGGCGGCGATTTTTGTTCCGCCACACCCAGTGATTAAGTGCCGATCAAGAGACTGAGAAGGCACAGTATTCTGCCCGGTGAACGAATGTGTTTAATAGCGAATTGACCACCATTTTTGAATTTTCTCACGAGTCGCTAAGCCAATGGACACCAAATTTTCATAGAACAGAGAATTCATAGACACGAACTTAAGTTTTTAAGTTTATAATTTTCATTGACTGATTCGCCTACAGGATCGAATCCTATGTGCGGAAACCGCTATTCGCTATTAGAACGCTTGGAATGCTGTGAAGGGGGAGGTGAATCACATTGTTCTATATGTTAAGCGAACGAGCCACAATGTTTAGTGTACAATGTTTTCTGTGCAAGAGTTCCTACCGAAATCAGGGTTATTTTTCGGCATCTCGCTCGCTTAACATTCGCACAGTTGTCAGAACATTGTGGAATCGGCACGTAGAGTGTCTCATTAGACGGGCGATATGATTGAGCAAAATACGGTCCCTCATTGTCAGTAAGAATTAAACGGCGAGGGGCGGGGACGTGAATGAGCACGCATTTATATCTCTGGTATTGGAGCCCATGATGGGTCCACCTTCCGGCCCATAATTTCTACAATATTGTATACATGATGGGTCGGAAGGTTCTGCAGATACTAGAGTCTTCTGATGCTTATGTTTCATGCATCATTTATAACCGCGACACTTCTCGAGACCAAAAAGAATGAAACATATTGGCTAAGAGGACTCGATTGCAGATCTCTACTGGATACCGCAGATAGCCATGGGCTCGCTTTGCCTATTCTCCTCATACAGGCTACAGCCCTGAGAAACGTAAACTAACCCAGAAGTTCATTTTTTGCTTTCTTGCGAAATCAATCTTCGTTATTTTAGTTCATTTTTTCGATGTTTCTGAATGGTTTTCTAAAAATTATTTTAACCATTGTGGAATAGTAGGAATATTACTTTCAGCCGAACTCAAGGTTCGCTCACGGCTCCAATACCAGAGTAGACACTCTCAGCACAGAGGTTCTAGTGGGCGCCCCACAAAGACACATTGTGAGAGGTTGACTGTGAGTCAGTATCTGTCATACGCTCCATGTACAGCTGTATTAACTCCGTAGCGTTTGCCTACCCTTCTCACCTTTGAGCCGGTCCCACTCTGTTCTAATGGCCAGCGCAGTCAACCCACTACTCCTCGAAATAGCTCCAGATCATTCCCCACTCCTAATAACCCCCTCCCCCCGTCTACCCCGTTCCTCTTCCCTTATTATCTCCAATTCGTCACCTCCCGTCAGACTTTTCATTAACACGATGCCCCTAGAAATAATGCGACTCGGCCGTTGTTTCATGCATATCTATAAGCCCCTCCTCATCAACTATGGTTATTTAGTGTTGACCAGAGACTGAAAAAGTCACGTTCGTTTGCAAAAGGTGATGTGATGAGAAGTACTTATCAAAGCTAGCGTAGACTGATTGTGAGCTAAAATTCCCTAACGCATGCTAACACATTGAAAGCATAAATTCATAAAAAAATTGCCTATGTTATAGTGGGGTGTTATAGTGGGGTGGTACGATGGTAGGGAATAATTCCCTAGTTGGCTAGTCAATTTTCGCTGAGTATATTATATACTTGGAGCTAGAAATAGTAAAAATAAGCAATAAAAAGCGAAAAAATGCAAGTATGACACACACATCAGCTGCAGGTATGGAAAAGTATAATATACTTTTCCATACCTGCAGTTGTTTGCTATGTTCTATGGTCCGCTTGTCTTGCCAATAATTCAGTAAACTTCAGTTTCAAGCTGAAATTCATATATTCGCTTTTCACAATGTACGCCGAGCTCCCCTGGAGTGCCCGATGAATTACGCATTCTTTAGTCCACCCCATCGTGTATCGCTGCTCTCATTCTATGCCCTCGTGCCTGGCTAGAATGATCAACGAGTGACGAAATTGACGAAATTTCATGGTGACTGGCCCGCGCAAAGCTCAGCATACATACGAGGATATAACCCCATCTCTCAGCTTTCTTTGTATAATACCAAATGCGTCCGGTTCTCTCCCCCTTTTCACACGTCGTTCTCGCCTAATAAGCGATGCTATCGGTGGTACATGATTCCGTGCAAAAGGTAACCGACAATAATATTTGGCCGTCGGGCACCGGATTATCCAATCTCCGGCGACCTTTCGCGCGAAAGGCTCACGTTTCCGTGGTCGTCGTGTATTTACACAACATGCGCATCCCTCATTAATGCAGATTTCCCAGTCACATTGCCCAGCTCCCACCTCCCCCCGCTAGTTTTCTTACAGACAGACCGCTTAGCATTTGCATTTCATTAATCCCCCAAGCAAATCTCACGCATCTTGTAAGCTAAGGAAGCTTGGAAAGCTTACGCCAGGCGTGTAGAACGGTGAGACGAGTGCGGATACGGTGGCCGACGTTTCGGAAACGTCGCCCACCGAGTCACCGCCCGACACGCAGACGGTCGGCAGCTGGAGCGGCGGCTTGTGCCGGCCAAGCTTCGTCGCGCGGTCCATCCTGAGAAATGTGAATTTTATTTTGGCGGGAAACTGCGCCAAAAGGCTCGACGCACGCACGCGACATACATAGTGAAGACAATCGCGGAGTGAGATGAGGGCTATTTGTCGCGGAAGAGAGAAGAGGGGGGGGAAGGAGGGTGTGGGTGGGGGGGAAGAGGAAGGAAGGGGAAGATGAGAGAAGAGGAGGGGAGGTATCGCAAGGGGCGTACTATTCACTGAAGCGCAATTATGCGGCTCTCAGAACGGAATGCCAGCGGGGGGGGGTAATGCAATGTTGCGGACAGTAAGACAGTAAGGCAGAATAAACGATAACACGACAACATTACGCAAGTCGTGGTGAAGAACTTAGATGGGATACCATAGTGGATTAAAAAGATCCGTCGGAAAGTCATTCCGAATATAAGGCGAGAGAGTGTGCAAAAGTGAGAGAATTAGACTCATTTTGGAACGGAAGAAACTGACGGATCGGTTTATTCCGCTATGACTAGCACGATGGCTAAAAATAAAGCTGAATCGCATTGATAGTATTCTGTGCCTTATCTCTACCGACTAAAACCTAATCGCTCGCGACTGTCCGCGAGGTGTTCGGTAGCGAGACAGAGTGGCGTTAGAGGAGCGTTACAGACAGACCCAGATAGAGGTAGACAGATCGACAGACAAGTCTGCCGGACACATGTAGAATGCAGTTGCAAGAGTGAGCGAGTAAGCGTGGAGAGTCGGAAACACGCCCATTTTCTGGGAATCTCTCTCTCTCGCTTCGAGCGCGCAGAACTCTAGTGAATGAATGAATGAGTGAATGAAAGCTGCACACAACGTCTAGTGACATTAGCCAAAGGTCGGACGGGACTGTGTGTTTTAGGCGGGAACTTTACCAGGCTCTAGGAATCCAGCCTGTCGATTTCAGAGTGAGGTGTTACGCAAATGTGTTACAAGACTATGGTGATAGCATGCAATCATGTTCGCTTTTTAAAGCATTGGTAGTGTTACGTTTGAAGAAGTGAAGGCATCTCACCAGCTAGGCAGAGCTGATGAGCTAATTACGGTATTGAAAGTGGCAATCGGAAAGTGTCATGCTGATGCGAAGTTCTGGGAACGCTCGGTGAACCAGGAAGATACATTGTAACGAGATATGTCGTGCAGGCGAGCGCAAGGAATTATATAAATATATATATATATATATATATATATATATATATATATATATATATATATATATATATATATATATATATATATATATATATATATATTATATATATATATATCCTACATTTTTCGAAGTATCCATCATTATTTCAGTCGACAATCGCGCTAAGACCCCGAGTATGCGTCCGAATTCAGGGACACGGTACCATAGATACGGTACAACCGCCTCATTCTCGCACACAATTCGCGCTTTTGCACAATTCCCGGCCCGGACATATGTTTCCGAATGTCTCCCCGGCTGCATTTTCTCTCCATTTTCAGCTGCTCCTACGAGCGCTACAAGAAGTTTCCGAAGTGATTTCACCCGCAAAGGAAAAAAGCGAAAGAATATAGTAGTTTTTTTTTGTTTTGAATGAGCTGACAATAAAAGGCATTTCGAAAAATCATGGGGAAAACGTTTCGATGATGGCATTGCGAATGACTGCACCTTTAGCGTATCAGAACAATGAGCATCAGAATGTCAGAATGTGAGGTAGCGGGAAATGTGCAATTAGCTAAGAGAATCGAACAATAAACTGATGTAAACTGTCTCTGAACTAGCGCTAACCAACGAAAGACACGATCAGAGGCTAACGGAAGATGGGGCATTTTCTAAAGCAATACGGTATCTGTCCGAAAGCCGGGAAATAGTGAACCTCCGGATTTGATACTTCCCGGATTCGCCGGTTGTAGCTCTGTGTAGGAGGACGGGCCGTGATTTATAACTGAGCGTTCCGTTCCGGCGAGCGAAATGTAATATATGGACGCCCACACGCATTCACTGGCACAGTGGGAGACATAGAGGGGATACACGAGAAATAGCCGGAGGCTTACTGGAACTGGAACTGTGGGTGGAATGCTAAATAACGCTCCTTCGGGGGATTCTGATTCTGTAACCTTTGCCACGGCTAACTGATTTGCGCATAGTTATGAGCTAGATTCTCTGAATCGCTAGCTCGGTTATGCTTCAGTTTTCCTGCTCTCGCGTGAAACAACACATAGATGGAAAATCTATAAAACTGTTCTACACTGTTCTCGGAGCCGATCTATCCCCTCCAAACCGTCTTCTAAAAACTAAAAGTAATGGCGACAACTGCGCAGGCGCTCAGAAACTGCACCTGGTGAAGGTTCGTCAGAGCTCACGTCAGTCTGAACATTTCGGGGCGTGTTCAATTCGTAGTGTCGAACCTAGATTTTTAAATTCATGAATTGTTGCTAACTGGTTCGCGTACAGGATCGGATCCTATGCGCGGAAGCCGCTATTCGCTATTATGACGCTTGGAATGCTGTGCAATTTTCGGCCTATCCTTCAGCTGGCTTTCCAAACTACGAAAAACAGCGAAGGAAAAGCTTAGGAAATTAACGACATTTCCGCGATGTATTCATAAGAAGTGCTCTAAGGTTAACGGAAAATGGTAAAAAAAAAACGAAAAAGTGGACCCAGGCAAAACACAGATCGTCGGTTGGATAATTGGCACCTTGACCAGAGAGACGCATTGCTCATTCGTTGTGGGAGGTGCGTCAGACAGACGTCTGATCTACCCCTTAGGAGGTGGACAGATGGGGGGGTGAGTCACCAGAAGGGCTGGGCGCAAGCTACTCAGAGATGACTAGGATATTGATAAATACATCCTGAGCCATATAAATCAAACATAATACTGATGAAGGTGATAAACCTAAAAAATAAACCATAATATTGTAGAACACACGTGAAGAGGAAGCGCCGAAAGTAGCACTATCAATTGGCCACAATGATGCCATAAACGAGAGTGCTCGAACACCGGTGTACACTGAGCGAAATTTCACTAGCACACGCTACCACCGTGAAAATTCACTAACCCGCTAGGGAATACTTCCCTAAAAACCGTAGGGGGAGGCTCAATTTTTAGGGAATTTTCGCTGTGGCATCGTGTGCTAGGGAATTATTCCCTAGCGGGCTAGTGAAATTTCGCTGAGTGTAGGGCACACTAAATAACGGATGAGAAATGCCACCGAAAGTGCGGATGTGAAGCGTTCGCTAGGGAAAGACATGCTAGAATCGAGCGGGGGGGGGGGGGGAAGCCCCAGCGAAGGAGTTGGGATTAACACTTGTTATTCCTCTCCCCCCCCCCCCCCCCCCCATCGCCGCGGTACGTCAGTGATAACGCTGAGTGAGCCAAATTATGGGATTTGCGGATTATCCGCAAGGCGAGTAGGAGACGTGCGGAGGGAATCAGGGAATCAGGGGGTGTTGCGTAGTGGCTAGGAGAAGGCTTGTGATTGACTCGTAGGCTAAGAGTTCCTGGAACAATGGATAACCGAAGATCTAAACCGTAGGCTTAGGCTGTGAGTAGATGTTTAGTGTGCAAGGTAATTTCCAGAGATTACGCTGTTACTGAGAAAAAAAGCGCAATAATATCTATAACGTAGGCACAAATCTGAATTACGGAGTGCTAAGAACTAAGGTTATTATGGCTGACGACATTTTTGTCTAGTAACTAGACTAATAAGGGCCACCAGGCTGCCTTTATGGGGGAACTAGACTCAAGCATGGTTGGGAAAGGCTTCTAAGAAAAACAGAGGCGCCCGAGACACCGCTAATGAACGCAGTTTGAAACATATTCTGAGGAAATACTTGTGCCTTATTAATCTTGTGAAATAATGAAGTAATTATCTTGAAGTGGTTTCAGAAGGCGCAAACTGCTCATGATGAGCCATAAATACTCCATGAAAGTGGTTATTTATTTTCGCAAGATATGTTTTTTAAACATATAGACTAAAAAAGAGAGAAGGTTTGTCTGAAGACAGATTGGCCGCGATCAGTTCTATGCACAATAGTGGCGCGTGGGCTGGCCTAAGTGCCCTTGAGCACGGTGATATATAACCAAGGAGGAGAATGAATGAATGAGGGGGGGGGACGAAAGCAACCGTCTAGCGTCTTGTACGGAATGGTATAGTGGAATAAACGGCGCTCCGTCAGTTCCTTTCGTTCCAAAATGAGTGTCTAATTCTCTCACTTCCGCACACTCTCTCGCCGTATATTCGGAATGATTTTCCGACGGGGATCTTTGTAATCCACTATACTTTTGCGAGGATCAGGTGAAGAATGCGAAAATCTCTTGAGGATAAAAGACAAGCTGGACGGGGCTTGAAAACCAGGCACTTTCTCGCGTTCAAAAGACGATATCACTCGAAAGAATGAAGAGACTCCGGCGCTAAACGCGCGCTTGCTTTCCAAACGCTAAGGCCAGCAACACAACGGCGTGTTCCCTGGGATGGCGGGAATACGGAAAACGTGGGGGGGGGGAGAATGGATGAGAGAAGGGGGGCGGGGGGGGGGGCAACATAGCCCAGCAGACGGCAACTACTTTCCCTAATGAATCCGAGTAGTGTGATACCGTAATCCGGTAAGAACGCAGGGCAGTGATGTCACACGATAAGTGAATAGGTTGCGACGCGAATAGCCTCCGCGGTGGTCCCGTTTTCGCCCAGATGACATCAGTGGAGTGGGCGAGAGTAGCAAAACTGTGCACAATATCACTATTACGGGGGCAGTAAGGCGCTCAGAATAGCGTATCATACTTGAGAGTGATGCTGGATAAGTTGAAGTGGCTACAAGTTTAGCGTGCGTTGGTTGTGATAGCTTTGATCTGATAAGAATCAGATTGCTCACTTGAAAGAAGTTTCTTTTATAGATATAAGTGAAGCTACGATAGCTTCACTTATAGTGGAATAAACCGATCCGTCAGTTTCTTTCGTTCTAGAATGAGTCAAATTCTCTCACTGTTGCACACTCTCTTGCTTTAGAGTCGGAATGATTTTCCGACGGATCTTTTAATCCACTATATATAAGGCTCCCAGTGAGCGCTTACATTTGCCTATTTTTCTTGGTATAAGTTTTTCTAGGTACGCGCAACAATGGCATTCCTTTCGTGGGAATATCGCTTTAATAGGCAAACCTTTTTTGCCTGCGACATTTAGGAATTCCAGTGAATGGCGTACATAACACAACCGGAATGAGAACAATTGCGCGAACTTGGTTGATGATTAAATTGTTGCGCTCAAATAGATATTTTTCGGCTCTGTCCTGTATCATGGAATCATTGGAGTTCCAACAGATAAAAGAAGCAAAGAAAGTAAAAGAAAACTAAGATGGTCGAAGAAGGCGAAAACTAATATGTTCTAATGCCTGAATATGTTGAGAACACGCATGTGACAACACTAATAACCGATCAATCGCGAGCTTCAAAATCGATTTCGCACTGAAAAAAGTTCATCGCGATCAGCCACAGATAGGAAACGTCTGGGTGGGCGATGTGATACAGCAAGCGAGAGAGCGTGCTGGATCGAGAGAGCACCAGAGAAGCAGAGACCGGAGAGGATTGGCGCCCCTCTTTCTATGCGGCAGGTGTGGCTGTGCAGGTGCCAAATAGGGAGGGGAATATGTCTGGTAGGGAAATCGAGAAGAAGCAGGAGAGTTGCGAGCGAATCAGAAACGAATGACTTTCTAGAACAAAGGTCGGAGAAACTCGCAATTTCTTAGGTTTTAACACCGAACTGCATATGGATAAGTTCTGGAGAATGGAGAAGTTCTGGAGAAGAATTAGGGAAAACTCAAGACTATAATTAAAGTTCCCGGCTTTTCAGGGCTACCAAAGCTAGAACGAAACGGAACGTACACTGTGTGAGATTTATGACTAGCGTGGAATGATTTTATGCAAACAAGCGTTCACTCATAGATTGCCCCTTTTCCTCAAATGTGACGTGCCTGGAAGCAGCTCTTACCATGACTAGCTCGCTGACGGTAAACCCGATTATTACCCGCGTAATGGCTATTTTCAGTTAAGCTCAAGAATATGGTTTTTCAGAAAAAAATCTCAATTTATTAGGTTGTCCGGAAAGTAATCCAAGAAATTTTTCTTTCTAGCATTTTATTTTTCTTTCCTTCAAGGCATTATCTATCAGCCAAAGGATGACAGTGATAGATACATCTGTCCATGTGTTACTCGATGACATAGTTGTTATAAGCTCACAGTGTGATATCTTCCTGGTGGGTTGCTCTAAATCAAGGACATCTGATTTTTTCAAGGGTAGTTTTCGAGTGCCATTCTAGGTACTGCTAGGGGTGGAGTGATTGAGACCAAACACCATTTACCAGAGAACATGTATAGTAAGGATTCTAAAAATTTTAGTATACTGTAGGTTGAGGACAAATTCATGTTTTATTTGGCTTGAAAATACTTCGGGTGAGATACTTTTCGCACTCCCTGCGAAAAGTAGAGTGATATTTGGAAACTCTGCTCCTTTCTCTTGTTTCTTAGCTCAGGGAAAGATAAGTATTAGTGTCTTAGGATGCTTGGGCCCTTACGTATTCCACATTATCATGACTAGCCGAAATTCGCTGATCCTAGGGTGCTACGGTAATGTATTGCACTCGGTGGTGATGTTTTCTAAAATAAACGTTTCTCAAATCCCGTGAGAGATAAGCAAGAGATTGTATAGGGATTATATCTGAATTACTACTGCCTATGATACATTACCAATGCTTATTTCATCCTAAACATGTTAAATAAACATTGTCTGAAAAGGGTTCCCTGCCCTAGGGGCTACCTAAGACACAGTGTTCTGACAGCAGTACACATGTTAAGCGAACGAGATGCCGAAAAATAACCCTGATTTCGGTAGGAACTCTCGCACGGAGAACACCGCATCCTAAGCATTTTGGCTCGCTCGCTTAACATTTAGAACATTGTGAAGACCGCGGTGCCAGCTGTGTTCCAAAGCTCCGATTTTTTCTATGCTAAATAAATATCAATTAAACTAGCTATTTAATAAAGATATAGATACACACTTCAAAAAGTACTCTTCTATCCCCTATAGGTAAGTTCGCCTCACGATACACCGCTCTTTTGAGAAGTGGAAAGAAAGAACGAAGCACGCTACTCGTTTTGGCAACTCTTTCACGTTTCCCTCATTATTTTCTCTGCGCGATCAAGTTTGACCAAACCTTGTGTCACCCATACATAGGGGCATCCTTGCTCTGTGAGTTGAGGATACAACAGGAACTGGCCATCAACTTTCAGCACAGCCTTCTGAACAGGCCGCATGTTTCCGCGATTCCGGCCTGCCAATTCGAAGCTCCGCCCCTTTTCAAATCTCTCTAATTAGTACCAATCGATTCCTTTTGACCTAGGCTCTAACCATCCAACATATAGAAGAACTACGTAAGCATACGAAATTTCTATATAAAGAAAAGTATGTTTTTACTAATAACAAGAACAGAACGCAGTGCTTTCAGTTAAAATAGCGCGAGCCAAAGGGAGTAGATGGATTTGATGAGTTTGTTCCTACGACCAAATTGTAAAAGTAGGTAGCTGCACCAGTGTAAGTCAGGGGTAATACTAAAGTTCAAGGAGCGTAGGTGTAGGTAGGTAGTAAAAGTATAAGATTGAGATCTGTTGAAACGGTCGAGAGAAAAAATTCCGAAAAAATTCTTGGATTACTTTCTGGACAACCTAATAGATCATGGACGCTTCTACACAGAGTGAAATTTCCTCAGGGGAAACATTTCCCAGTCGAATAGGGAAATTTCGCTGAGTGTAATTCTATTATAACTTGTACTTAGGCATAGGTACGCTGGCACCATAGATAAACTAGACGTCTTTCTACCTATTTAGAGTCTGGGGGACTCCACCTTCCGGTAAATCTCGAGGTGTGTAAGTATAATTGGACGGTTCACACGACCCATTACAGCGCGTAGACGTGCGCATGACGTTTCCGCGCTATTTTCAGACCGTTTTCAGATAACATATAGCTTATCTTCGGGCGAAACTTCGAGAGGCAAATGTGAAATATATAAACCGCCGCTCAGGGTTAGTAAGCATAACATAATTATGGCATAGTTATAGAAAGATGATCTTGGAAAGGACAGACGGGGCGCAAAAAGGAATAGGCAGTGTATTATGCTTACTGATAAGGGCAGGAATGCGACGAGCACGAAAGGAGGGGTTGGTATGATGAGTAGGCTTCTCTTTTTGACGCTTTTCCAGGGTTACGATTCAGTTTTTTATTGCTCTGTAGGCACATCCCGGAATTTAAAGAAGTCTGAAACATGTCCGGAAAAAAGCGTCAAAAAGAGAACAATAATGATGAGGTCTACGTGACAATGCGTAGACGCCATTCAAGGCGCTCTTTCGTGGTGTGTCGGTGATAAGATTTCTGCAGACGGGTAAGGTTATTGTAAGCACTGACACTTACGAACAGAGGGCAGGAGATGCGCCGTGAGACTAGAGCATCATGCCATTCGGGTCTTTTTGATGCATATGTTTCATACCTCATTCATAACCGCTGCGCGTCTCGTCACCATAGCAGCGAAACATACTGGTCAAGACGACCCGAATGACCTGCTCTACTTGAGACTTTGAACTGGCGATGATATAAGAAGGGGTAAAAGGCAAGACTTCCAAGCAAAATTTGGCGAGAGGCATGAATGAATGAAGGCGGTAATATACAGTGATCAGTAGTATCTTACTGTATTGTCTACTCTTGCTCGCATTTCCCTGTGATCTGCAATAAAATCTATCTATCTATCTATAGCAGAGTTGCTAGTGATCTTAGCTTGGACTTTGATCTTTGCCCTTAAAAGTGAGTCTCGCAAGCCTAGCAAGGACCGTTGGTCAAGTGGCGTCGTGGGCAGGGAGCTCTCGATTTTCACGTGCCGTACCGCGCAAAGAATCGTGCAATAATATGCTAATTTCACGGAAAATATGCAAATTTAGGGAAATCAAGGCTTGGAAAGGGGGGGAGGGGTTTAAATAGCTGATTGTGAGGTGAGGAGGCGAGCGGGTGGCTTGGACAGGAGAGGGAGAGTACGAGGGAAAGACACACTCACGATGCGTCACTCATATAATCGAGATAAGCGGGACACTGTAGCGGGACTTGCGAAATTGAAGTTAAAAATTAGTGAATCTTCGTAGAAAGATTGGTATTTCTAATGAAAAAGTTCCGTGTCTCATGCCAATTTCAAATTAGTCGTTGATAAGTAAACTAGAAGCTGGAGCAGAAAATAGGTATTCGAGTCGAAGATCGGGTTAAGGTAATGGAAAGCGTGTCTCAACCAGGAACTTTCTCTCTCTCCTTTCCCCTATATGTTGGGTGGGAGATGCACATACTCAGTGATGAATAAACAAGGAGCAAATTCGAGGAAGAAGGAAGAGGGGGGAAAGGCAGAGGGGGTGGACTAAGAGGAATGGTGGGAGAGGATAAGAGGGAGGGGAGACAGAGAGAGAGGGAGTGGGCGCGAAACTGAAGACATACCGGAAAAGGGGCAGGGGAGGGGAGAAAGCTTGGCTGGGTTCCGAAACGTGGCGAGGAAGTAACGCGTTTGAGGTCACTGGGTAAACACGGGTGCTCGGGAGCATATACTCGACGATGTTTGGAGTTCAATATGATGAAATTAGGCAATTCCTTGCACGAAACGCATCCTTTGAATGTGTAGAAGAATTTTCGGTGCTCAGAACATTTTTGCGCAATTTTTGTTTAAGGGAGACTCTAGTTGCAGCACAAAACGTCAAGTCGCATTTGTTCCATGCCGCTTCTTTGTCCCCCACCCCCTTATATCCCCTCCCCTCGTCCCCCCCTCCACTTCCAACTGTGCGTAATGCAATACAAGAGGCCGTATCTATGTCTGGACACCCCGTTGTGCTGCTGGAGGGGGTGGCATACCCCTGAGGGGTGTTCACTATTAGCTAGAGCTTAGGGACACGCAGAATTTGTACAATATATACTGTTAACGAAGCTCAATTAAAGGAGCCGGCCCACGAGTACGGTAGGATTTGAATTCCCGCGCTACCCTGATATATCAATTTAGACCTTTCCGCCCATCTTTTCTGATCGTTCTTTTTACCAAGATGATCAGAACAATGTAACAAATCATTTTGTCAATATATCAGATCTGTATCTCTTCTCAGTCGGCTAATATATCCGATTTTGTGAAAAGCGCATTGCTTTTTGCACCTTCAATACTCCGTGGAGAGTGAATGAAATCGCATAAAACTCGGAATACCCGATCAGGATGATTAGATCTACCGAATGACGTAAAGAGCCAATATGGTCAGAAATTCGTGGTACGGCTCCTTTAAATTGTAAACGTTTCCAGCATTAACCCACAGTATTCTGACAATAGGGAAAATGTTAAGCGAACGAGATGCCGAAAAATAACCCTGATTTCGGTAGGAACTCTCACACGGAAAACACCGTATCCTAAGCATTTTGGCTCGTTCGCTTAGCATTTAGAACACTGTGAACCAATAAAGTGCCCAGAACAAGACAAGATGATGGAGAATAGCTTTCGACGTGATACATTGAATAGTGCACCTATCCAGCCTCCTCGTGCTCCTTACCCCATTCCTATACAGCTCCCCACCCCCCGCTCTTGCCGCGAGTCTCTAGACTCGATTAACACTAGCGCTCTGGGGACATGCCTGGGGGAGAGGAATAGCCTGGGGGAGGAACCTTACGCGAAGTTTGGCAGGATACTGAGAGGAATGGAAGGTCTACATGATAAGGTCGGATATATGAGATCAAGGAAAGATGATGAAAGGCAAAGACCTTTCATCATCGTAGGGATAAATAATATAATGTGAATAGAGTAAATTAAAGGACACTGGTCGATAGCTGCTTCGTGAGGGTCGAAACCGACGACGCACCAGAGATAACATCTGGAAAACAAAGGTTGTGTTTAGGCATTGTTCGGAGACAAGGTGGACAGTTTCTGTTTGCGCGACGCGACGCGAAAACGGGAAAACTAACAGAAGAACCCGGGGCGCAACATGATGGTTGGACAGTACAATCGATATACGTTCGCAAATCGGTGAGGTGCTCGGAATAACGGGTTCGCGTCCCGATCATGCCTCCGATAACAGGGCAAAAGCCGAAGATCGTAGAACCATGACTGCCAGGATCCTAATTACTGTTGACACGGTAGACACAGCGGATAGACCACCAATTTTTCGCCCATAACAGTAACCATTGATGGCCAAATCGTCTATTTCGAGGCCACTCTACGCGAATTTCAATCGAAAGAAGCCCGTCGGCGGTTGAATTATTAGCGAGTAACAGCCGGCCGAACACTTTATTTGACGAGACATGGCATTTGGAGCAGCATCTAGACTAGGTTCTGGCCGAGAGCAAATACAATGAGCCGAGGGAACTTCAGGAAGACAGTTTAATGTGGAAAAAATTATAGTTATCGGCGTTGCATATGTACCTAGTCATAGCTTGTCGAATAACAAGTAAGAAGAGATAATTTAGGCATACTAATCTACGCTGAACCAGTATACAAACGGCCCAATGAGCAAAAGATTGAGCAGCTTATGCCGGCATGAAGCAAGGTCGTGCGAACCTAATGCCGCAAATTCCGGCTCTAAACTCCGGCCATGAATATCCTCTAAATCCCGGCGGTCGCGCGGCGGACGCGGAACCGCTGTAGAGGATAAGCGAGGGAGATCGTAGGGCGGTGGGGAGGCACGATCTATGAACAGGCGATGGAATGCCAATGGAACACGGAATCTGTAAGACTTAAAGATACACTACTTAAAGACTTCTACTTAAAGACAAAGACTTAAAGATTAAAGATTTAAGCAAATTCAGTCAACGCAATTCAGACCAGAGCATTCGGTGCTATAGTGGATTAAAAGATCCGTCGGAAAATCCTTCCGAATATAGGGCGAGAGAGTGTGTAAAAGTAAGAGAATTAGACCGATTTTGGAACGAAAGAAACTGACGGATCGGTTTATTGCACTATATACGTCAAGCGTGGTCTAAACCCTTTTGACGCTTCACAGTGTTCTGACAGCAGTGAAAATGTTAAGCGAACGATATGCTGAAAAATAACCCTGATTTCGGGTAGAAACTCTCGCAGCCAAGTGGTTCGTGGACGTATCAACCATACGCTCAGCGAAATTTCACCACCATACCGCACCTAGTGAATCATTCACCACACAAATCTCACCAGCCCGCTGGTGAATTGTGCGCCATTCACCAGCGGGCTGGTGAAATTTGTGTGGTGAATGATTCACTAGGTGCGGTATGGTGGTGAAATTTCGCTGAGTGTAGGATCTTGCGATATAAGAGGCGGTCATTTAAAAATAACAAAGTGTGACAAAAAAAAGGCCGGTCGATTTGTCACGAAGAGGCGAAAAAACGAGCTTGTCAAATCGAACGACGTTCGATTTGTCATGACAAATCGAACGCGGTTCTTTTCGTCATGACAAATCGAACGTGGTTCTTTTCGTCATGACAAATCGAACGTCGTTATATTTG
>LS842642.1:15850-34830 GCA_900490955.1 Micoletzkya japonica
GCTACCTCACCTCAGAAAATCTCGCCATTAATTCGGAGCTCGCCATTTTTGGCGAGAGAGCACGCGTTTTTGAGAGAGCAAAACTGAGCAGTAGATCTGTGCTCTCTTTTGCTCTCTTCATTTTGCATACTCTCTCGTCGCTCTCTAGCTCCCAATTAATCTCGAGATAATTGCGAGACTCACTCTCCACTGATCTACCTGTCGACCGCAAAAGGTAGGACGGGGTAAATTAGAATAAGTTTCGCGGGCCCCGCTCATTGGAGCAGATGGGGTGATGGGTAAGGAAGGCGCAGGGTAAGCAGTTTCTTTGATGGTATAGTGGTAAAGTATCCAACTGGTGTTCGGCAGCCGCGGGTTCCAAACCCCATGGCTGAAAAGGTTTGCTGGTGGTGATGCTCAAAAATAGGTCTAGATTACTTGCAGTTTATCTCATCACATAATGGCGAGCTCCATTTCAAAATGAGCAGATAATCTCGAGATAATTTCCCACATTGAACGTACGGCTGGTCCGCGTTCTCTGCAAGACAACCGTGGATCTATAGCGTTCCGCAAGCATTCCCACACCTGGAAAAATGGCGAACCGATGGCGATTCTAGACAAGAAAGAACTTGGAGAATTTGGCCTGCCGTGCTAGAATCTCGGACAAAGCTCTCACTATTATCCCCGGAAATTGTTCTTGCTGCAATCGTAAAGTACAGCAATCTACGGTGTATTCTTGGCCTTTAGCATAGCTCGACAACGTGACTCTAAACACCGTAACGGGCTAGCTCTCAAGGATATTATTTTGGAATCACCAAAAGACTAATTGCGCATACTTGAAATAGGTTTCTTGTAAAAATATGTCCACGTTGGGAATCAAGGCACTCAACTATATGATGCCAACTCAGGGAGACCTTATTCTCTCTCTGATTTATCTGGTTTCGCCGAATGCCCAAGTACCACAGTATTCTGGCCTAAGCCAAGACCTTTGGAAAGCCAAAAATCGGACGATTATTACCAATTCTGTAGGTTTGGTGCGCCTCGCACAAAGCATACTGTAGGCGACGTTTCCTAATTCCGTCAAGACTCTAGTTTCATGTTGTGATTTTGAAATTTTTCCCTTCATGTTCGTTTATTCGTTTGGTTTTTATATGTTTTGTCATGTTTGTCGATTTCATAATGCTTTATAGGCAAAGAAGCTGCCGTAGTCAGAGATTATCCTGAAGAAGAGGAAGCAGAGGACCGAACAGCGTGCCAAGGTTGTACAGAACTCGCGTAAGTTACTTCGATTATTGGGTAGTTTGTATGTTCTATTATTAAAACGTGGTGGGTTGATTGCAGAAGCAATGGGTTGATTGCAGAAGCAGAAGGATAAGCGGCAGAAGATCTTCAAGCGTGCCGAGAAGTACATTCTTGAGCACAGACGGACGAAGCGTGAGCAGCTCCCTCTGTCGTGCGGCCTCCAAGGTTCGCAATAGTTTTTTTATTATGCTTGAAATACTGTTTTATTTTCCTGTGCTTATTTCGAGGTATTGAATAATAAGTTAACATGAACGAACAAGTGCGTTCATGCCCGCAAATTATTTTGGTAAAATTCATGCGCTTTTGAAATGCCTCATTTGCATTGCACGAAATGGTTGCTACTTGTAGGTCGGAAATTTCTACGTGCCCGATGATGAGAGAAATAGATCTACTCAATATCGAACTTCTCTAACTATGGATTTCTCCTTGCATTCATATGACCATCGTTAGAGGTTATGGTAGCATGTGTGTTCTACGATAGAAAAAGCTACCGTACCCTCTAGTGAGGTTTTGTACTTAAGATAACGTATAAGCAAACCATAAAATCGAACAAAGATTAACGGATACCGTAAGCCTCTAGCGAACTGAAGGAGTGGAAACCTCTTTCCTCTGCGTCTCTGACCGTCTGACACTTTCCCCGTTAGAGTTCCCGTTTTGAAAGTTGTGTACTTTGTGCCTGTTTCAAGCGTGAACTCACCAACGGCGCGGTTGTTTAAGTGCTCCCACCTATGAAAGTGGCATCTTTCAGTCTACTTACACTCGTTATTTCAGGAAAGGATGACATCATCTGTCTGGAGGATCTGGTGCACGAGATCTTCACGGTCGGACCCAATTTCAAGAAGGCGAACAACTTCCTGTGGCATTTCAAACTGAACAACCCTAACGGAGGATGGACGAAGAAGACGAACCACTACGTTGAGGGAGGAGACTTCGGAAACCGAGAAGGAAAGATCAACGCCCTCCTCGCCAAGATGATCTAAGGCGATGGCTTACTCTGCTTGTTACTGTTATGCCGACGGAGTAAAATGTTACTATATACGCGCTCTGGAAAGTTTCTAACACTTCATTGTTGTGTGCATGAACATGAGCTTGGACTGGAACATGGGTTTGTTCATTTGGGGAATATTTCATGTTGGGAAGGGGGAAGCAAGTCAAGAGGTGCATGTTCAGCTCTCTTCATAAATATCAATGAACGTATCAGACTTTCCCACTTCACAGGTGTAGTATAGGAAGAAGAAGGTGTATACTGTAGACGGATGTTGTTTATCTGATTGATTTACGTTTGAAAGTAAAGTCTTAGTCGTCAGTATTCGTCAGCTCACCGCACCTCTATCATAACAACGTCAAGATCTTGAGCGCGCTATGGAGAAGCTTGACCAGTATGGCCCTGTAGCCAAGTGGCAACATGTTTGCTCCGCGCCCACGCTCCCACGGGTTCGAGCCCCCGACGCCGCCAAAGCGGCAAAAATGACCCCATATCCCTCCCCGACCCCCGGTCGCTTTCCAAAGGTCAAGAACACTGTGGTACCCTCGCACAGTGTTCTAAATGTTAAACGAACGAGCCAAAATGCTTAGGATACGGTGCTTTCCGTGCGAGAGTTCCTATCGAAATCAGGGTTATTTTTCGGCATCTCGTTCGCTTAACATTTTCACTGTTGTCAGAGCACTGTGCTCGCATAATGAAGTGGATTTGTACATGGGCTCGCAAATTATTGTATGCTAAACAGGAGAGGTATTCGGACAAGGAGAGTGTAGTTTTGTAGACTGAGTTTGGTTTAGTGAAAGTATAAAACCGAATGCAAGAATATGCTGGCTTGCATTCGGTTTTATACTTTGAGGTCTAACACTTTTCCATCCATCTCTCTATCTATGGTTCAGGTACGCTACACGTTCTAGACAAAAATGTCCTAGACACTAAATGTTTTATCCCTCAAAAGTTTTATCCCTCAAAGTTTGAAGCGAAACCCAACTCGAAAAACAGTTCGAAGTCCGATGGCCTAGATAGGTCTTTCTGCTCAATATTGTCACTTCTTATTATTAGGCCTCCAGAATACAAACTAAGAGTTTATAAATACCTATAGTCGATTAAACAGATCCGTCGGAAACTCATTCCGAATATAAGGCGAGAGAGTGTGCGAAGGTAAGAGAATTAGGTAGACTCATTTTGGAACGGAAGAAACTGACGGATCGCGGTTTATTCCACTATAGAAGACTCACCACTTATTTTCACTAACACGCCGTGTCTGAGAAATGGTCCGAAGCGTAGAATTATGGGGTGAATCGCATATATTTTTAGCAATCTTTATTTTCTTACAAAACACTGAAATCTCACGTAATTACAATTATATTTAGTTAAAAAATGAGCAACATTTTAGCCGTGTCAAAGAAATCTCAAGTTTTCTGAACCCTTACAATTGTAAATCACAGAGGGAACGCTTTTTCACGCAGGGTTTAAAAATCACACGAGGGATAATGGCATGATAACTGTATACAAAACTAAAGTAAACGTAATTCATGAAAAAGTAAGGACAAGTGCCGGAGGAAACCTTAACCGTCAAGGAACTAAATTGCATAATTATTGCCGTTAGTGGACTCGTAGTTATAAATATGGTCAGGAGATATTCAACTTTTTTTCTAGCTACAATCAATGCTGTTCTCGGGCGTCCGAATGTACGGGCAATTCTGAAAAGTCTGTATGGACATCAAAGTATTGAGACACAAAAGTTCAGCAAGCTCACTCTTGCTTCGCTTAACAGTAAACCCAAATTTCTCGTCACATTTACGAGAAAGAAAAAAAGAAAAACGTAGGCGAAACATTGAGCCTAATTATTACTATTGTTACTGACGAAAAAGTTCCGCCAGTAAGCTCACTTCTAATCTGTCTGCACTCTATTCATACAAGAATAAAAAAACAGACGGAACTTTTTCCTAAACCCTAATTGTAAGCGCAAGATGTTCGGGGGCGGTATTCCTACCTTCGACGAGGAGCTTCGCTCCCTCGTCGAAGGTAGGAATGAGATGATTGACGGAACTTTTTTTCTCAACCTCGACGTACCGTATCGGGACATGCCAACAGCGGGCTGTCGTCCGCCAGTTCGTCGTTACTCGTGCGCTTTTCGCCCTCCGGCGAGTTCAGCTGCTTCCACAGTTGCTTCGCCGCCAAACTGCAAATATTCTTTTTATATTTATTATATTTGAGTTTTATTATATTCGAGTATTTATAATATTTACCGAAAAAACTAGACAATGAGATATCACAGTTGCTTCGCCGCCAAACTGCAATTTTTTGATTGCAAGTTTGGCGATCAAATTAGCAATTGGATATCCCTTGGTTTTATTATTTCATCTTTTCCGATAAAAACTATATGATAAAGAAATTCTCGAATTACCTGTTGCCGTACTTGGACAGATGGAAGATGTCCGTTGCGTAGAAGTAGATGTGGTATGTGCCATCTTTCTGCAAATCCCATTTTCATTTCCCAATTTTTCTTCTGCTCAAGTAAATTTGCACATATCTCCATTATCAGGCCATTAACGGAACTTTTTAAGAATAATTTTTTTAATAATGCAAAATAGTAAACAATGATAATCGGGTAACCTTGGTCAGCGGCTCGTATAGGTCATCCCACAGCCGTTGCACGACGACAACGCTGTCGTTCCTCACCAGATCCTCATCTTTCCCGAGTTCGAAGGTCGCCTGAACCGATAAAGCAGTCAACTAATATATTATTGACGAAAACGTTCCGTCAGTAATTGTATGCCTACTTTGTTTGCACTCTCTCCGTATCACTTCGCTCTCCCCTCATACGTGCAAGGACCGCTATAAAATTGTCAAGAATACGTTTTTTCAGTTTCAATTCGCAAAAGCCTGCCTGACGGTAGTCTTCGATAAGCTCTTGAGCATAGATTGAGAAGTTGGCGAAGCATCGACGATGGTTCAGACTGAAAGTTTATTGAAATAAAAAATCTGAATATAAATAATAAAGAAAACAAAAAAATATTTGAAACGAACTCATAGATGATCTCCCTTGCGCGGTACTCAAAATCGATGTTCCACATTCCTGCAAGATAATTGTCTGGGATATTTATCACAGGCTAGGGCTTGCCTATTAGGGAGATGATCGTTCGCGGTAGGTTATCCTGGATAATTTTGATCGCTCGTTTCATGTAGCTTTTGTAGTCCTCCTTGGAGATTCCTCTCTGAACGATTCGTGAATTCAAAGGTTTTTAGAAAAATAAAATTAATTAGTATTTTTCAACCAAAAATGTAGACTACAGTATATGAAGTAGGCTAAAAAGCATTCCTTACCCGTGTCTCCACCACGGATAAATATTATTTATTATTCTTATTCTTACCCCGTCAAAACAGAACATCGAGATGTCGTTCGTTCCCATAAAGATGTGAATCAGCTTCCACTCATTGGCGATGAGTTCTTCCTGTAAGATGAATCAGATAAATTTGTTCCATATTACCTACTTTCGCCACTTACGGGAAACGTCTTCATCCTCTGCACCAGAAGTTCCGCCTGTCGCGGCAGATCGTCACTTCTTCTGCAAATACGCTTATATTTTCTTTTTTTATAGAGCAATCCATCTATATTTTATGCAATAATTTATTTTATAATATTATTTATTTCCACGCATAGAGCACGCACCTGCCCGGAAAGGCGACGTTAAGTCGGGCCGTCGTCTCATCCAGTCCGGCACCCACGGAGTAGCCGAGAAGGTGTCGGTTGAGCGACCGCAGAATATCTGAAACAATGATTTCATCAAGAAAACAATGATTTCATCACAGAAAAATGGTGATTTCATCATAGAAAACGTTGATTTCATCATCTTTGACTGGAGAATGTCCGCGACGATGCGTTTTTCTTAGTTTATAGGATAAATGAACTACCGATTACCTCTAATGCTGAATGCACTGAATGAATAACCCACTAGCCAGCGTGACATGCGTGTCCATCGCCCCGTCCCCTCCCATCACGAAGCTGTTACCCACAAAGTCCAACTCCTCCTCCGCCTCCACCTCCTTGTCGTAGGAAAGGAAGCCCGACTGGAAGCGATTTACTGATTTTCTTCAAGCCCTATGAACATCCAAAGTCCACAGCATTCCGCCCGGTGAAGAATGTGTCTAATAGCGAAATGGTCACACTTTTCTGAATTTTTGTCAAGAGTGACTCAACCAATCGACATCAAATTTTTGGAGCCTGTTCAATTCATAGTGCCGAACTTACGTTTTTACATTCAAGAATTTTGGTTCACTGGTTCGTGTACAGGATCGAATGCTATGGTTGAGGAAAATGTTCCGTCCGTTGTCTCATTCCTACTACCATCGAGAGAGCGAAGCGGTATGAAGAGAGTGCAGACAAAGTAGGAATAAGTTGACTGACGGAACGTTTTCGTCAATAATATGCGCGAAAACCGCTATTCGCTATTATGACGCCTGGAATGCTGTGATTACATAGTAGTTTTCAGAATATACCTACGAATAGACGATGCGTGTAAGCAACTAAAGGTGCGAGAATGATAAGCATATATATAAGAAAGCAAAGATGCTGCAATAATCAAACCCAAGCTCGGCCTATTTTTAAATTTAAAAATACCGTAATCGAATCTCCGAGTGCGCCGATCAGCATGATGTCCGCAGGACGGACCCGATTGGGATCGGTCGGGGTCTGCAATCGAAAGAAGAGATCTATGCGCTGAATCTTGCGCACTTCTATTTGGATCCTAGTAAGGGCACGACTTTTTAAACCACACAAAGCAAAGTTTTGCCTGTGCACTTATGCTAATTGTAAGAAGAGCTTATTCTTATAATTGGATCCCCGCATGAGAGTCCTTTTTATGTCCATATTTCATGCATCTCTACAATCCCGTGGAACGGAAATTGAAGACTTGTATGGGCAATATATCAGGGACTATGCTAAACTAAGATGGTCGATCTCACGCTGTTCGATTTCCGGAGCACTCCTCGGGGGCAGTCGAGCTTTCCGGGGACCGGCATGTCCACTGTAGATGCCGGCCGGGTGTGCCATCGGTCTGCAGTTTTTTTCAACAATTAATTTTAGAAATATCTTATAAAAAAATGTTTTTCTATAGCTCATTAGGACCTGCTCATTAAAGGAGCCGTACCACGAGTTTCTGGCCACATTGGCTCTTTACGTCATTCAGTAGTTCTAATCATCCTGATCGGGTATTCCGAGTTTCATGCGATTTCATTCACTCTCCGCGGAGTAGTGAAGGTGCAAAGAGCAACGCGCTTTTCACAAAATCATATATATTAGCCGACTGAGACGAGATACAGCTCTGATTCGTTGACAAAATGAGTTTTTACTTTGTTCTGATGATTTTAGTAAAAAGAACGATCGGAAAAGATGGGCGGAAAGGCGTAAATTGATATATCAGGGTAGCGCGGGAATTCAAATCCTACCGTACTCGTGGACCGGTTCCTTTAATTCTGACTTTGTGGGTTATCATTCGTAACTGCGACGCATCGCGTAGCGAAAAAGTAATGAAACAACGTATGGTTTAAGAAAAATGTTCCGTCAGTTGTCTCATTTCTATTTCCGACGATGTCGCAAAGCGGTATGAAGAGAGTACGGGCAAAGTAGGAATGCGTCTACTGGCGGAGCTTTTTTGCCAGTAATATCTACACTAGAGTATTCCATTCGGGTCTTTCGCACAGCAGTTACAATTATTTATACAATTGATGTGCGGAGTGGTGGGGATGGTGCCCTGGGTTGGAGCGGTCTTTTGCCGGGTTGGGGTAATCGAACGCGCAATGAGCTGCGCGTGCCGAAACAACAACAAGCGGTTTGCCACGCAGCTACGCCGCCTGACTGGAAGCGCTGAGTGGAGCGGCCGCGCGATTAATCCCCCCTAAGTTCACCGACTTCTCAGCGATCTTTCGCTGGCAGGTCGCGCGGGTTGGGCAGAAATTTGGCAAAGATTGGCCACCTTCGGCTATGGGAAGGGAGAGGACCGTTGTTGCTTGGTATTTTCATATTGCGGGTTCGACTCCACCTCTGTGAAACTTGTTTTTTGCAGATTTTGCCTTTCATACTTTATCTCAATAAAATGTGTACGAATTCTATATTTTTGGAATCAGCGCAATTGATGCGTCAGCATACGCTAAGAATTAGGATCTAATTCCAAGATTGCATTGTTAACAACCCTATAAGGTTAAAATAGGATAACAAAAGTTAAACATTCGTAATGTAGATCGAAAATTAAATGTATAGCCGAAATTACAAGTTCGTTCTTCAAAAATTGAGAAAGTTTGTGAATTCGACACAGTGTTGTGAGCTTACCGTATGTCGTGCAACAAATCTGTTTACATATTCGAAATCTCCATACAAATTTTCCTAGGGTCACAAACCAAAATATTTTGAAATAATCACTCGCAAAGTCAGGAAACTCCTAAGAATATTGCCCGATTTACGTCTCCTCTCCTCTCCCAAAGTTCACCAACTTTTGAAAGATCGCCGACAGCGAGAGAGCATCCTTCAGCATGGGCAGAGTGAGAGAGCGAAAAGAGCACCATCGGGTATGCTCTTTTCGCTCTCTCCAAATCGCATGCTCTCTCGCCTCTCTCTAACCGGTCACCGATCTTTCACCTATTTTGGTCGGCGGCCGGTCGGCGACCTTTCGGGGGGAAGTCGGAAATAACTGCGAACTCCTATGCTGATACATGGGAAAGTTCGCGACCCCGTTGCCCAATTAATGCCCAACTTTCGACGGTCGCTGACCGATCGCCGAGGGGGATTAATCGCGCGGCGGCTCTATGAGCTAGGGCGCTAATGAGAGAGGAAAGGCGTCGGTATCTTGAGGATGACCCACGATAAAAGACTAAAATGATTTTTTCGGAGTAAACGGCTTTTTTCTTTGTTTCCCGATGTCAAAACTACAAGATAGACTTGCTGAAGTGGGCAAGTGTCCGTCTAGATTTTGCGGAAATGCTCGATTTATCGAATTGCTCTAAAATCTGAGATTGTTTTAGAGGTCTAGGAAGCGCAAATCTAAATGAATCTTCTCCATTTCGACTCTATAAAATCCGCCGTGAGCTGAATTATCGAATACCGTTTTGAAACTAAGGAAAATGTCAGATCTAAAGGTTTAGATGGGGCTGAACACGAAAATGCGCTAAAGAGAGGCGGGAGAGCGAGTGCATTCGAGGGCGATGTTTCCTAATGTCGGGGCGCCGCTGGGATGTAACTGCTGTGTTTTGGAAGTATTTCTTTCATGCATCATTCATAGCCGCAACGCGTCTCGGCACCAAAAGCAGCAAAACCTTTGCACCCTCTCCCCACACCGTGATCATCCCGCGGATAAATTATTATTATTATTATTATTATTATTATTATTATTATTATTATTATTATTATTATTATTATTATTAAAATATGATTGTCAGAAGGACCCGAATGGAATGCTCTTATCTACACACCCGGTCCCCTCTTCGGAATGTCCTTGTCCGATTGTGCTCCAGTTCGCAGTGCGGCCCTTTCTGAAATTTCGCTTCTTCAAAATTAGCATAAAGCAGAATATGGGTCAGCGTGCTTAGGTGTATCTGGTACGGTGTAGGTAGATGCGGGGTTAGCGTGTCCGGGGGTGTAAGGAGGACGATCGGTGGAAAATGCTCAAGAAAGCTACAAGAGGGCAAGGTATGGGTAGTGCACAATGTTCTGGCAGCAGTGAAGCTACTAAGCGAACAAAATGCCGAACAATAATCCTGATTTTTTCAGCAACTCTAGGAAGATCGGAATACATTGTACCCTAAGCATTTTGGCTGTTTCACAATGTTCTAAATGTTAAGCGAACGAGCCAAAATGCTCAAGAAACGGTGTTTTCCGTGCGAGAGTTCCTACCGAAATCAGGGTTATTTTTCGGCATCTCGTTCGCTTAACATCTTCACTGTTGTCAGAACATTGTGGTTTCGTTAAACATTTAGAACAATGTGAGATCGCAGCTGTTCAATCATTATGGCTGTTATCTAGGAGCTGACTGTTTGCTGTGCTCATAGCATTCCCTCGGAAATTCGAATAAAGTCGCCGATCTAGCGCAATAGATAGTTGAGGTGAGAGCCAGCTGAGTGCTTAGATGGTACACAGACGTGGGCTAGGAGTAGTGCCGGGTCTTTTTCATGGATATGTTTCACGAATTCCACCAATGTATGGAGTACGTGCAAACATACGAAATATATAATAACCATGAAAAACGGTTATGGGAAAAAAGGACGGGCAATGTGCGGGGTGCTCCAAAACATTTTCTGTTCGAAACCTGTAGCCGTAGGTTGAGCCCCCGACAAGGGAACTGTAGCATTCTCCTCTGTAATGCTAAATATAGGGAGTCTTAGACGTATGCGGTTATTGCCAACTTGTAGGATGAAGTTGTTACACTTTTTAAAGTCGTTGCTTATCAAATGAAAGCGAAAGACAAATATAATAGGTAAGTAACTTACCGCGCTCGGTGTTTCCCGCATCAAAGTAAACGAAGCTGAGGACGAGGTAAGCGAGATAGCCAACAGCGATTAGGACGAACGCGCGCACCAGCCATTTGATCCGGGGACCGCGGTGGTCGGGAAACTGTAAGCGGTTGGTATACGGTAGCCTCGCAGAGCTGGGACTTCAATACAGTAACCTTTTCTAACACTTTACCAGAATGGCAAAACTTGAATGAACCATTATATACCATGGAAAAGTTATTCAGTAGACTATGCGGCGAAAAGAAATTTATTTAGCAGCATTCCCCAACTCTTCGAAGAAGTTTATTTAATAGCATTCCCTTACTTTTTCTGCCTTGTTAAATAATATAAAAAATAAAATCTAAATACCTGTTCTCTGATCCTCCTAGCATTCGTAGGGACTCGCTCGTAGTTGTGTGACATCTCAAATAACAAATTTAGAAATTTTATCGAATTGTCTGCTCTAAATGATAATCGCAACCTTTACCTTGCGGTGCTGAAATCGCATTTCAAATAGATTGGCGTGGATATAATCGATGCACGCGCACGCTCTTTCCGATAAAGGGGAAACAACGCAAGAGAGAGGGCAGGGGAGAGGAGGAGGAGAGGGGGAAAAGAGCCGTAAACGTAGCAGACAGAAAGTACAAACACAGGCAATCCGGAGTACAGTCGTCGTATAGATTGCTTTGAATGAGCTGAACACTGGGATTCTCTTTTTGAAACTTTTTTTCTCGGTTATGCTTCAGACCTCTATATATACCGGCATATCCCTAAAGAGCATGCACACTGAAACGAAACCACGGAAAAGCGTCAAAAAGGGAACCTTACTGAACATTGGATGGAAGCGGAAATAGATCTAGTATAGAAAAACGGGAAGATTTTCTCAACTATACAGGCTTCCATCTTTATTATTGCTAAGATACGAGCCTGTGATAAGGGGGCGTTTAGTAACTGATAACAGTGAAGTGCCCATTTCTCTATAAAAGTCTCGTTTCGACCCTATTTTGCATAAAATGCAAAACTGCAAAAGCTGTAAATGATTAAAAAACGATAAATTATTCAAAAATAATTCTAAAACGATGATAAATAATAAAATTGGCTCACCTGTCGCTGGCGCATGAGGGACCGTTATGAAGCGGCAGGGTTTGCCAAAGCTGGCGGAAGTGAATATATTCAGAGAGCAGGGTGCTATGCAACCGGGATAGTGATAGTTAGTGGAGAGTTGAGAGAGTATAGAAGAGAAACGGAGAGGAGGAGAGGAAAGGATGGGAGAATGAGAGGAACACAATGGAGATGGGCTGTCAAAGACAATTGTGAGGCGAGTACGGAAAAAACGATTTGAGAAACGCTGTGAAGAACATGCATAATTAGCTTTTTTTAATTTTGTCTCAAAATAATTCATCGAAAAATAAAAAATAAAATTTTTGTTCAAAACATTCCTGACGACGATCCTGATCAGCCGCAAGTTTATTCTGGGGATAAAGATGGCCAGTTATTTGCCCAATTTATGTCGAGCTCCTCATAACTTTCGCGATTTATCAGCAAAATAATCGGGATCTATTTTTGGGCTTCACCATCCGCAAGGATTTTGCAGCAACGGGGATTAAAACCCGCCGCTTCTGCATGCAAGACAAAACCTGTTACCTCTATACTATCAAGGCACACAATCTCTTCTTCTCATTCCTCACTCAGAAACCAAAGAGGACGCTCGCTGAAATCATTCTCATTTTCCCCTTTCGCTCTTTCTCGGTCGACCGGTAGATCAATGTGAAGGATGAAAATGACTGAGAGAGTGAGTCTCACAAATATCTCGAGACTAATGGGGAGGTCAGAGAACAACGAGAGATCATGCAAGACAGAGAGAGGGAAAAGGCCCCTAATTCATGGGGAACTTTTTTCTCTCTTCAAAGCACACACTATCTCGCTTTTCTCCGGACACCTCATCATTAATGGCGAGAAAAAAATTGAGAGATAAAGGTCGCAATTAATTCCTCAACTAAAGACGACCGCTGAAAAGAGCGTAGGAATGAAAAGAGTCAGAGAAAAAAGACGAGAAAAAGGTCGCAATTAATTTACCATTTATTTGATCAACTTTTTCCCCACATTAGACGCGCGGCAGGTCATCCGGAAATATGTCGACGTCACGGCATGAAAATATGGAAACATGTTTGCATATATTTCTTCCCTTCCTAATTATACAAATTATTTGACATATTTTATGTGTGGTCTCGTAAATATGCAATGCATAATAGACCGACCAAAATATACCATGTATATTTTCGCTCAGTGTATGTAGGTAACAAAAGTCTCTATGTCTCTATGTAGACTAAAGGCTCAGTAGTTATGTACAGAGGTAAGAAAGGAGGCAAATATAGTTCCTAAATGAAAGTGGAGAAAGATCGAATATGTCATCGGGTAGAAAAGAGTCAGAGAAAAAAGACGAAAAAAGGTCGCAATTAATTTATCATTTATTTGATCAACTTTTTCCCCCACATTAGACGCGCGGCAGGTCAGAGAATGTTTTGATTTTTAAATCCCCTTAAATCCCTTGGATCTCTAAGAGGCACGCTGTTAAGGAAAAGGGAAATGCTCGGTCCACATGGCAAATGGTAGTTCGAAAGAAATTATCTGATTCGGGGAAAATGCGCAATTTGAGGTCACGGCTTTATTGACATTTCTTGTAGAATTTCAGAGACATGTTTTTACGCATATATAGTGGAATAAACCGATCTATCAGTTTCTTCCGTTCCAAAATGAGTCTAATTCTCTCACTTTTGCACACTCTCTCTCCCTATATTCGGAATGATTTTCCGACGGATCTTTTTAATCCACTTGTCTCGCAACGTAAGCAGGTGGTCACGATCGAAGACAATTATTATGGCTGAGGAAAGGATTTCGTCAGTAATTCCTATGTATAGAGAGATTAGCGAGTAGGAATTTAGTTTACTGAGTTTGCTGACGGAACTTTTTCATCAAAAATATCACGGTTCAGAGGGTATCACAATTATTAAAATATGTACACGTGAAATGCTTTGGAAGACGCATAGACGGAGTTCGAGGTGGTTAGTGTTCCCTCAAAATGTGGAATAGATGGCTATTCTGCGGAGCAATCGATGCTGTTGGCCGGAGTTCGTATGTACGGGCAGGCCTAGAAGCACCTCTTTATCCTTGTGTACGACATGATACTCTTTCCGTTCTCCGACCTCCAAGCTGCCCACCTTCTCGGGGCACGCCAAGGCATAACTTTTTCTCAGTGCTGAGCTTCTGAGAGGGAGACCGTACCGAACGGTCTCCCTCTCAGAAGCTCCAAACCTCCCCACGAGGGATGGCAGAAACGAAAGGGTGGGGGGGGGGGGGGTTCTCATCAGTCGTTCTCACCACATTTGGTGCAATTGGTGCGCTCGGCTTGCGCCTTTTCCGCTCCCTTATCCGGACTCCCCTTTCCACCTTTTCGCCCCGACTTTTCACCTTATCCGGACACTCCAACCCTGAGCCATCGTCCGCCAGTTGGTCGTTAGTCGTCCGTTTCCGGCCCACAGGACGTATCAGCTGCCGCCACAGCTGCTTCGCAACGAGGCTAAAGATCGCCTACGGATAACCGTCTAGATAAACACATATTTCCAGATTTTTTGAAAAAAATTATTGTCAAGCAGCGATAAGAAGTATAGCGCGAGGCATAAGAAGAAGATTGAAAAATTGAGCAAAGCAGCATTTCGTCAACGATGACCTATACGTAAAATTAGTGGCGATGAACGAGCGAGTTGACGCAATTGTGGTTTCCCAAAGATTGCAATGCTTACCTATTTCCGTACTTGGAGATGTGGAAGATTCCGGGGTCGTAGTAGTCAACCAGATATGAACCGTCCTTCTACAAAGGGGCAACGAATTTCATCGACGCGACGGACATTTCATCTAACACACTACTCCCAAATGTCATGTTATATAGCGGAGTAAACCGTTCCGTCCGTTTCTTCCGTTCCAAAATGAATCGAATTCTCTCACTTTTACGCACTCTCTCGCCAGATATTCTGAAGTTCCGACGGATCTCTTTAACCCCACTATATTTCCCGGTGTGATGATAAGATAAAGAATGGATGAAGGAACGAAATTCACCAACTCATTGTCAAATCTCCAACCTTGGTCAGCGGATGGTAGAGGTCGTCCCACACCCGCTGCGAGACGACTGCGCTGTCGGCTCGCACCAGATCAGGATCGGTTGCTAGCTCGGCCAAGGCCTACATGAACTGTATTACAATTGGTTGAAGCATCCGTTTTGCGGTCCGATGAAAACGAAAAAACAACATGAATCGAGCCAGCAATTAAACCTTTAAAAATAAGGAATTTAAATGCTACCTTCTGGTACTCGGTAATCCTCGGTTGCGCGATCTCATCAAATCCCTTGACGCAGTGGCGGCTTGTGGTACTGTAGCACTTTCTTGACTCTTTGAACAAAACAGGCCTACCTACTTGTAGATGATGTCCTTGGCACGGTAGGCGAACCGCAGGTTGGTCATGCCTACGAGCACTATTTGGGTGCAATACCTTTCATTACCACATTTTCGCATAGCGGTGCATAAAGAGATATAGAACCAAAGGATGTGAAAATACTAAAAGAATGTAAATAAAGGTAAAAATGATGAAGGCAAGCTGACCGATCAAGGAGATGATTGTCCGCGGAATGTTGGTCTGTACAATCTTGATAGCCTGCTTGATGTACCGCTTATAGTCGCTGGCTGAGATGCCCACCTGAACAATATTTTTTTCTAGTTTTAGAAGAAAAACAATGTAAAAAAAGACCCCGTCCGCGCACAGCAACGATATGTCGTTGGTGCCAATAAACGCGTTGATCAGCTTCCAGCCTTCCTGTACGGACTTTTCCTAAACAACAAGCTGTGGTTGAGGGAAAAACGGTAGGTGAATAAGTTACTACTACCAGAAAAAACAGACATAGCACTTTCGTCAACAATAATGATAAATCTCGTGCCGGCCTACCGGATATCTTTTCAGCCGTTGTACCAATAGCTCGGCTTGCCGCGGCATGTCATCGCTTCTCCTGCAAAGCCAAGTGAGCATAGAGAATAAAGTGGATATAATAAGAAAACCAATCATACGAGAATAATCGAAACGAACCGTCCCGGATAGGCGACGTTGAGCCTCGCGTTGCCCTCGTCCAGGCCGATGCCATTCGAGTAGCCGGCCAACTTGCTGTTCAACGAACGGAGAATGTCTGCAGATCATTAATTAAAAAACTAGTTTATGCATGGTTTAGCTAAAGTCGACAATCGCAGTTTATTCATTACACCTGGTTCCTGTGATATTGTAATTATCGATTTTTAATTTTTGATTGAATGCCTACTGGGCAACGTGAGATGCGTCTTCAGTGTCCCATCTCCTCCCATGTCGAAGCTGTTCCCGATGTAGCAACTCGTACAGTACCCGCTCTCAGAGAAGGCATTCAGCGAGTTGGTGCCCACCTCAAATACACACACTGACAGCTATAGCATTATTGAAGGCCACCATTTATTTGAAAACCGAGAAATTCCTTATTACTAAAATAGCGTTATTATTGGAGGAAAACGAACGTTGAGAAATCTTTGCAGAGCACTGCTCCAAATACAGTGAAACTCTCTTGGCAAAATGCCAGCTTAGGCTAAAAGCCGGCTCCGGCTGAAGTTTTACGATGGTTAGCGGAAAGAAATGTGCAGCACTCTCAACGTTCCTTTTCTTCCAATAATATAAGCGAGACTGAGGCATAGCAACAAAAAAATGAAGAGACGCAGACGACAAATTCGAAGAAAACTAGAAAAATTTAAAAAAAAAAACAAACCGTAATCGAGTCTCCGAAGGCAGCGATGAACTGAATATCCGCCGGCCGTACCCTGTTCGGGTTGGCAGGCGTCTGAAATGGTAATATTGAGTAGGGAACCGAACAATTTTTGGCTACGTTTCTTGTTCCTTTATAGTCATTATGATTTCCCATTACAGCCGCGCGTCTAATCTGTCAAGATTAAGTCGCAATTAATGGTGGCCTCCGATGAGAGAGTGTGTAGAAACGAGAGGTTTATCGAGGAGGTCACCATTAATTCGCAGTTAATGAGTGAGATTGAACGCGCGGCAGGGGTCTTATGAAACATAACCGTGAAAATGGTTCGTTCTCTGCTCGACAATTTTGACCTACCTATGGTTGAGGAAAACATTCCGTCAGTTGCTATCATTCCTATTTATGACGAGAGAACAACTCGGTATGAAGATAGCAAAGACAAAGTAGAATGGGTTAACTGAAGGGGCATTTTCTCCAATAACAGCCAACCAATTTCGAAGGTTCCAGCACATCGCGATCACACTGTAGTCTACCAGGAACCGAGGCATTTCGCCGGTCAAGTTGCCCTGCAAACAGCTGCTTGTTCGTGGTACTGAACACTTCTGCCGAGATACAACGCACCAACTATTCAGCCCCTGTCTCTACTAATTGTAAGGAGGCGGCCTAATTCCTTCAGTGACGCACACTGAAGGAATGATAGTACGCAGAATTTGATTTAATTCTCGAAATTACAGAAAAAATCGAAATTACGAAAATTGTGTGATATGCGTAATGCGCATGCCTATTTATATATCCATACTAAATATAATGATGCATACCTATTTCATAGTATTGAATAAACAATTTGTTCGACATCGAATGAAGCCAAGCATAACCTTGGCCGATTCCGATAACGATCAGGAAGAGGAGTGGGACGGTCAGGAGGAGGACGCCGAGCGAGGAGAAGCACATGAACACACGGCAGTTGAGGGGCACGCACGGCCGGGAATACTGTGATTTATATATTTTTGTATTTTATTTATTTTAGTTCAGGACAAAAAAATAGGAACTGTTAATATAAAACTAAGCTAAATCATGGCTCGCTCTTTCGCTTATAAGCGCAACGGAAGGGCCAAAATTTAGGAAAAATATCGAAATTATAAGTGGGAAATAATAGGTTCCCTAGCTGACAAGTGAGTAACAATACGCAGTGTTCATTCATTCATTCATTCTTTATTCTCGTCAGGAAAGGGAACAGTTGATTATGTGTCTGCGAAAACTACAGCTTCGAAATAGATACTTAAAGGGTCCCTCCACCCATCTCATTCATTCCAAGAGATAACCATTGATTGGGGGTTAATTGATTGTGAGAGACAAGAGAGGAATGAAGAGACGCAGGCAGCGAGAGAAATATTTGCACAGCTTTTTCTCGGCAACGGTGAAGTTTCAACTAAAAAGGAGAGAGGATGAGATTCAGGACATTGTGGGCTATCCAATGATGTCAAAAATGCATATGGTAGAAATTGCCTGGAGGGGCCCTTTAATTAGAGCACTATCAGGCCAACCACCTGACGGGCCGGATAATTCTACTATGCCAAACGTATGGAGAACCAGATTCGCATACCTTGATCTCCGCGATGGTATCCCTTCTAGGAAGTGGATCGTAGTCGTGGTCCATGGAGGAGCCGGGCACTGGATGCTGCAATGGTGGACTAAAAAGATCCGTCGTAAAACCATTCCGAATATCTGGCGGGAGAGTGTGCAAAAATGAGAGAATTAGACTCATTTCGGTATCCAAGTATCTGACGGACCGGTTTATTCCACTATATTATTGACGAAGCACACTCTTCAGACCGTTTCGCTCACTCATCATGAATAGGAATGATGGCAACTGTCGAAAAATGTTACTCAACTCTATAAATAAATTAAAAAGGAGTCCTAACAACCGAGAACATTTAGAATAGTAGAGAAACAGCTAAAAAAGGAAGGAGGAGACCTGAAAAACGGAAAATTAAGAATACGAGAGACGCAGTTATGTGGACAACACATATAAAGGGAATAGGTACCGTGCAATACTGTTGTAAACTCAAGTAACTCAAGAAAATTAGTTGTCTCTCTATAGCAACCGCGAGCAGCTGGATTGGTGGAGTGTGAAAGAAACTTTTCTTAGCTGACGCATTGAAGGACGACTCCCGTGTACTAGTGATAATCTTCGTTTCGGAAGAGGAGATATATAGTGGAATAAACCGATCCGTCAGTTTCTTTCGTTCCAAAATGAGTCTATTTTTCTCACCTTTCCGCACTCTCTCGGCTTATATTCGGAATGATTTTCCGACGGATCTTTTTAATCCACTATAGTTGAAAGAACTGCTTGAATTACACCCACGAGCTAAACCACGAGCTTCAATTAGCACGCGGTTTACCAAAAGCCGTTGC
>LS842642.1:34930-45748 GCA_900490955.1 Micoletzkya japonica
AAAAACATAGTGACAATAAAAAAATTGAAGAAAAAACTCGAAAATCGCATGTTTTATTTTTTCGTTCCGGGCTTCCGTCGTTAACAGGAATGTCGCTTTTGGCTTAATTCCTTTCGCTAAACACAGTAACGTCGTCGTTGGACGAAATTTCAAAAAATCATTTCTCGAATACTATTAATTTTTATTATTTTTCCTTTTGATTTTATACTAATTACGACAAAAACTTTCATATAAGCTTCACTTGAAAATCACTTCCGTGTCCCTTTAAACATGGATGCAGAAGATGTGGGCTGCCAAGTTATCGAGAATATTATTGACGGAATACTTAGCAAGCTCATTAAAATACTTTGCTGCACTCTCTTCCTACCGCTTCGCTCTCTCGCCGGAAGAATTAACGATACGACTGAGGGGACATTTTCCTCAACCGTAGATCCCTCCTCGCTCTGCTCGGAGCTTGTTGTTCACAAGATGTGTGGTGGGCGACGAACTTGAGCATGTGTGCCGCTCGTCTAGTGAGCCACTATACACCGCGCACGCTTTCCCCACCGTACACCTGTTCCCTCCTTCGGCCCTTATCAAATGACACTGCGAAGCGCACAATAGCGCACAGTTTCGTCATATGAATCTCTACTCTCTTCACCCCCACAGTTTTCAGCCACTGTCGTTATACGCCCCTTTGTATATAAGAGACGATCGGTCGGAGATGTACTATTCTATATTTTATTTGGTAGAAAGATGCGATAATGAAATTTTACGCTTTCTTAATTTGTAATATGTGGCATGATTTATTTTTACTTTTTTTCAGATAATGTTAAACGTCGTTTTCACCTCACTGCTTGCCTTGATCACGGTCAAACTACTACTGTTTCTGAAGAGCCTCAAACGCAAGTACGATTTTGTCTCCAAAATGCCCGGTCCGTATGCTAAACCGCTGATCGGCAATGCGCTCGACTTTGGGAAGGACTCATTTGGTGAGCTCAGTGATAATTCACCTAATTTGTTACTTATAATGGCTGGAATTTAAAATTTTGCAGAGACGACACCGTTCCTGATCAACTCTGCTAACGAACAGCTAGCCAAGGGCAACAATATCATGCGCCTGTGGGTGGGAACTATGCCTCTCGTGCTTCCGCTCAATGGAGAGGCACTCAAGGTAAGCTAAGAGCGTGGAAATATTGACTTACGCTGATACGTTGTTTCAAACGTAAAATAATAATAGTATTATGTTCAGCCAATTCTCGACTCAACCGTAGAGATCTCGAAGGGCTCCGACTATGACTTATCGAAGACCTGGGTGGGAACGGGATTGTTGACGAGGTGGGTTAACTAGTTGAATTGCGCACTTTTATCACATAACAATACACTTTCATATTAATTTTTTGCGGGGAGATTCATGTGTATTTACCTATTTGCAATAACAATTGCTTTAATTTAATGATACTTGACTTGATCATTCTAATACGGGCGCCAAGTGGAAGTCCCGCCATATTCAGCGTAATTTAGCTGCTTCTAGTCTGCTATTTGTTTTGCTTCAATTATGTCTCATTGCAGTACGGGTGCCAAGTGGAAGTCCCGTCGCCGTCTGCTCACTCCCACCTTCCACTTTGCAATGCTCGAGGGATACGTGGCGAAGATGGACAGGCACGCTCGGGTGAGAACTAGATTCCAGCATTTTAAAACTCTTTTGTTATTTTAGGCTTTTTCTAAGATAGTAATGAGTAATTGCAGATCCTGTTGGACTTGCTGGAGGACAAAGTTGGCCTGACTTTCGATATACACCCCTTCGTTAGGCGGTGCGCTCTGGACATTATATGCGGTATGTTATAGTCTAGAAAATCTTAACGTATAATTCACGATTCCGCTGTTACGGTATATATTTTGCGCATCTTCTTCCCTTTGAAACGATACCATTTCACTCCAAGACAAGAAATCAGGAGCATTCATAACTTTTGAGATCAGTATAGTAGATTAAAAAGATCCGTCCGAAAATCATTCCGAATTCAAAGCGATAAAGCGTGCAAAAATTAGAGAATTAGACTCATTTTCGAACGAAAGAAACTGACGGATCGGTTTATTCCACTACACCTATAGTTTCGGATAGTACACGGTAGAATTTGATTAGATCACTTTGAAAGGCACCGGAAGCGGCGCTACAAACGGAACAATTACATATTTTCCTTTTCTCTACTATTACATGCCAATGCCTCTAACAGCCATGATTGGCAATAATGTCATTTAGAAAGAAATCGTAGAAGTTACAGATACTGCAATGGGCCTGGAGCTCGATTCGCAACACAATCCCACACAACCGTACGCCTGTACGGTGTCAGACGTGAGCATAAATAATGTTTTACCCAGTTTTTGTCACCTCATCTAGTACTTCACAAAGTTTGTGGGAAAGTTGTTGTTGTGTAGATAGTGTAAAATCGTTTCAGTTCATTACGTTCATCCGCACATATACTGTTACGCCGAGTATGTGGATACCTCCAATATGGTATGTTTATGAAATTCCAGATTTTTATAAACTCTTTTGCAGGTACGCATTCCACTATCGCAATTATAAGCGAATGTTGGACGTTCTACTTAGCTTCACAAGAGAGGTAGTGCCTCCACATATGGATATCTTCATTTAAAAAAGTTCGGAGTGTTGAGTTGAGTCTAGTCCCGTCGAATCGGGTCTTTTTCTTATATACGTTTCATGTACTATATAAATCGAGCACGGTACTGGTTATTTTGAACCAGGTGAAAGATAACCATCAAAAAGACCCGATTCGACGGCTCTAGTTGAGTCTTTGAGGTTATTGAAGAGCGCAAGCAAGCACACGCAAGGGGGGATCTTAAATTCGAAGAAACGGGGAAAAGAAAGGTTAGCTTAGTGATTGATTTTAAGTTTAGTTCGTTCTACTTGGCTACCCAACGGGTTTGCTCAGTAGAGCATTCCATTCGGGTCCTTTTGACGTATATGCTTCATACAGCATTCGTAACCGCGACGCGTTTCGTCGCTAAAAGCAGTGAAACATATTGCTCAGGCTTTCCTCGACATGCTAATCGAGATGAATGGCGCGAACGTGCTGACGGATGAGGACATTCGAGAGGAAGTGGACACGTTCATGTTCGAAGGTCTGATGGTGTTTCTGTACTCAATTTATTTCTTAGAATTGCATCTTGAAAATGCATAACGGTACTCATATATGAGCTTGACGGTCCAATCGGACGTTGGGAAGGGATGCTCGCGCCAAAGAATCGTAGAATAAAACACTTGGTAGGATGGCTGGTTTTGATTTCCTCAACTAAGAAAGGAAGCTTGCAAAAGTATTCGGACAAGACTAGCTCATTTACGCTTTCCCTTCAGGCCACGACACCACATCCTCGGCCATGGCGTGGACACTGTGGGCACTGGCGACGAATCCAGACATACAGAAGAGGGTGCAGGAGGAGGTTAAGTTCATTTAAATTTAGGATGACCACACTTTCCCTACCATATTCATCTGGAGAGCTATGCATCTTCCTACTGTTTCTTTTTCTAAATTTTAGATTTAGGTAGACTCCGTATTCAGCGATTCGGATAGCTCCATTACTGTTGAAGAACTGAAGTCATTGCCCTACCTAGAACGGTTGGTTGCTTTCCATCCTTGATATCCATAGTTTTAGTTTCGCGAAATTTTAATCTCGCATATCAATAGAGGAAGTTTAGGGTCATCAAGGAAGCTCTCCGTATCTTTCCTGCAGTACCGATAATACAACGAAAAACGATAAACGACTTTCAAATGGGTAGGAGCGATAAAAAATGTAGAATTATGACCTTCACTTAAATATTTCACATTTAATTTGTCCTTGCTGTGATGTAAATGACATCTCATTGACATCTACGAAATTCTATCCAAATTTTTGAGGAGACTACACTGTTCCCAAGGGAGTGGATATAACCATCGCACCTATTGTAATCCATCACAATCAACAGGTTTGTTTTTATGATGATCAAGGAGCTTTCACAATACGTTGCCTTACTTGAAATGGAATCCTCATATTAATACCTTAGGTGTTCCCTAATAACTGGGTGTTTGACCCGGACAACTTCCTTCCGGAGAAAGTCGCACAACGCCATGCTTACGACTATATTCCCTTTTCTGCAGGACTTCGAAATTGCATAGGTAATTTTCTAAGAAAGCTAGTCTACTCTAACCATAATATATATGACACCTGTTAGATTTGGATATTAAGAGTTCTTTGACATTTCAGGCCAAAAGTTCGCAATGAACGAGGAAAAGTTGATCATCGCGTGGATTATGAGAAGGTTCTCGGTCCATACGGACATTGATATGCTAAAGAATGAAATGGGGCCAGAGATTGTGCTGAGACCATCATTAGGAGTACCGATTACACTTAAGAAGAGAGTGAAGACAGATGTGTGTAGACAGGAGTGAGTATATAATAGTACTTTAGATCCGGTAGGCACCATGTTGAATATGATGTTGAGCAGAAGTTATGTAAGTGTATTGTCATTTTGTGATGAAGAAGATAACATTAATCCGAGATTGAACGGAACGAAGGCGGGAGAAGAAGTTTATTGCACAATTTTTATCTCCTACAGCTAACATTTCAGCGGTGCTTAAGTACCGGTGTTACTCGCAAGAAAACTGTACACATAGAAGTTCACCGAAAAAGAACAGAAAAATGCGAGGAATTATTCTCCTGGTCTTCAAATTATCACAGATTTAGGGTGGTGTAGATGCGACAGTCAACAAGAGATGCTGTTCTTCGGAGTTCGAATGTAGGGGCAAGTCTGTAATCGTTTGACTGATTGTAAAAGTTCGGGCTATGTCTACCGGTCGTCGACGATTAAATCCGTTGACAAATAACATTTTTTTTTTATTTTGACAAATAACAAAAACCCTGCTAGACACGAGCGTACAGTTGGAAAAAATATAAATTACCTTATCGGGACAGGCAAGAAGCGGATGATCGTTGGCCAGATCGTCGTTGGTCGTGTGCTTCTTTCCTACAGGCAGCAATAACTGCCTCCAGAGCTGCTTCGCTACGAGACTGAAGCAGTATCCTTAGCAAAGCACTATGAACGAGCCTACCAATTGCCGTATTTGGAAAAGTGGAACACATCGTCGGCATAAAATGCAGGAATGTACGTTCCATTTTTCTGAAATATTATTTCGCCATATAGACATAAAATGAGCAGACCTCGGTGAGAGGATGGTAGAGATCATCAAACACACGCTGCACGACCACAACGCTATCATTCTTGACAAGCTCAGGATCACTTTCCAGTTCCGCAATCACCTAAATGCGCAACACTTTATAAGGCAGATTACCAATAGCTGCCCAAATCATTATAAAGTTATTGTTCAGCTCCATGTATCGTCTTTATATTCCTCGCAATATAAGAGTTTAGCATAGTCCAAACAGTATTAATCGAAAAGATTTGAAAGAAGTGAATGATAATAAGCATCCTCACTTTTCTGTAGTCTTCGATTCGCTTCTGCGCAATTTCGTCGAAATCCTTCACACACTTGCGAACAGTCCGGCTGAATCACGCTAATTGTTAGATAGCTCTTACCAAATCGTTACTTGAACATAACATGCTGAGCATTGAAGTCGAACTCCAGGTTCGTCATACCTGAACATTCTTGCTCGATTATCAAAAACTAATTTGCGTATACCGATAATCGATATGATCGTTCGCGGTACGTGACTTTGAATTATGTTGATAGCTTCCTTGATATACTTCTTGTAATCAGCAGCGGAAATTCCAACCTACATTATATATAATACTCATAACGTAGCCTGGTCGAAAATGATTTACCCCATCGTTGCACAGCAGTCCAATGTCATTGGTTCCAATAAACATGTTGATGAGCTTCCAGCCTTCCTTCACCGATTGTTCCTGAATACATCGTTTAGTTTCCTCATCATGCTCGACACAGATACCGGATACTTCTTCAGCCTCGTGACGAGCAGTTCAGCTTGCCGTGGAAAATCATCGCTTCTCCTACAAGCCGTATATTCCGACTAGTTATTTTCACTTACTGTAATTGTTTACCTTCCAGGATAGCCCACATTCAGCCGAGCCTTGTCCTCATCTATGCCGGCACCCACAGAATACCCGAGCAGCTTGTTGAAACCGATATAGCGCAAGATGTCTGTAATTGGGTATCATTCGAGCACAAATCGAAAGCGATTACTTGGAAGAGTAAGATGCAAGAAGAGTTCTCCGTCTCCACCCATGTCAAAGCTGTTTCCGACATGGCACGTAGGGCAATCATCGTTGATCACATCATTCACAGATCGTGCACCAACCTAAAATAGCCAAATTAATGAAGATTATATGAGTACGCCTTGAAGACAAGTGCAAACAACTAGCATTTACCGTTATCGAATCGCCAAACGCCGCGATGAAGAGAATGTCGGCGGGGCGTACCTTGTTCGGATCGGTAGGAGTCTGGGGAGAGGGATCGATAGATTCCAGAGGACATTGAATTATGCCGGGGATCGAACTGTTTCCCGAGCGTGGGACCGCCCCTAAGGTTGAATATCGTTTATCTATACAGGGCATTATTTTAGTGAAAGTGTTGGAATAACAAATAGAATAAGTAAACATAATAACGACTCAAAATGACACATTACCCAGTTTCTCCCTTATCTGACCCATCAGGAGGCCCAACACACAAAGCGCAGAGATGTAGCAAATAACCCGTATCGCTCTCTGAAACTAAAAAAATGACAAGAAAAATGATTCAGCTAATTTGCGAGAACATAATTCTATGAAAGTGTTTCAAACACACATACAAGAGGTACGCATTGACAGACATCATTCGAATTCTCTTCAGCATCCGCCACCTTGACCGCGTGATACCCCAGTTTCATCCTGAAAATGTGATAATCTAAAAAAAGTAAATTTAAAAAGCATTACAAGTGCCACTGAGTTTGACATACTTGTAGAATATTTAAAAGATTTGCATAAATCGCAGTCCTTCATTATTTGCTTGAAAACCATGATATTTCTGTGAAAGAGGTTCGGGACGACCGAAAAACGTATTTTTCTCAAAGTAGTGGAGAGCATCATAGGTAGGAATAGAGAAAACTCGAAACGGGAATATGTCAAACGTTTTGGCGCTTGTAATAGCATGTGGGATCATACGTAAAAGGATATAAAGGAGCAGTACAAAAAAGGCTCGTCAAACGTTTTGTATCCATAGAAACCAAGCGCGACAGGTAGAGAAAGAGAGGAAGAGAGAGAGAGAGAGCATGATGATCAAATCGCAAGAACACATAAACAACGACGTGGCAGCGAGAGAGAATCAAAGGGAGACTGAACGCTGTAGCTCTTCAGCAATATATCACGGTGTTAATTTTTTTCCTGTTCTTTCGGAAATATAAGACTTTCCCCTAGAACTCTTCATCTAGTCAGACTGCTCTCTAGATTCCCTAGCTTCCCAACTCCCATACCCTGGGCATGTGTTGTTGGATGAATCAGCGAGAGGTTGTGAAAGAATAAGAGGCATCTAGACTCCAACTATCACCTACGATAATTTAAAATTATATAATTCACCTCCAAGCGCTTTAGTATTTCACACTTGAAGGCTGGAGTAGGAAAGAGAGCTGAGAATCTCAGTTGAGTCAGTATGATGACAAAATCGCAAGCACACATAAACAATGACGTATCAGCGGGAGATAATCAAAGGGAGACTGAACGCTGTAACTCTTCGGCAATATATGTATAGTGAATTGAAAAGATCCGTCGTAAAATCATTCCGAATATAAGGTGAGAGAGTGTGCAAAAGTGAGAGACTTAGACTCATTGTGGAACGGAAGGAACTGACGGATCGGTTTATTCCACTATATCACGGCGTTCATTTTCAACGTTTCCTATTCCTTTCGGAAATATAAGATTTTCTCCTAGAACACTTCATCTAGTCAGACTGCTCTCTAGACTCCCTAGCATCCCAACTCCCAGACCCTGGGCATGTGTTATATGCTGCGTAGAACAGATTAGTATGCAAATTAAGAGAGTGGAGGCGAGAGAGCATGGAAATTGGAGAGACGCAGAGACATTCGGAATTTCGGAATGCGGACTGGTAAAACGTTGTGGAAGGCTGGAGTACAAAAAAACAGCTGACAGGGGATCGCAGCTGAATGAGCGAATGACAAGGTACGGGACGGCGATATAAGCGCCTAGCATGACCAAATCAAACACAGAATTCATCAGCTTTATAGTTATTTTTAAAAATTAACAAAAAACATGAATACAATTAACAAAACAAGATAACAAAAAAACAAAAACAACGAAAAAGGTTCACAACCGATGGCTCTCCTTTCATTCATTCATTCATTCATTTATCCACTTATAATATCACAGGGAAATGAGGATAATTCACAAGGTGTAAAACAATAAGTAGGCTAAGGGAGCTTAACCAGAAGCTTGATAAAGACCACATAATTCACCCGTTCCAAATGGCCGCCTATTTGTGATGCGTCATCTTCATTGATTCATTAATTAGCACCAATGATTGAAGAAAATTGTCCGTCAGTTGCCATAATTCCTACTCGTGATGAGAGAGAAAGCATGAAGAGAATGCAGACGAAGTAGGAAACTACGTTTACTGACGGAACATTTTCGCCAATAATCATAATAACACTATAGCCTACTTGTGTCTTTGGTTATTAGAATTTCCAATTTAGAAAAAAAAAACATTTTGTTCATTAAAATGAGTCGCTGACATCCGAATGCTTCGCCCGCGTAGGCTGCGATCCTAAAATACGGAAACCCATACGTGAGTACGAAACAGACCATAGGGTTGCAGCATCGATAGAGCTCCATCGAGCCAAGCAAACTATAATATAGGCAAGAAGCAAACTTTATTAGCCATGTCACTACAGGCACGACACACGACTTGCGATAGCATCGCAGCACAATGTTCTGACAGCAGTGTAAATGTTAAGCGAACGAGATGCCGAAAAATACCCTGATTTCGGTAGGAACTGTCGCACGGAAAACACCGTATCCTAAGCATTTTGGCTCGCTCGCTTAATATTTAGAACACTGTGGAGTGATGCCCACTAATCCTCACCTTGTCCCCTTCGTTTCCTCTTCTTCACAGCTACCGTACTACTCGCCTCTCCCTGAAAGTGCCCTTCACTCAACCGCATTATACAATGGATAAGTGCTCCTTCGTCCGAAGTAGCAACCGTACAACAACTTGTCAGCGTTAGCTAAACATACTGAAAGACGAAACCGAGCTCACCAGGTCCTCCATTTGCCTTCTCTTTCGCTTGCGCATACTCTTCAGTGGTAGGGCCCACACGGAGTCGCACGCTTCCGCTGCTGAGTCGCTCGCGGTCTGAACCGCGTTTGAACCATACCTGGGCACCGACTCAATTTATGCGTGAAAGAGCCACATATTTTTGCAATCTCAATTTGCTAGGCTCATTTTTCCAAGAAAACGACGTAGAACAAACATCTAACCTCTTCCACTTGCCTATCCTCGACAGCAAACTGCTTCTCATCTCCGTCGCCCTTTGCGTTTCGCGCTTTGCCATCAGTCAATAGCGCCACAATCTGCAAAGCCTTCAATTGCTCAAATAAAATCACCCGTTGCCTACGCTTTTCTGCTACTTGTGCAGGGTCAGTGTCTGCAAAAGGAAAGACTAGCCCGTTAGCGCATACGAATCGTGATGCCGAACAAGTTTTTTTTCTAATTTGCGGAAGTAAGTCTTATCCATGCTTGCATAGCCCTCGGGTAAATACGGATAAAATATACGCGTATTATGCCCAACACACGAAACGCACACGAAAATCTCCTACATCATAGATAAAATAGTACGCCGGAAACGACGTAATAAGGGCACTTTTCCCCGTGAAAATTAAGTAGTACACTTTAACAGCTTATTTATAAAAGAATCAAGGCACTTTGAATTTCTACGACACGGCTATTTTACCTATGTCCTACATCCAACCAGCGACATGCCCACTGATATAAAAGAGTATCGTGCCATTATTCGGACTTTATTGAGAGAGTGATGGGTGTGTGAGTGTTGGCGATTCGCGTATTCACCCTCCGTCACCCACCCTTCCACCCTCTCCCTACCCCGTGTTCATCCCACGGATAAATTATTATTATTATTATTATTATTATTATTATTATTATTATCCCCAGTGTGAGGCGCTCACCCTTCTCCTCCTCCTGCGGTGCGTGGGACCGTAGGTCAACGCCACCTCAGCCCGGCCCAAGACGGGGCCTCCCGACTGGCGGGACTCCTCACCGGACGATCCCAAGGCCTTGATCGCGTCAATCTGAAGCATTTACGACAATCATGTTGGGATCTTGGTTCATGGATAATATTTATTATTGTCCTGAACTGCATTTCGGGAATTTCCCCCATCAAACTGCTCTTGAAATATGAGGCGGTAAAGCAATAAAATTTAAAAAAAACTGAAACTATGAAAGCATTTGCTCCCGTTCATCTACCGTAATCCCGTCGTGCTACCGTATCATCTCGTCAACCCTACCATTTCCCGGGTGTACTCCTCATCTTCCTCAGCTGCCCTCTCAACAGTTACCTCCTCTTCCACAAGCGCCTTGCCGAGTTCGATCGCGGCCTGAATATATTTAGTAGAAAATTTTACAAAATATTAATTTAAAAAAACATTTAATCTGATAATATTCGGGTATCCCCATTCATGTTACATCACTATTCCTCCCTCCTAGATGATAGTGGAGATTAGAGCCGTCGAATCTGGTCCTTTTTATGGTTCTCTTTCATCTAGTTCAGTATAAGCAAGACATTGATGGCTTTACGTAATACGTG
>LS842642.1:45848-56781 GCA_900490955.1 Micoletzkya japonica
TCAAGTGAAGCTTATATGAAAGATTTTGTCGTAATTAGTACAAAACCAAAAGGAAAAATTATAAAAATTAATAGTATTCGAGAAATGATTTTTTGAAATTTCATCCAACGACGACGTTACTGTGTTTAGCGAAAGGAATTAAGCCAAAAGCGACATTCCTGTTAACGACGGAAGCCCGGAACGAAAAAATAAAACATGCAATTTTCGAGTTTTTTCTTAAATTCTTTTATTGTCACCATGTTTTTTCTCACATTTTGAAACCTTAGAAGAAATTTCATCGAATTTCAAAACTTTTGGTTAGAGGCTGCTTCCTCCCTTTAACCACGAAAAAGACTCGATTCGACGGCTCTAGTGGAGATACGGGCCCCTCCGTCTCTCCCTCATTCTTTCGTAATCTTGCTTCACGGGATGTTCTCTCTCTTCATAAATAAAAAAAATGATAATTCCACTTGTAAACTGATAATCTAGTAAAACCAACGATCGAGCACATGATTCTGTAGTCAAAGTGATCCAGACTACCGTAACCCTCTCGGCGGCACAGATAGAGTACCTGCATAGTTTTCTTCTTCATGTATTCTGATTTTAATATTTAAAATTATAGACTAAACCAAGAATAGTAAAATAGCCCAAGAACAATAAAATCCTCAGGACATTGCTCCAGACTACCGTAACCCCCTCATTTACCGTTTTCAGATGGAGCAGGCTGCGGAAGAGCGCGTAGTTACGACTGAGCAGTGACATGGAATCGAGCGTGGCCTAAACAATAGAGGAGTGCATTAGAGCCGTCGAATCAGGTCCTTTTCTATGGTTATTTTTCTAGTTCAGTATAAGCAAGACATTGATAGCTTTATGTAATACATGAAACATAACCACGAAAAAGACTCGATTCGACGGCGCTAGAGTGCATGAGAGTTCTTTTGATGACTATGTTTCACGCACAGTGTTCTGACAACAATCAAAATGTTAAGCAAACGAGATGCCGAAAAATAAACCTGATTTCGGTGGGAACTCTCGCACGGAAAACACCGTATCCTAAGCATTTTGGCTCGTTCGCTTAACATTTAGAACACTGTGCACGTATCATTCATAACCGCGGAGCATCTCGTAGCCAAAAGCAATGAAACATATATTGACCAAAAGAACTCGCATGCACATCTCTACTAAACAACAACATCTACGAATTGCATATCTGAGCTCCGGATAACAATATCTCGAACAGACAGTTGGGCGGCCTAATTCGGTATCCAGCTTCTGCCAAAATACAATTCCCTCACCTGTCCCGCCGAGCTGCAGGCAATTGTGCTGCACAGTAACTTGACGCGCTCTGCAAAGCTCCATTTATTATGATATGCAAGACTGCAAAACTTAATTTTGCAGCTAAACATTTCGTCGACTTCTCCTAAGCAACGACAAGCTCAATAAACGTTCTAGAAATCGCCTCGATCAATACGACTACCGTACCCTTTACAGTAAGCTGCTCCCGAAACCGGTCGAACAGCGGCAGTCGCTCCAGTCGATGGTAGTAGAATCGGTACAGGTCCCGAGCCCGCTCGCCCCTACTACTGTCCAGGTGGCCCTCCATCCTGGAACAGGGCTACGGTAGGGGGCCCACTCACGGGTACGGTAAGTCCGATCGCACGTTAGCATGGGTCATGCTTGGACCAGAGAATCATAGTGTAAAACGCTTTTAATAAACTATGGCTGCTTTTGATTTCCCTTAATTATTATGGTGGCAGCCTGCTAGGAATGCTACGACATCACGTGGGCTACATCACTAGATCACTAATATTATTGACGAAAAAGTTCCGGCAGTAAACGCTCATTCCTACTTTGTCTGCACTCTCTTCATGCCGCTTCGCTCTCTCGTCGGAAGTAGGAATGAGACGACTGACGGAACATTTTCGTCAACCATATGTTCAGTTATCGATGAAATGCGTAGAAATGGGATTCGAAAACTGCCAACAGATTAGCTCCGAAAACAAAATCACGCTTACAACGAAGCGAAATGCCGTTGTCGGTCCGCCTTCGACAGTGCCGCATCGCTCTTCGAGGCCTGCGAAAATTATTTGTTAGCCTCGTCTTTATTTTAATTTGAAGAGCCGCATAAACCAGACCTTCTGAAGAGAATATTTATGAAAACTAACACTAATAAGTGAATCTCTAGGCTAAGTATATGTCAAGTATATTACCGCCTTCAGCATCTTGAGGTAAGCCTTGCCCGCCCGGAGGTAGGCAAGCTTCGAGGGGCTCGGACCGTCCAGGAGAAGCTAGAAGGTTACGGTACATACATGGCAAGGCAAGTATCGTCCGAGCATTTTTGCATTCTCCCTTACATCATTAGAGGAAATCAAAAACAGAATCCTAACAAGCGTTTTACACTACTATTTTCCGGCGCAGGCAGGGTACGGTAGGGTTTATAGTGGAAAGCGGCAGTCAACGATCGAGCAAAGGTCTTTCGTCGGATCTTTGTTTTCGGCTTTTTTCATTTCTTTTTTTGCTTTTTTTGGAAATTCTAACCTTTGAATTACAGAAAGGGGGGAAGGGTGCAAACATACATGGGCGTGATTGTCCGATCGGACGTTAGGATGGGTGGGTGCCTGCACTAGAGAATCATAGTGTAAAACGCTTGTTAGGATGGCTGCTTTTGATTTTCCCTAATTATGTAAGGCAGTCGGCAAAAGATTTTCGGACAACACAAAAACACGCACGTTCTTCTCAGCGGCCTGCAAGCGCTCGCCCTTCTTCAAGCGCCTTCCCATCCTCTTGCGTATGCGCTTCCTGAAACTCCTCAACCCGCTTCCACAATTTAAGAACATTGCACAAAATAAAGCCCTTGATTACATACGTTGAAAAGTGCAGGCAATATTTTGAAGAAGAAAAAAAAACGGGTCTACCAATGCCGGAATAGTACGGTATTTTCTGTTCTTATAAGATCTCATATGACGTATTCCGTAAAAAGGAGAATAGGTATAGTAGAGAAAAATGGAAGATATAATCGTTCCGGTCGTAGCGCCGAATCCGGTACCCTCCAAACTGATCTTATCAAATTCTAATGTGTACTATGCGAAAGCTCTAGGAAATACTGATCGCAAAAAGCTATCCATGTTCCCTATATCTTGTCTAGGATCGGAATGGTATCGTTTCAAAGCGTGAAAAAATCGCTAAACACCGTAACGGCGGAATCACGAATTATACGTTCCGATTTTCTAGACTACATAAGTCTCTTCCTTATTTGACGCCCACAAAGCACCCACCCACCAGGCCTTCTCCACACGCTCCCTACAGTATCCGCCCAGCCTGAACGTTACCGTATGCCAGTTGACCTGCAAAGAAGCGCCACAGTGTTTTTAATATTTATATTGAACGTTTGGATAATCGTAATATTACAACCAAAACTCGTTACTCAAACTCGTAGTTCAAAAGCCCAATGATACTTCACTGATAGCATAAAAACTAAAAGAAAAGAAAGATACCGTACCACCGTCGACCAGTCTCTCTTATTGTCCATCAGCCATTCTCTCCACTCTGCCCTCACATCCGCCTCCGCGATATTGCGACTGACGTATCCTGAAAGTAGACCTGACTTCGATGACATTTTCAAATTTACCTACTCCTTATTACCTACTTTTCATTAGTATTGCAAAAAAAGCATAAAATCAGCCATGGTACCGTAACCCGGCGAGAAGCTACAGTAATGCCAAGGGGGCTCCCGTAACCCGACCTACCGTACACCTTGCGATAGAGCGTCATGGGCACGTCTTCATCTGCCAGTCTCCTGGCCCTCTCCATACTGTAAGTAAGCTACCGTAACCCTCAATATCGTTCACAACCATTTTGTACAATACTCTGCGTCTCTGAACGGCGGCACTCTAGCCGCACTCTAGCTCTCCCAATCAGACAAGACTTACAGGTCATCCACCAGATTCTTGGACCACCCGAGTGCCGTGATCGTCTTCTCCACGTTGTACTTGTTCTCTGTGACGATGTACATGAACTAAAATTGAAATTAAAATTTCCCGCACTTTAAAGACAATATCGAGCTCAACATTTGTGCATTACTTAGCATCTTCTCACTTTTAAAGGGCGATTAACTATTAAAAATTAAAAAAGATCATAATAAAACCTGTTCCAGGTGTTCCTCGGTCAGTCCCCTGATCGAGGTTGGCCTAGGGGTCCCTCCGTGCCCTGAGGCTCCTTCCTCCTCCTCCTCCTTGACCCCTCGGGCGTCCAACAACTTGTTCATGCGCCTGCGGCACTGCAGCCCCGTCCGCTGCGGGAGCCCGTGACCTGCGCATCATACCATTTAGGAGGCGGGCAATGTTGTGGGAAAAGTACTGTATGCCCCTGCATACCGTACTCTATGAGGTTTTCTTCACTAGGTGGACTAGAATGTAATTGAGTGTTCCGAGTTGAAAATGAATGTAATATAATAAAATTAGAGAAAAATAATATTCTAAAACCACTTACACAATCGAGGCAGCAGCCCGACCGCGCGGGCCGCGCGGGCGCAGCGCCAAACGCGCAACTTGAACGTACGCAGACCGCCTCCGAGGTAGTAGCGATGCTCGTCGCTTTCTGAGTCGCATAAATGGTAATTAAGGCTTGAAAATTCAGGAAGTCAAAGGGATAAACAGCCTGAGAGATTGCGGAGTAACCGTGAAGAAAGTTTTCAAACGTGCAAATGGTACTTAGACAAAGTACTCGTTTACTGTGCTCTTGCTAACCGTATTCTGAACATGAAAATTCCATGTAGATGCGTAAATATATATTTTTTAAATAAAAGCGAAAATAAATCCACCCCTCGTGCTTCTCCCTCCAGGTTTTCGTAATAATACCGGTCTTCGTAACAATAATGGTGTACTAATAATTCAAATGGAATAATAATAATTGAAAATAAATGCGAAATCGAGTAGTCTAACCCTCATGCTCCGCCAAGTCCCGCTCGATCTTCGCCCAATTCTTCAGCAGCTGTGCATCCTCCTCTCTGTCAAAGGGACCAGATTTGAGCTCGAGACCTGGAAATAATATTTTTTTATTTAGTTACCGCTTACGGAGGACTTATTCTTGCATTTTTAATGCATATGCCTATAAATGCAGTAATTTCGCGCATATAAGTATGTTTACCTGCTTTTGGTGACGAGAAGTGTCGCGTCATGTATGTAATCATGTATGAAACATATACGTCAAAAAGACCCGAATGGAAGGCTCTACTGGGGAGCCCACCTAGCACATTGCCAAAACGCCTTACCAATTCGCTCGAGGTTCGTCAGTATCGCCTCAGGGTAGGGCGATTTGACGATGGTATGATGGCGCCACTGGCCCAGGTCCGTGAGTACGAATGGCCTAAACTCTTCCGGCACACTCTTCTCTTTCATACTGAAAAAGGCAAACATGGGGGGTGAAGCATCGAAGCAGCGGGAAAAGTTATAGCAGGCGAGAAACGGAGTAGAGTAAGAGAGTGGTGCAAGAAGCCTTAACATGCGCTGATTCAATAAGAAAATAATTACATGAAAGCCTTTTAGCAAGTACAAATGCGGACAAAAGCAGTTTTCTTTCGCACAGCAAAACCACAGTTTGAATAGCGCGCGCTCCACACTCCGTGGCATGAAGGGATTGAGAGAGAAGTTAGAGCGAGCGAGAGAACATGCGAATAGGAGAGACCGGCAGAGAAAGAGGGGGTGAACGAGAGAGATAAAGAGAAGAGCAGGAACAACACGTGTGAGGGGTATTTCATGGGGAGGGTGAGATGCTATTCGGACCATTTGCGCTGAATTATAGAGCCAAGGGTGCAATTTCATCAGAAGGTAGCCAAATGCATATTGGAAACAAGAAACAATGGAAGAAGAATAAGAAAATCAAGTATTTAGCGGGAAAATAAATTCAATCTCTCGAAAGTCGATATTGCGCAAATATACAGTAACCCGTACACATGCAATCGTTTATTTGAAATGTTCTTTTTGCTTTTTGGAAAAAGTTTGATTTCAATTTATTTTTTGTCAGACATTTTTGCAAGATAAATTTTCTGTGCGTAACAGTGTACGTCTTTCGTTAAAAAAATTCTATTTGGCCTTGCTTCCCAACCGATATTTCTTCAGCACGACGTCTTTCCAATTTCTACACTCTCTCGCCTACCTTCCCTTAATTTGCATAAGAATCCATCTTATGGTCCTAAACGTCGTGCATTTCCCCTTAGGATCACTTATCCTCACGAAGAGGTATTCGTCAAACGAAAGCCCATCCAAACGGGAAGCGTAGCGCTTCAAGCGTTCCCCCCTCCTTCCTTTATCGCCCCTGTCTCCACACCCGTTCCCCCATCCAACTCTCACTGTCCATCTCATCGCCTTATCTCTCGCATGCGCGCACTCGATCTCGTGATAGACCGGAATAAACGTTTAAGAAATAAGATATAGGTTCGAGCCCAAATAGAGCAGACGATAACTCTAATTGCTTATGTTTGCCTTATGTTTGCATGACTTGAGAGTTTGTTTTATACAGTATACCTTATGTTTGCATGACTTGAGAGTTTGTTTTATACAGTATTAGAATGCGGCAAATCTCGCATCTGCCTTAATGCGATCTTCTCCTGGACAGAAATTGACATTTTAATTCTCAAACATAGATAGTTCTCGAAGTCTTGCACAAGGTCTTGCACGTGAAAGGAATAAACACGTGAAAACGAGTAAATAAATAACCTTCATTCCAACAACGTACGTTACTCCATACAATACATAGATACAGTATACACAGCAGATAAATACAGTACCCCTCCCCTCTCTACTTCTTGCCCCACCCGTAGCCTCCCCAGGGTCCGCCTCCGTATCCGCCCCATCCGCGACGGCCCCATCCGCCTTCCCATCCGCGCCGGCCCCATCCGCCACCCCACGGACCGCCGAACCCACCGTAGCCCATGCCCGGGTAGCCGTCTGCAAGGAGGTGAATAACCCGGTCCGTCCGTCATACCGTCCGGTATATAGTACACCCTAATATCCCCAGTCAGGAATGATTTTATGCTGTCAAAATCGGAAAATAGATTTGTAGAGTGAAGCGTATTCGAACACCGACTCCGTGTCCTGGACGGAGTAGGTGTCCGAATACGCAGTAGAGGCGGAAAAGTGGTGAAGAATGAAGACAAGCAGAGATGAAAAAAAACGTACGGAAGTGAAGCAAGCATTCGTTGTGTGGTCAACGCGCGGATAAGGTATTTATAGCCTACACGTTCGCTTCTGCCAAATTTTTTTTTCAGAAGGTTTCCGGTTATTGACGCAGTGAAATGTGTACAAAAATTAATCATGTTTCGCGGTGTACAGTACACTCTAATATTCTTCAGCTTCAGAAGGCGTGAAATACAGAAAAAACCAAAGAAAAAAGAAATTTCACTCACATCCCCACTGGGCCTCCACGACGCTCAGGCCGATGCACAACAGCGCCACCAGAAGCAGAAGCTTCGCGGTCATTCTGAAAGCGAAGAATTATTCCCGGAAGTCAAAATGACAAACATCAGCAACACGATGCCATCTACTCAGAAACATGCATGTTCTAGATATTTATCAAATCTAAGATTTTCTCAATCACAAACTCTCGACAGCCTAATACACACGAGAAACATTGAGATACTCGCGTTACTTATATACCCCCGGCGGTAAAGATAAGATAAGAAGGACGAGGCACAACATGACTCAACTCGTGATCTGCTCTGTTCACTCTCTCAGGATAGACGCTCACTCTCACTACCTTCCCTGTGCGCGTTCCCTCCTCTTCCCTTATATAGGCTGGCCCACGCGCCTATTGGCCAAACTCGGCCCTACGCGCGTCGTGGAGGCGAAGAGCATAGCCTGAGGGGGGTTGGATGGGGGGTGGGGGGAGATGGAGGTTGGGGGGTTAGCTTGGGGTTATCGCTGGGAAAAGCAGCATGACTATAGGGTATCCAGATAACGGTGCAAAACTCATTCATTCATTCATTTATCTCATAGGCGGACTGGGACCGATGTCATCTTTCGGGAAAGAAGCGGCAGCGGACAAGTGATGGTGTTCCTACCCCTAGGTTCAAAGAGGTGCTGGGAAAATGCATGATCTCCGGTTAGTCGTGTCAGATGAGCTTCACGATTGGAGGTCTCCCTTAATCTGATTCCGGTAGTTAGCTGATCTTTAAAAGCGACTCCTTGCATTGAGCTGTTGTGATACCCAGCTCGTGGGAGGGGAACCGGATAAAGCGAGGGGATTGCAGGGGGGGGGGGGGGCAACGTCTTTGGATCAGCGCGACCTTTGTAGTCTTTGTGCTCTGTATGCCTGATTCCCGATTATATAGGACGCACAGCATTCTACCCGGTGAAGAATGTGTCTAATAGCGAATTGACCACTGTTTTTGAATTTACTCAGCAACGGCTGAACAAAAGTGCGTCAAATTTTCAGAGCGTCTTGAACGCATTGTGACGAGCTTAAGTATTTAAATTCATAATTTTCCACTCACTGGTTCGCCCACAGGATCGGATCGTATGGGCGGAAACCGCTATCCGCTAATCGAACGCTAGGAATGCGGTGGACGCTTCTTGAGTTTCCTATGACTTGTGATCAGAAAGGAAAAGGCGATTCCTCACGAATACGAAAGTATCACTGACGCTCTGCGCTCTCTTCACAACGCCTCGCTCTCTCGCAGCAAATAGGAATGAGAGTAACTGACGGCACGCTTTCCTCAACCGTAAGAAGAATCACGGCCTTGTGCTTCGGTCACGGCTACGAATGGAAGTCTGCCTTTATCGCTTAGGAATAACGAGAAACGGCCAAGACTATTTATCGGGGACAGTGTAAGCTACCGTTCGCGCAACTATCTATCTAAATAGAGTGTAAGAGGACATCGGAACATGGGCAGCGCTTGGCAACAAGCATTGCGAGGGAAAGCATTATCATCATAATTGCTTACTTGAATGGATCTATTCTAATTAGGTGTACCCGATTATCATTCCGATAGAAGAAGCTCTATGGACGTTCCGTCAGTAAACGCTCATTCCTACTTCGTCTGAACGCTGTTCATTAGGGTTGGCAAACCGATTCATAAAGTACATCATTTGCACGCTCTTTCGCCTCGCGTCTCTTCATTCCTCAACCCTCTCTCGGAATGTGCACTGATGTAAATGCTGTATAGTGCATTAAAGAGATCCGTCGGAAAATCATTCCGATCATAAGGCGAGAGAGTGTGCAAAAGTGAGCGAATTAGACTCAATTTGGAACAAAAGAAACTACTGACGGATCGCCGTTTATTCCACTATGCTTTATGAATCGGCTTGCCAACTCTAGATACTCTTCATGTAGCTTCGCGCTCGCGTCGTAAATAGATAGGAATGATCGCTGCCGGCGGACTTTTTTTTCGCCAGTCATAAATGAACCCGATCATAGTTCCTAAGAGGGCAGGTGGTATCACTCATTGCGCGATCTGTATCACTTGATCTTATCAGCATCCTGTTCGTTCTGGAAATGCGGCTGATCTCTAACTGTTCAATCTCTAGATAATGGAAGTCATTTATGAATCGCGTATGTGCAGATGTACTCACAACCATACTGCATGATTATTACGGTTGTTAACCGCTCTTCAGTTTATTTTATTCCTACTTACGGCGAGAGAGTGAAGAGGCATAGATAGACTTACTTAGACTTACTGACGGAACGGTTTCGCCAATAAGGTCCCAGGGGCCCATCATTTGGAGGGGTGGTCTTTCCTCTACGCTCCACAATTCCTGAACATTTCCGCGTGCGTATTCCTTGTGTTCGGTCAATGATGAGTCACCACACTAGAGATGTAGGACAATTTGCGACACAAAGCAATCCAGGAGATGGCAGGTTCGCCTTTCTCACGGAATATCTATCTTTGCTCTTTAAAATCTACAAAACTCAATATACAATCATTGCTTCACCATTACTGTTACCGGACTCTAAGTCGTTTTACTGTGCAAAAAGAGCAAGAAAACGTGGAACGTTCTAATTACCTACACTGCAATTTCAGGATTGTTTGCCGAATAATACTGCCGAACTTCCGCCTATCAGCAGGGACATTAACGGTCAGTATATTGCAGTATGCCGTCTACTGTCTAGATGTGCACGTGCTGTAGTAATACGGATGGCTCACGATGATTCGGAAAGAGCTATCCAAATTTCTGGCATAATGTCCATCGCAGAAAGTGAGCAGACAATACCGTAACGACGGATTCCGAGACAGTACGCTTTGTGGAAGTTTCGCCCTGACAATGAGTTTTTCTGCTGCCGAAAGAGACTGAGCCGGCCCCCCACGGCGTGATCTTGTCGAACATTTCCCCAAGGAATATAATTGCCCGAGGTCATGCTGCGGAGAACGTTCGCCCTGCGCAGTTTTCAAGCCTTGCCAATTAAATATTCGGAGCCAACCGACGACGTGGTCCACTTTTCGAAGTACGGCAATTGGTAGTGAAATACGCAGATCGCTTTGCTGATTGTGATGTTTAGAGCATTCCATTCTGGTCTTTTTGACCAATATCGGTGAGGAGACGAGTCGCGGTTGAGAATGATGTATGAAACATGTACATCAAAAAACGTGGAATGCTCTACTAAGGATAGTGCTTCAGTCTCGTAGCGAAGCAGCTCTGGAGGCAGGCTATTGCTGCCTGTAGGACAGAAGCACACAACCAACGACGATCTGGCCAACGATCATCCGCTTCTTGCCTGTCCCGATAAGGTATTATCTCTAATAATACAAGTCATCACTACAATATTCGGGCTACTAGGTGCAGAGGGCCTGGTTTCATGCTTGCATATTCATGTAAGAGCCAGAACTATAGAACAAACAGCTTTTTCATGCGTTCAGCCAGAGCCTTTAACGCTGACCGTATATCAACTACGTAATTATCGTGCTTATTGTTTGTTCCATCTAGTCTTTCTTTCCTTCACTGCTCCTTTTTATTCTCTTTTT
>LS842642.1:63196-81800 GCA_900490955.1 Micoletzkya japonica
CTCAAGTCAGAAATCGCTTCGGGACAACCTTTAACTTTATTTTGGGACATATTTTGTTTTTGTTTTGATTTCTTGTTTATCCGTGTTGTTTTTGTTCTGTCTGATTTTATTGATACCTTTCGTATTCAGATGGAGGATGGCCGCATCCTGCCCGACTACAACACCCTTGCCCTTCGTCTCCGAGGTGGAATGCAGATCTTTGTAAAGACGCTGACCGGAAAGACCATTAGCCTCGAGGTCGAGGCGTCGAATACCATCGAGAATGTGAAGGCCAAGATCAAGGATGAGGAGGGAATCCCTCTACTTGCCGGTTAGTTTTGTAGGGAATTTTTGCATGTTTGGATTTTTGGAGATTAAGAAAGTTTATAACATATGTTCTTATTTTCAAACCCTAGTTACTTTCTCCTATTCACGCACTGCCAGCCGTTCACTATGATTTTGCGTATTTTGTTGGCAAAAGTGAAATTTGTAAAAGGGCGCATGGCTGTAGTACACTAATTTAAATACAAAGCTCAAAATTTTTAAAGCTTATTACCATGCCTGCGCAGCCGTATTAAAGCCGGACACCCGTGCTTTTTCAAAGTTAAAGCCCACTTCATTTTTCACGTTTCACGTCACGAAACACGTTTTTTCAACCATAAATGAACAAAATACGGCAAAAATTATGTATTTTGAACCGGAAACACGTGGCGTTTACCATAATATTCCTCCCGGACATCCGTTCAAAAGTATTTTCGTGGGATATCTAAATCAGGCTGCGCACGTATGCTTATTACTTCGTGTCTTTGGCTATGGCTGACAGTGTATGCCGATTTTTATTGCTGAAAGAAGAAAGTCGCAGACCAAATGAAATGGCGTTTTATGTTTTGCAATATATGTTTTGCAGGTTATCGCTGGACTCCACGACTGCAGGGAAGGACGAGTTTGAGCACCCCCCTCCAAGCAGATTGCGACCCAATAGCCACGAAGACCAGTCTGGGGTAGAGCTTTCAGCCCTTCTTAGGCCCTCACTATTCCTTTCTTATCCATTTTTGCTTTTTTCACCGTTATTGATATGTATATGTATTATATGTTATGAAGCATTCGCGGTTGGTTGTATAAATTCTTCTACCGCATCTCGCTTGAACAATGCATTACGATCTGGACGACCGTTTTTATTTTACGTGATTTAAAATATATGCCAGTGTAGTAAGGAGGGGGGAGGTTAAAGAGCAGAGCGAGCCGGGGAGGGGAAGCCCGGGCGGGGGCAGGCAATGAAATTACCCCAGCGCCAGGCAGCGGCAACCCTGGGGTAAATCTACCCCAGCGGGCTGGGGTAACTTACCCTATGTGCCGTATAGAGGGGTAAGCTGCCCCAGCCCGCTGGGGTAATTTCTTTCAGTGTCCGCCAAAGGAGCGAAGCGGTATGAAGTAAGCAGTACAGTATTAATGAGCTTACTGACAAAGTTAGGGAATTATTCATTTTTTTAAAATAATAATCTCGGCATTGCTACCTGAAGTAGTTATTTGGAGAAACTCAAAAGCAGCCGTCCTTTCCAGCGTTTTGCACTATCTATGATTCTCCGTGAAGGCACCACCCATCCTAGCGTGCGATCGGAAGCCCGTGCCGGTATACGGGCTGGAGCGTACTCGAACACACGACTCCGTGCCCCTACTGTCCACCATCAACACGGAGCACGGAGTCGTGCGTCCAAATTAGTGCATTCCATTTTTTTTGCAATGTAAGTAGCAAACAATAGCTTGACAATAAAGTTTTCGTAAATTACGTAGATATGTGTTTATCCAGTACCTAGTCGGTAGGGTTTATCGTCAGACTCTCGTCGTTCTTCCATGGCTCTCATCATTTTATCTCTCAGCCTCTCATCACCTATATATAGGTCTCATACCTATAGGTCTCATAATGCGATTAAAAGGCATTTCATTAAAAGCAATTTCTTTTCTCAACAAAGCTAATAGGCTCTGAGATTATTGTTCCTGCAAACAAATGCTTACACTCATTAGATAGCCCACGTTTCACTCTATAAGATAGCGCAGAGCTTGCGAAACTGGCAGTATTATTGAAATTGTGCAGTTGTTTTGTGTTAATTCCAGAACTTTCATCGCGATACGAACGTTTATTATGCGAATAAATGGGGTTGTCATGGTGTCGTCCCGTGGACTCGCAACGCACGTGTTGCAGCAACCGTCACCCGAACGGAAAGGGCCTGAAACCGCTTCCATACTCTGTCAGAGTTACCGAAATAATAAAATATTATGTCATAATATTATGTCGTATGACAGTTTTTTTTCTCCGAATTTTCTCGGCGTACGAATAAAAACAATCCCAAAATACCCAAAATACAGAGACTAATTAGCGGAAATAAAAAAAAGATGTAAAAAGTAATGACTATCGAAGCGTGCGACTCACTTGGTGGGCTTGTGCGTGTTGGGGCTGAATAAGTTCATTAGGGGAAGAAGGAAAATTTAGGAAAAACATGGAACTGACAAAGCGTAAGCATCACTTTTGTGTGCTGATCAGCGCTTTAGTGATGCGACAAAAGACTCACTCTCTAAATGTTTGGGAAAACAATGTGTTCGTTTAAAGGGCCCCTCTGAGCACTTTTAACCCCCCCCCCCGTTTCTTCCACTCATCTGAAAGAGCAATGTCGAAAACCTACAATCTTACATTTGCATCTTTTTCCCGCCACTCACCGCTTTTTAATTAGGAGAGAAGTTGTATGCAAAGTTACATTGCTCTTCAGGGACCGCGCGAATACGAAAGTCTTTTGGTGAATACTGTAGAGTGCGAGCGGTCTTCGTAGGCACAGTTTATTGAAGGAATGGAGACATATGTCTTCCGAAAAGTACAAAACTGGAGGAACGTCTAAAATACGCTCTTGAGGGATCGCAATGTGCTCAGAGGGGCCCTTTAATCTTTTTTTCTTGCAGATATAATGTACACCGCGTAGCGATTTCTTTCCAAAGCATGATAAAGACAGCGATGAAGCTTACTTGTGTCAGTCACACTCTCATTACAAACAATAACTTAGCATGAAACGAGATAAGATATTCTCCAACCAAAAGGTGAAGAGGGAACTACTCACTTGTGCCAGTAGCACTTGGCCAGGGAGATGCACCACCACGGCCGGTCGGCCTTCTTCTGACCCGCCTCGGGCCACGTGCTCCTCCACGGACTGGCCGCAGCTACTGCCTGAACGAATTCATCATTGGGGAAGAGTCCTGAGTTCTTGCGATGCCTAAACTATTACGTTCTGCTCCAAAGGGTAGATCACGCTTGCAAAAGGAGAGAGGGGAGGTGAGAGTGCATGGGAATTGGAGAGACGCAGGCACAGCCGTACATTTTCCCCGTATCTATACGAAAGATGCCTAATTGTCCTGGCAGAATGGCAAGGAACAGTGCAAGTATCTATAGATAATGCAGCGATCAGGCAAAACAGCGAGAGCGAATGCAGAGAAGTGGGCAGCAGATTGAGTATGTTTGCACTATCCCCTGCCATCTTGAAAACACTACTGCCTAACCATCTGCTGCTGCTGCTGCTGCTGCTGCTGCATTCTCTGCTGCTGTTGTGGTAGGTAGTAAAAGTAGTAGTTCCTCCTCGGATAGTAGTAGAACTGCTGGTACGTGGCCACGCCCCTCTGGCGGGGTCTCTGGGCCGGCGCAGGATAGTAGTAGTAAGTCTTCTGCGGGTAGTAGTACACCATCTGACGGCCCTGTTGTCTGGGATAGTAGACGTTACCTGATGAACAACACTTTTCTGATATAACAATATTCAAGGATCACAACTAGAGTTGTGCATGAGAGATCTTTTGCTGCGTATGTTTCATACATCATTCATAGCCGCGACGCGTCTCGCCGCCAAGAGCAATGAAACCTATTGACCAAAAGAACTCGCATGCACATCTCTAATCACAACATACTGGTCAATACGGTAAACTATCAGGATGCCAACAACGGCTGCAAAACGCTCCAAAGACAATCAAGGGTATTGCAATTGCAGAGCAGGAAAACTCACGATGGGCGATGGCAGTGGCAGCACACATCACCACTAGCATGGCCGCTAGGAGCTTCATCCTGAGGAGGTCCGATAGGGTGAATCCTCCGGATACTCCTCATGGCTTATAAGGAGGGGGGCAGGACGGGGACCAGGAGGTTCGCGGGGAGGAGTTCAGGATGGTGCTTATTGCGGAGAGCAGGGGAACACGGGGGTCCCTCCCCCGCCCCCCCCCCCTCTGGCTCTCTAGTCTCCTCACACCCCGAGGGGAGGGTATGGGAGACCGTCCTGTAGGTGTTCGCGTGACGTAGCGCGGCTGTGGATTGGGAGGGAGGGATGGGGGGAGGGAGAGGAAGAGGAAGAGAAAGCATCTACAGAGACAGAGACGGAGACGGAGCTAAACCGGCATGTCCAGGGAAGAGAGAACTCATATCCCGCAGCAGCCAACGGGTGCTTACTACGTCCTTGTAGGAATGGAGAGAATGAAAGCGATACGAACACCCGCCTAGAGAGATAGTACATGTGACTGGCAGCTGAACGCGATAAAAAGAGAAGGGAGCTGCGACCAATTATTGCCTATCATTGATTCTAGTTGAAGAAGCTCGTGTGAGTAGAGACTCGACTACCTGTATATGATGATTCCGATCCTGTAGCGGTGGCGGACTTGTTTTTGTACAAGTATTGGGGTATTCCTGATCATTCAGGTCATCTATCTTAACGAAATTATCCTTATAATTTTCTTCGTTTCACCTTTATAGTGCATTTCCTTGTGAAGTCGCATAAATCTATCTATCTATCATGTTAGCAGTAGGCAACATTAGCCTAGTGCTTCTTCTGTGGGATGGTCACACCCTGTCACGTCGGCCGAAGCGTTTGGATGTTGCTATTGATTTGATTGATTTATCCACACTTAAATAGCAAGGCAATGTTAATATAAGGAAATAACACTATTGCGAACGCTCTGCTCTGCTTTGATAAAAGCCCAGAGCTCCGGGGTTGGGAGGATTGCATTTTACAAACATCGGATTGCTTGATGTCTTAAGGAGATCATAAGCAAGACCCTGCTTTGATGTGGTGTACGTTGGAAGGCCAAAGCTGAGGGTAGCGGATTACTGTGTCGGTCTCCTAGAGATCAGATCCGACAGCAGGTTAGGAGGATCGGTGGTAAAAGGGAAGTGGGAAGATCTGGACGCTGCTCTCCTGCAGACCAAAACGTTTGCAGCTCGTGACTCATAGCGGAGAGAACTAGATTTCTAGCATATGTTATTGACGAATAAGTTCCGTCAGCCGACTCATTCCTTCTTAGTCAACAGTCTCTTTATACCGCTTCGCTCTCTCGTAGAAGTAGGAATCAGACGACGGACGGAACATTTTCCTCAACCATAGGAGGGATTAAAAGGAAAGTAGATAAAAAGGGAAGATATAATCGTTCCGGTTGTAGCGCAGATTCCGGTGCCTTTCAAATTGATCTTCTCAACTTCTAGTGTGTACTAGGGGAAACTCTATGTGGTACTGATCTCAAAAAGCTATCCATGTTCCTGATATCTTGCCTGGGAGTGAAATGGTATCTCTTCAAAGCGTGAAAAATTCGCTAAACACCGTAGCGGCTGAATCGCGATTTATACGTTTCGATTTTCCAGACTATAACTTGAACTCGTGTAGCTGAGCAACACTCCCGTTTGGTATAATTTTCAGGTGTACTAAGGATATGTGATATATCCTGATAATCTACTTGGAGATATCATAGATACCGTCAAACGAGCGAACATGATCCCATGTTTGTAACAATTGTAACAAATGGTGACATTTGTGCGACCACAACCTTTTTCAAAGTTATCCTAGAGAGTTCTAACTTTGGCATCATAATCCTTTCATCGAGCTCTACCAGCTTGCAAAATTTGGTGCCGCTCTGAAGACTTTGAAATTTTGTTTCAAAATGTTTATAACAATTGTAACAATTGAGTTTTCCGTATGCAAATTTCTCGGAATCCCACGATCTCAAAATTTCGCATATAGATAGATCTCGTCAAGACGATTCCAAAAAGTCCAGCTAGAACTCACAGTGTTCTGACAGCAGTGAAAATGTTAAGCGAACGAGATGCCGAAAAATAACCCTGATTTCGGTAGGAACTCTCTCACGGAACACACCGTATCCTAAGTATTTTTACTCGTTAGATTAACATTTAGAACACTGTGAACTCTCTAGCACCATATTGAAGAAAGTTATGCCCAATGTTACAATTGTTACAAACTTGGGCTCATGTTTACTCGCTTGACGGTATGTCGAAAACGAATATCAGATGATCTTTTTGCCTAGTCGACTCCCGGATAATTCACTATTTGCGTTATCTCAACAGTTTATCAAGAGACTAAAGCCTACCTGTTATTGTTTCCGTCTCACATCCCCGTCCTCCTCTATGGAGAGCTCTGAGTACAGGTGACACCCAGAGGGTACTGGATTGTCCAGAGAGAAAGATCAGACCCCATATCGCGGAACGTCTCTATCAACTCCAACAAGTAATTAATTTCCGTGATCTATTGATCACATGTGTCCCATGCTGCTATCACATATACACTGAGCGAAAATATACAAACATGTTGGTATGTAAATATACCATGAAACACACCCTGCTTATAATATAATAATCAGTTGGTATAAAAATATGTCAATTTTAACCCCCCTCCTGCCTCTCTCGATCGCGAAAATATGCAAAGTGAAAATATGCAAGCCCGTTTCCTAGCCGTACCCTTGCACCGTGATCATCCCCTCTTGTGAACATGCCCAAGACGTTACGAGGAAGCAATTTATTATATTGCATTACGCAATGAAATATCAACAAAGGGAAATGCGCTAAAAAGGAAGATAGAATGGGACATGATTACTGTACACTTCACAGGGGGCAGGATTTCCTCGTAAATTGCTACACTGACCCTCCCCATACATAGCAATCGAAAATTCTCCCCCGACACAATTCTCCCCCGACTTTATGTTAATTACATAAAGTCGGGGGAGAAACTTAAAGGGGTAAAAGTGATTTCAAAAAAACTAGGAGTAGCTCATAGGTAGGGGGGTCGGCGCCCACGTAATACGGCTATCCCTGGTCTATCCCATAGTACGATATTCAAGCTTTCCTTCACTCGCGACAGCGGAACCGAGGAGCTGACGATGAACACGAAAAGTCAACCTTAAATAAGAGCAGTTAATGACTGTAAATAAGAGCAGTTTATGACACAAAGACAAATTTAGAACATCCTACCCAAAAACAACCTACCTGCACACTTCGACAGCCATGAAATGGGCTGCACTATAAAGGCCCTACAGTACCTCCTACCCACCGTACTTGCCGAAATGACTGTATGACTCCCGCGACGATCCGGTCATCGCCCAGGGACTTGCCCCTGTGATCAACCAGAATCACGTTGGCAGACGAGATTGGGCAGCACGGGCTTCATCATCTTGTCCATCCGCATTTCGAGCGCCAACTGAATCGATATTATTATTGAATAAAACTCTACGTCCGTCCGTTTTGACGACTATGCGCTAACCATGCACACTTCGGCACCGCAGGTTACGCCAGGAACGGAATATTTCAAACTGTATTTACCGTTCAATTCGAAGATGTCTGGGGTTGAATGTACATTAGAAAAAATATTGCGATATAGAACTACGCAACACAAGCAAGGAATAGTCGGAAAAACAAGAAAAAGAAAAGAAAGCGGGCAAAAACGAAGGCTAGAATATTCCGTTCCGATCGTATCTACGATGCCGACTTACTGCGCTTAGTGCATAGTCGTCGAAACGTTCACGGACGTTGGATTTTATTCAATAATATATTTATTTTTTAAATGTTTTACAGTTAAATAATAATAACAATAATAATAATGAAATAAATATAGTGGAATAAACCGATCCGTCCGTTTCTTCCGTTCCAAAATGATTACTTTCGCGCACTCTCTCGTCTTATATTCGGAATGATTTTACGACGGATCTTTTTAAAGGGACATGGAAGCGAGAAATTTTGTGAAACAGAACATGACCATACTTCTAGAATATGTTTCTGAGACGATAATAAAGACAATAGTGTTTGAAAAATAGTTTTAAAAAATTTCTGCGGCGAGAGATATTTATTTGTTCTGGGAATACGTCGATGCCGTTTACCTTGTTCCTATGCGCTAAACGCCTTAAGACTGCGCCTTGGCTGGGAAACGATTTTTAGGATATCTCGCGAAGTAGACATTTTTGTGCACTCTGGTTTTGGTTTTTTATATTATTTAGGCGATAAACTTTCATATGAAAGCCAATCTTTTTTGGCTTCCATGTCCCTTTAATCCACTATATATAAATATCACATTGCCAATATCCTTCGTGTCCGGCTGCGGGATATATTGCTGGAAACAGGCGAACGTCTCCGCGTCAGAGGCCTTTCGCGTTCAGATGAACTGCCGGTTGAGGTAGCTGAAAGGGAAAGCATCATGCATGAGCGGAAGAGCATTCCATTCGGATCTTTTTGAATCGATCTTGTAGCATAGACCGATTGACCCACTCGAGTACAGCGAGACATGGTCACGGGGTCACAACTGCAATGAGTACCTCTACTTCCCATCAACCACCATAAGAGCAAACCGTCTCTCCCACCTACAATAAGATAATCAACTCATGCTAAAAGTTGGACAATTAAGAATGGAAACGGGTTATTCCGTTCAGTGATTACTTTTCACAATAAGTGGAACAAATTTGTCATGAACGATAAGCACGAAAAGAGTTCTCATGCAGTAATCTAATTAAAAAGGGTTTCCCGTAACCGCGCTAGAAGTGTATGAAGTTTGCAAACAAACGGGACGGACGAAGTTCGATGTTCATTAGAAGTTGTGACCTGAGCTGCGTGTATACTCTAAAAAATCTTTGTTTTCTACAAAATGAATATGTCAAGCAAATACTGGGGATTAAATCCCTTGTTATAACAAGGGGCATTGCTCTATCTATCGTTAATGCGAACCGGTTGATCAAAAATCATAGTTTGTCTAAAACAAAAAAGTCCTACCTTGACTGGAAGCATGGTATTGCATGGATCCGGCCGATCCATGCACGTGCACATCCAAAGCGTCACTGCGACTTCTGCAAATTCCAATGTCTTGAAATATAAAAAAACCATACTCACCAAGAGGGCATCGCGCAGAGCAGAATATGTCGACGTCACGGCATGAAAATATGGAAACATGTTTGCATATATTTCTTCCCTTCCTAATTATACAAATTATTTGACATATTTTATGTGTGGTCTCGTAAATATGCAATGCATAATAGACCGACCAAAATATACCATTCATATTTTCGCTCAGTGTATGTAGCAAAGTCTCTATGTCTCTATGTCTTTAGACTAAAGGCTCAGTAGTTATGTACAGAGGTAAGAAAGGTGGCAAATATAGTTCCTAAATGAAAGTGGAGAAAGATCGAATATGTCATCGGGTAGTTTGTTTCTAAGTGAAGATATTACGAAAGCAGAAAGTTGTCTTGAAATGGGAACTACGAGCAAGGGGAATGGTTAATTTGTAGCGGTGGCCTCTAGTGGTTCAAGAAAAAAAAGGGAGAAAAGGAAAATATGCAGGAAAGAAGAACATCGACTAGACATAAATGAACCTTGCATATCATCATAAAATCAACCGTATTCCTCTGAATTTGCTAAACCTAACAAGCTCAGAGGAAGTTGGCATAGCATTATTTTAGAAAACTCTTGCGAGTAAACGCTTCCTCCATATCCTAGATGCTTGTGCGCGTACGTATCACCAGCTCTCTGCAAAATGCTTCTCTTGAAATCTCACGTCAACTCTCTAAACTCCCTAACCTCGGCTGCGATTGAGCGAACGTGACCGCAATCTCTGGCTCTGGTCAGAGAAGGCCGATCGAGCGGCTCGGCCGCGCTACTCTTCGCTGAACTTTTACTCATTTCGGTGTTTCCCTGCAGCGCGAGAGAGTGCTCGGATTGGAGAGAGCGCAGCTAGACGGTCACGCTGAGCGCACATCACGCTACGTTCTATATAAGCGGCAGCTGACGAACGGGTACCATGGCCTACTCGACTCGGTTCGCCTTTTCACTGCCACAACAACAACCCCGCGCTATGCTCAAGTACCTGCTCGTCCTTCTGGTCGCCGTTATCTGCTGGACGACCGTCGTGGAGGCCCAGTGGGGATGTGAGTACCATCTTCCGCTCCTCAGAAGCTTATGATCCTAAAAAAAAACAAAGTGTAGCTTTAGAGCTACACGGGCTCTTTAAAGGTGCAAGTCGTTCTTCAGAACACGCTTTGACAGTCTTTTATGACAGTCATCACTAGTCGCAGTTAAGCATGTTTTCTCGTCTCAGATGGCTATGGCTACCCGTATTATGGAGGCTACGGAGGCTATGGAGGCTATGGAGGCTATGGAGGCTATGGAGGCTATGGAGGATACGGACACCACCACCATCACCACCACCACCACCACGGATATGGAGGCTACTACGGCGGATACTACGGAAAGAAGTAGATGTACAGAGATCGCGGAGATATATACCAGCTTTACTGATGTATTCGTATTGACCACTGGCTGTTGCCTTGTAGACATATTTGGACATAAAGTATGTATGCTTCATTGGATGAACGTAAAACTTTACGAATATGGTTGACGCTACCATATCGCAACTTATCCAGTGTTGAAAGACGACTAGGATGACTATTTTATCATGGGATCTCCGTGTAGGGGAGAGACTCGAGTGAGGCAAAGAGGGCGTACCCTCTCCCTAGCATCTGCATGCAGTGAGATGGATTAGTGAGAGGTCACGTGGGACCCTTGGCAGATGCGAGAGAAGGGAGTACAGCTAACAACGATAGCCTATGCATTCTACCCCATAACGAAAACACATGGTACGCGTTGACTCCTCCTAGTACGGATGGGTTGTGTAGTAATGTCGGAAGTTTCGACACAGAAACTTTTGCTAGGTATGTATGAAAGCAGCATGGGACACATGTGACACGTGGTCAATAGATCACGGAGCACGCATTACTTGTTGGGATAGAGATGGATACCTTCCGCGATATGGGGTCTGATCTTTCTCTCTGGACAATCCAGTACCCTCTGGGTGTCACCTGTACTCAGAGCTCTCCATAGAGGAGGACGGGGATGTGAGACGGAAGCAATAACAGGTAGGCTTTAGTCTCTTGATAAACTGTTGAGATAACGCAAATAGTGAATTATCCGGGAGTCGACTAGGCAAAAAGATCATCTGATATTGTTTTTCGACATATCTAGGTATGATATCTCGTTGATTATCAGGATATATCGCATATCCTTAGTACACCCGAAAATTATACCAAACGGGAGTGTTGCTCAGCTACACGAGTTCAAGTTATCAATCCCTCCTATGGTTGAGGAAAATGTTCCGTCCGTCGTCTCATTCCTACTTCTACGAGAGAGCGAAGCGGTATGAAGAGACTGTTGACAAAGTAGGAATGAGTCGGCTGACGAAACTTATTCGTCAATAACATATTCATTCATTCATTCATTAATTCATTCAACTATCTTTTTCATCGCATAAAATATATATGCTACAAATCAAGTTCTCTCCGCTATGAGTCACAAGCTATAGTGGAATAAACCGATCCGTCAGTTTCTTTCGTTCCAAAATGAGTCTAATTCTCTCACCTTTGCACGCTCTCTCGTCTTATATTCGGAATGATTTTCCTACGGATCTTTTTAATCCACTATACAAACGTTTTGGTCTGCAGGAGCAGCGTCCAGATCTTCCCATTTCCCTTTCACCACTTTGGCCTTCCAACGTACACCACATCAAAGCAGGGTCTTGCTTATGATCTCCTTAAGGCATCAAGCAATCCGATGTTTGTAAAATGCAATCCTCCCAACCCCGGAGCTCTGGGCTTTTATCAAAGCAGAGCAGAGCGTTCGCAATAGTGTTATTTCCTTATATTAACATTGCCTTGCTATTTAAGTGTGGATAAATCAATCAAATCAATAGCAACATCCAAACGCTTCGGCCGACGTGACAGGGTGTGACCATCCCACAGAAGAAGCACTAGCCTAATGTTGCCTACTGCTAACAAGATAGATGACCTGTATGATCAAGAACACCGCAATACTTTACTTGTACAAGAACAACTCCGACACCGCTACAGGATCGGAATCATCATATAAAGGTAGTAGAGTCTCTTCTCACACGAGCTTCCTAGCATAAAGTTTAGGCAATATCTCCTCACAGCATTCCAAGCGTTCTAATAGCGATAGCTGTTTTCGCGCCTAGGATTTGATCCTGTGGGTGAATAAGTATTATAATAGTATAGTGGATTAAACCGATCCGTCAGTTTCTTTCGTTCCAAAATTAGTCTAGTTCTCTCACTTTTGCACGCTCTACCGCCTTATATTCGGAATGATCTGCTGACGGATCTTTTTATTCCGCTATTGGCTGGTCGATCACGCACTCCACAAGGAACACGCCGAAGGTGTAGGTGCTTGGCACGCTTCGATGACGTCTCACAAAGCGACCAATCCGTTCCAGGTTGAAGAGCCGCGTCGCGGCGGCCGCGGTCCGCGCGCGGTTCGCGGACAGCCACGACGCGCGCGCGTCGCGCAGCCGCCGCAGAGCGGCCGTGGCCGCGCCGGCCGCACGCGCAAGCGCCCGCGCGACCGCGCGGATGAGGCGGACGTGAACGCGCGGGCGGCGAGGCGTCCGCACGTGATTGCCGAAGGGCGTATGCTGACTGGCGGGGACGAGAACCCAGTCGAGAGCGTCAGGCCTGTACGTTCGGGTATGTTTGATCGATATGATTATTATGAGATAACAATGGGTTCGCTATTCAGTGAACCATCAAAATGTCTCGAATGGAATATTTTACTGACGTGGTACTGTAGTCCATTCCGGCCCTTTACAAGTTCCACGAGAGTTGCCCTAAAGTACGCAAACGATTGCGAACTGTCTATGCAAATGCGCGCCCAAATCAACCTCTAAGGCAACAATTTTCCTACGATTCTACTAATTCCTGCCGTAGTCACGCGTAAGGGGTCAATTATATGCCGTATTCATCATTATTAAATCGTTCCGGTTTTGTGGGCAACTCCCGTGGAAACTGTAATAGGCTGTCTCACATATTTCGGTGCAGTTATTCAAAAAATCATCTCTCATCTTCCGATAAGAGAAGAGTCCTCAAATTTTCACAGTATGAGAACATGATGAAGTGGTCGATGTAAGTACGGCATTGAGCTTTTGAATTGAAGGCGTTTTCGCAGAAAATTTAATTTTTTATTATGCAAATGCCAAAAATGCTAAAAAAAATTCACACTCCAATTTACTACAAAAACAAATCATAATTTTATTTCAAGTTAACATTTTTCAAAATGTTCAAGAAGTAAGAAGCTAGGTATATTTCACTCTTTCTAATGGTGATGTTTTTGGAGTAATTACTACTACAAAAATAGAAGCTGTTACAGCTGTATGACCAACATTGTCCTACCAATTTAAAATATATAAAAAGCTTACAGTGAAAAATTGATACGTAAACAAAACTTGCTTGACCTTATGTGTATAAACAAACTTTGGAGATTTAATTAAATAAATCATTAGATAAATTTGGCATAGGATGATTTAGTGAAAATTGGAAACACGAAAATGTCTACTTTGATCTAATTCCATTCACACCTTGGTTGATGCTGTATATCTCCCATAAGAGATAGCACCCAGGTCGTATATCAAACATCCATCATACCCTACAGCATACTACAACGTCATTCCTTGTGGAGCGAAGTGGTGGTGCTAGAAAGGTAAAATGTAAAGAGCGGAAAACGGATTTCGGTTATGTTCTATGTCTCTATATAAACGGTTGTTGTCTCTACGGGCAAGCTTGCGAAACATAACCATGAAAATTTCCCGTTTCCCGCTCCCTAGTATAATAAAATTTGCTTTCCGTACCGGACTGCGCGTAACTTTCCTATCAGGCAATGACACTAGTCGGTATGGCATGGCTCCCGAGGAATAGTATTCAAAGAGAGGCGGAAATGTAAATGCAACTTACTGACTGGATCATCGTCTGTATCTTCCGGTTGGGCAGTTGCTGCACGGGCTGCTGCCGCTGCAGAATGGAGGGATGAAACTGCGAAGTCTTACAGACTTCAGCTTGCTTTGCTGTACATAGCTTATTCCAATTATGATAGGACACTCAAAAAAATTGAGGAAAGGTCAATCCGCTATACTACTTACTGAGTAGACTGTCGCGCGCAGCCTCCGTGCTAGCCGTTTATGAATGGGCTACCGCCACTGTAGATCTTTATTATTCTTTTTTATTCGCCCAGTTTTTTTTTGCCTATTCGTGCCTATTGTAACTTGCAAAACTAGCAGACGTACAAAAATCAGACGTACAAAAACCCGCCAGGTAATCCACGCTGAACTTGAGACAATGTAGGGTGCCGTCGAGGCGCAACGCTCTCATATCAGCAAGTGGAATATCGTGGGGAACGGAAAAGTCGCGGACTCCTTGAAGCGCGATCTAAAATTCTTTTTTTAGACTTGAAGTCTTATTTTCTGGTATAACTTGGAACGAAGACTTGCGAATCGTGAGCGAGAATGGAAGGAAACGATCTGGAAGGTACATGTAAAGTCGATGTTACTGGCAAGAAGATCTATCTACCAATCTACTGTGCTTAGTAGTAGGTCAGACAATAATTTTCACCAAACATACGACTTTACGTCTTTGTGATGGAAGGAGAAGCGCAGGACGGAGCCGTGCGATTGCATAGAGAGCGAGAGGATGGCCAGGGATTCGGAGAGCAGGTCGAGGGCCAGAGTCCTGAGACACCCGGTACGGTTCTCTTTGTGACACTTTTTTTCGCGCATGTTTCAACGTTTATGCTCTGTAGGCATATCCCGGTATTTAGATACAGAGGTCTGAAACATAACCGAGAAAAAGCGTCAAAAAGAGAACCCTAATACGCAGTAACGCCCAATTAAGCTGCTCTGCGTCTCTTCAATTTCCATGCTCTCTCGTTTCCACTCTCTTAATTTTCATAATATTCTATCCCATGGAGCAGTACATTGCGCTGAGAGGAACGCTTTCGGCATAGATGGAACACTCTAATCGGGTGGAATTTTGCTCTTTAAAATGCATCAACGGGAAAATTATATTCCGTAGCCCTCCTTGAAGGGACTTCCAATCAAACTTCGCTTTCCTTCCTTCCGTTTTCGTTGTGTGAACGAAAAACTTGATTATCGCCCCCCTTCCATGTTGCGTCCGCGCAAGTCCTCCTGCAATGGAAGTTGCTGAAAAATACAACAATTGCAAAATCTTGCGTTGAATTGAGACACAAGTTGAGAGATCTCCATCCACGCGACCACCCTCCCACTGTGATCCCTCAGGATGAAGGAGGGGTGAAGCGTATTTGGAGACACACGACTCCGTGCCCTTCGTTCTTTCAAGGTATCTCGGAACCTTGAAAGAACGTGTAGGATCTCCGGTCTATTTAATTTATAATTTTCATTTTGACACCCATTTTCCCAGTTGCATTGAGTGAAATTGGACAGATTGTCTTATGTCTTGCAAATGAAAGCGCAAAAATGGAGAGACATTGTGCGAATATTTTTGGCAACCATATTACTTTAAACGGGAAGTCCCGAGCATCTGTCTGACGATAATCGAATCGTCCTCTTGTCCCTAATTCAATCATGGTGTTTGCTCATGCTTGAGTTTTGAACACATCAAAGATGGGTAAACTACAATGTTGTGCTCACAAATTGAAGGTTGATCATCCAATAACAGAACTACACGGCCACGATTTCTTTTCAAACTAGGCTGTTGTGCTCACAAATTGTATGCTGACCTTCCAATAACAGTATATATCAAACGACCGCAATTCGACTTTCCTGCAGTCGGAATTATCCCGATTGCGACTGCCTCTTCGCATCTCCAGTTTACATACGCTCTCGCCTCCACTCTCTTACTTTGCAGAACGTTTTGGTTCATAATAAAGGAAGAAATGACAACAAACGTCGAGAATCGTGCACAAACAACCCTTTTCATTAGCCCTTCACAGCATTCCGCCCGGTAAGAAATGTGTCTAATAGAGAAATGACCACTATTTTTAAATTTTCTCAAGAATAGCTAAAACAAGCAACACCGAATTTTCAGAACTTGTTGAATTCATAGTGGCGAAGCTAAGTTTTTAATTTCATATTTTTTGGTTCACTAATTCGCCTACAGGATCGGATGCTATGCTCAAAAACCGCCATTCGCTATTATGACGCTTGAAATGCGGTGCCTTCTACTACTACGAACCGCCCCAAAATATATAGCTATAGATTTCTTATTCTCTATACCAGGCACATTGAATAGTTTTCCCGCTTTCCCAGCAATCCCTCCATCTGGTAAGGCAACAGCTAGAATAAATGCATTTATCAAGGAACGCATGAGGATCATAGGACGGTCTTTGGTATGGCATCGATTGAAGATTCCGCAGTAGGGCTGAGTGGTCGGGGCGGGTCGGGCAGCGGTCGTGATCTTTGTACATCGTAGACGGGAAAGGGTGCAGCCGAAGCTGCGCCTCGTCCTAGGCCCGTTTGGGGCTGAAATTTCAGAATTAGCAATAATCCCCACAAAGTAATCACAACAGCTCACAGTCTATATACTATAATCTATACCATCCCTGTCATGAGTCATGACACAGTTAGCATAGTGGAATAAACCGATCCGTCAGTTTCTTACGTTCCCAAAATGAGTCTAATTCTCTCACTTTTGCACACTCTCTCGCATTATATTCGGAATGATTTTACGACGGATCCTTTTAATCCACTATATAAAGCTTGATAAGAGATGTTCTTCAACCAAGATATTGGTAAAGCCTACTTGTGCCAGTAGCACTTGGCGAGGGAGATGCACCACCACGGCCGGTCGCCCTTCGCATTCATCGCATACGCCGGCTCCCGGTAGTTGTAGTTGCTGGGCAATTGGCTTCCACCCCCAAGGAACAACGGGAGACCGACTGCAAGAGAGCTTTTGGTCAGGAGTTCATCTCTTTATTGATTTATCGATTACATTTAGCCCTAATATCACTGATAACAGACTTACAGATGGCCTGACTGGCGACCAGTGAGACGCAGGCACAGAAGACCACGAAGGCAAGGAGGAGCTTGGTGGACATTCTGGAGTCCGGGTACTGTAGGTACGGTAAGTGGTCGAGTTAACGAGGAAGTATCTACCGAGCTGAGACGATCTCACTGGTCCTTTCCTTCTCGCCCCGTCGTTGGGCTTATATAGCGCGAGAGAGGGTTACGGCTGCGAGGAGAGATCGCCTCACATAGGAGAGAGTCCAGTCTGACAAAGGGGCGTGCGTGATTCAATCTCGATGAGAGTGAGAGATTTTGGCGCGATCGTTAAACGACAACGGTTTGGTGGTGATGGACTTACCGCGTCACGAACGCGTGAAGAGTTACATATAGTCGAGACGGCTCGCCAAAGTCTTACGTGGAGTTGGTCGTCCCTGTAACGGTTCTGTATAATGTAGGAAAAATGAGTGAGATCATGATGATGTTCCCTAAGCATGGAAGATGTTGTTCACGTCCTTCATTAGATATATACAGCAAAACGTGTGCTGTGGAATTCAGTGATTGATCTTGAATGGTCCCTAATCGTTTCAGATTTCGTCGAATGATTGCGGAGCGATGTGCTGCTTCCGAGCGATCAAGCGGGACAGTGTTTAGCGACGGTTCGCATAATCACGAGACAAGAGGTGTTCCCCGTTCTAATCTGCTAGCCTGTTTGTGGGTAGAACTATTTACAAAACTGCTAAGGCGAACTCGGTCAGATAGGCTCTAGAGATCAAAGGAACCAATCAGGTCAAATGGCAAAAACAATTGAGACTTGGGTTATTGTCTTTTTTCAGCTCTAGACCGTTTATCTGAGCTAACAGTGGAAGGTTCCAAAGGAGGGAGTCTTGATAGATACGAGGTTATTGCCTATCATGCGAAAACAGCACAATTCGCATGAACAATCTACACAATGTGTTTGAACATAGTGATGCACAGCACAAACCTGCGAACAGATCTTCGTCTTCGCTTGATTGGATCGATAGGGCAGTCGATAGAATAGACTTCTGCCGTACCACGATGCCTGAAAGTAGTCCATTCTTTTGCCCCGATCGTGCTCTGTTAACGGACAAGACAGTACAGTGAGTCGTTTCTAGTGCCCTCACTTGGCAGGAGCGGGAAAAAACGGTCGTCAGAAGCTTTTTCGTCAATAATACGTATGGTATTATTGACGAAAAAGTTCCGTCAGTCGACTCATTCCTACTTTGTCTGCAGTCTCTTCATACCGCTTCGCTCTCTCGTCGGAAGTAGGAATGAGACGAAGGACGGAACATTTTCCTCACACGGCAACCGATCAACTGCGCTCGCCCCAAAAAGCTGCCAAATGTCAATAATGCGGAAGTATGCTAATCAGTCACTGTAGAGGATTTTCATTGTCATCGTTGCAAGAGTCGCTATGAAAACCCGGCGGTAATTCAAAAAACGGAAGAGTGTGATAGGGTAATCCTGAAAAACTCGATAATTCTTTCGTATTTTTCTAATTTTTCACTGATTTGCGC
>LS842642.1:82641-103193 GCA_900490955.1 Micoletzkya japonica
CGGTAATTCAAAAAACGGAAGAGTGTGATAGGGTAATCCTGAAAAACTCGATAATTCTTTCGTATTTTTCTAATTTTTCACTGATTTGCGCGGCAAAACGGCCATTCAAAAGTTGCGTTTGAATTTCAGTTCGCGATAGATAACGTTACCAGCGTTTTTCACTATTTTGGGGGCGAGCGCGGTTGATCGGTTGCCGTGTCCTCAACCATATAGCACACTCCGTTTGTCCCGCCTGTGATCCAGGTTCGCGAGTCCCTTATATACAATGAGCGACATATTGGTCTCTCCGTGAGATCACTCGTAAGCGCGCGCGTGTTGATATAAAAGAGAACGGAGATGGATCAAGTGAGACGACCGTTAAGAGGGGTACGAAGCAGTTTGGGACGAAGAGCGAATGATAGGGAGGGTACAGACCGACTGCGTCACTAGAGCAGCGCAGTGCGAACGGTATACGAGCTCTGGAGGAACGCACGTGAAGAGAGGGTACGGCGGGTGTGAGGACGAAACCGGATCGCGTACCGACACGTGGTACTTATAGGGATAAGAGGGATCGGTGGTGCTATACTTGGGTCGCGCGTGTATGACCTATAAGTTACATAGAGAAAATAGAAAGTGGCTTGGTTCTGTGAAAATATGATGTGCGGAGGCGCAGAGAAGGCCGTTGAGTACGTACAGTCATTGACGTGAATTTGAATTTGGCGCAAACACACTATCTAGGTGGATGTGTTGTACGATTCTTCATGACGCCCGGCATGACTCTGGAAGGGCTCTCAAAGTGCATTGGTAGGTTTTTTCAGATGCAAGCCTTACTACACTTTGATTTTTTTTCGATTTCTCAGTCTTGATCAGTCATCATCAAGAGCATCCGGTTTTGCTTGTAGGATCAAGTTCGTATGATCTTTGACGAGTATGTCATATTCATAAAATGATGAGTGGAGTCGTTTGTATTTACAGGAAGACTGTCAGGCCTAGCCTCTTGCTTATCCCTTGATCGAATGCACGTTGGGGCTGAAATATCACATTTTTCTAGAGAAACAACATGAGAATTCAAGGATAAAAGCAATCGATAAAGCCGATAAAGCTTACTTGTGCCAGTAGCACTTGGCTAGGGAGATGCAGAACCACGGCCGGTTGGTCTTCGGGTTCACCTCCGGGCTCAGCGGATTCTTGTAGTTGAAGGTGTCCGCGGGCCATCTGTTGCTGTCTCCAAGGAAGAGCGGCAGGCCAACTGGAATGGCACACAGTGTTCTGACAACAGTGAAAATGTTAAGCGAGCGAGGTGCCGAAGAATAACCCTGATTTGGATAGGAACTCTCACTCGCACGGAAAACACCGTATCCTAAGCATTTTGGCTCGTTCGCTTAATATTTAGAAAACTGTCGACACTTTTAGCGAAGAACCTAGGAATCCTTTTCTGACTCTTTATGGCTATGCTTTAACGGAACGAGAATCAAGATATCATTGAGTATGCTCTGACGAGGCTATAGGAATGGAGCTTACACATGGACTGGGCCGCGATGAGCGAAATGGACAAGCCGAGTACGACAAGGACGAGGAGCTTGGAAGACATTTCAGTGAGTTGGGAGGGACGATGGGAGATGGTATGCTACAAGAGCAGAAGGAGTCGATACTACGTCTCATGCCGGGCCCTTATATAGAGAAAAGGTGTCTCATCGTAAGATTAGACCATGTATCTATCTATGAAAGGAACACTCGCGCGGAGAGTGAACGAGACGATCGATAAATGCCCCCAACGACCACTTTTTACCCCATGCTTTTTGATGACATCATTGAATAGCTCTCAGTGTCCTGAGTTCTGACTCAAAAGCTGAAAGTATGAAATTTCGTCGTTGCTCAGATAAAGCTGTGCAAACATTTCCCCCGTTTCCTGCGTCTCTTCATTCCTCTCTTGTCTCTCGCAATCAATCAACCGCACGTTAATTGGTTGTACCTAGAAATGAATGAGACGGTCGGAGGGGGCCTTTTTAAAGGGGAGCGGTTTCGTGAGCGAGGGTGGACAGCGAGAGGTACAGACCAGCTAAATATAGTAGCGAAAAATGGAAGATATAATCGTTCCGGTCGTAGTGCCGATTCCGGTCCATTTCGAACTGATCTTATTATATTCTAATGTGTACTATGCGAAGCTCTAGGAAACACTGATCTCAAAAAAGCTATCCATCTTCCTGATATCTTGTCTTGGATCGGAAAGATACCGTTTGAAAGCGTGAAAAAATCGCTAAACACCGTAGCGGCGGAATCACGAATTATGCGTTCCGATTTTCTAGACTATACGTCACCAGAGCGTAAAGCAATGGAACGCGCGCGAAACTATTATCATTGACGGAAATGTTCCGTCAGTAAACTCATTCCTACTCTGTCTGCACTCTCTTCATACCGCTTCGCTCTCTCGTAGGAAATAGGAATGAGGCAACTGACGGAACATTTTCCTCTACCATATAGCGGATGGATGAAGTTGATATCGCGCTACTCACATGCTATGTGCGATGACATAGAGCAAAGGAATCAATCACTTGAGCGCATGCGTGACTGTTGGCTGAGGCAAAGCAGCATGTTGAACAGTACGAACTGTGCATTGAATGAGTGAAGACACTTTGGGTGGTCGATATCAACTTGCCGCATTTTGATTTCTGGCAATAAGAATTTTTCACACATCGTTCATGTCAGCTGCACACCTATAGATGCGCCGTTTCTGTAGAAGATTCAAGAGCAAGTACAATTCTGGATAGTTTATCATCGATAAAGTGGTCATCGCATAACGAAAAAGGCGAATCATTGGTAGCTGCTGTTGCACAACAGTAAATAGTAAAGCTTCTACATGTACAAGGTTAAGATCTGCATTCCCGTATCTCTGAGCCTCTAACAATAAGTCGTTGCTGTCGACCATCTACACTCGCTTGGAACTGAAAGCAATTTCATCATATTATTGAAAATGAACGTTGAGAGAGCTGCACAATTCTTTCCACTAACCACCGTAAAACTTCAGCCGGAGCCGGAGATTAGCCTAAGCTGGCATTTTGCCAAGAGAGTTTCACTGTATTTAGCGGAGTGCGCTGCAAAGATTTCACAACGTTCGTTTTCCTCCAATAATAGAAGCACTGATACATACATATCAAATGTATTACTAGTATAAATCAGCATTTCATCAGATACTTAGATGACGATATGTCCATATGCAGATCATTACTAGCATAGTGGAGGACATATTCATGAAGTGCTCACTCATTCCAGTAGCACTTGGAGTAGGCCGGGCAGAACCAAGGCCGGTCGTTCTTGGCATTCATCGCGTACTCGGGCACCTCGTACTTGTAGCTGGAGGGCCAGTCCTCCGTCGTTATCGTGAAGGGAAGACCGACTGAAAGCACCGAGACATTTATCTTCACCCATTCTTGGCCCGTGGTTATATTTCTTTAGTAATTTTGTGTTTATAAAAGACTCACATATCGCTTGAGCTGCAGTGTAGTAGGCGCACAGACTGAGGAGGAGAACGATGGTCATCAGCCTGGTCGATATGTCCTTGATCAATGCACGATCGACTCTTCGATCGCGAATATCGGAACCCCGATACGCTCCGGTTTTCTTATATCGTGGCTGCCTATACGACCGAATACACGGGCACACTCGCACCGAGAGCGCAGAAGAACGTAAGACGATTTACGGTTTGAGCGCGAAGGTGACGAAAAAGAGAAATGAGAGAAGAGCAGAGGAGAGAAGAGATAGGACACGGGGGGAGATCGTGGAATTGGCGCGTCATCAGAGCGCCAAGAACGAAGCGAAACCCGTTGTCAGTCTCCGAGTAGGAGTGATCAGTGAAGCCATCCATCCCTACCGTACACATCAACAAGTTGATCTAGCAATATATGTTCGCCGTATACTTTTAGCGTCATGTCTTGGTCGACAACAATGAGACGGCGAATGCCGTTGTTGAATCTGCCGAAGAATGGGCTATCTACCTAGAAGAAGTGGACAAAGCCTTTCTTGCGCTGGTACCCCTATCCTGACTGTGCCCTTGTTCGGTCCTTTGTCAGTTTCCCTGCACGAGTTCTCGAGAATCTGTCAACGGCAGCACTGTCCTTGGCTGGTAAACTGCTTCGCAAATGCCCTGCTAAACAATAGCCCGGGTTTCTATTCGCGTTGACGGATACTGCGTAGTGGCGTATTTATAGCGCGCATAGTTTCAGCTTATGCAGTACGGCATGTACCGTGGTCGGTCTCTTGTACTCGGGCATAGTGCCGTCAAATCAACCGTTCTAGTGCCATACTTCTCCTATGTCAGTCCATTTGCCATGCTACGTGAGAAATAATCATGCGCAAGCTGAACGACATGGCCTATGCAGTTCGGCATGTACCCGGCTTGTCTCTTGTACTCTCCGGCGGTCACCGGCCAAGCAGGTTCTCCTCGACCTCCTCTTCGTTCGTCTGCAGATCACCGTGGGCTGGCTATTTCCGACCGCGCGCAGCCTATTCATAGCGCGTTCCCACGCTCACGCCGACAATGATTAGCTCTCCTCATACGAAGAGGGGCCAAGCGTCCTTCGAAGAGATAGAGAAAGGTCTCGTTACGTCAAGCGGGTGGTAGAGAACACATTGCACTAGCCGAACGCCTCCCCGAAGACAGTTCACGTGCACTTTTACGACCGCGCGCGATCTTTAGCGCCATTGTGCGAAATCAACAGACGAACCCACTGCAAAACTTCGGAAGAACATCGACAAGTCTATATGAGAAGAAACTTATCGATATCTACATTACGCAATTCGACCGATAACTGTGCAACCCCCAGAAGGACATTGCGTGGTGAACGCCAGCCTCAGGAGTCCTTAAAGGTTCTCGAAGAGGGCAATGAGTAAAGAATAGAACTGCTTCTTCTGTCCAAGGCAGTCTCCTCGTACCAAGTTCAGAGCGCTGTTGTGTTGTGGCTGTTTGCCTAATCGTAGTGACAACAAACTTCACCCCGCGAAAGCGAGTACCGCTATCTATCTTTCTACCCATCTACCCCTATCTCAACTCTTGTGACCGCAGCACCACTGTACAACTTCCGTCTCTAGCTCTTTGAGAGAGAGAGAGAGAGTTCACGAAGAAATCTTGGCCCCGCGTACCATCTTGAACCCTATGCCCGTCAAGTAGCGACTCAAATGAAAGTGTAATATTTATCGCGGACACTAAGAACAACAACGGGGCGGCCCCACAGCGGGCTACTACAGTATGACACGGCGAACAATGGCAAGTGGTAAGGTTGTGTGGTATGTACAGATACAGGCGACACGCATTGGTCGATGAGAGGTGGGTGTAGTAGGAGCGTATTACGGAGGATAAAGGGGAGCGGGGAACGGGGTTTGTACAGGGGACGACGATGAGGCGATGCCGCATGTCATTTGCCGCCGTGGTGCTGGTTCGGGCTGAAAGCACGCCATTATGACTAGCTGAGGGTCGAGCGATGCGTTATCTTTTGGACGCTTTTCTCGGTTATGTTTGAGACCTCTATAAGTACCAGGACATGCCTACAGAGCGGTGAACACGGAAACGTAACCGTAGAAAAGCGTCAAAAAGAGAACGCTAGTCTAGCGATGGGAAAACTAGAAGGGATAGAGATGGTAGGGGAAGACTCACTTGTGCCAGTAGCACTTGGCGAGCGAGACGCACCACCAAGGCCGGTCGACCTTGCGAGCCTGCCCGTAGCTACCGTAGTTCGGCTGGAAGGTCTGCTGGACCGGCTGCTGGGGCTGGTAGTTGTAGTTGTAGTTGTAGTTGCTCGGGATGAACGGGAGACCGACTGCAAGTCAACCAATGAAGATCACGTTGACGACTCGGTACGGAAGATGGTCTAAGGAGATGCTGGGAGGTGAAACTTACAGATAGCCTGGCCTGCCACGTAGGAGGTACAGACGATGAGCAGGAGAGCGAGGGCGACGAGTCGGGGCATGGTGCAGGGATTGACAGAGCTGGAATGAACCCGTTGACGAACGAAGGGAACGGCTTGGAGGGGGATATGGGAACGAGTGAACGAGTGAACGCGGACAGGGGGGCATGAAGGAGATACGCACCCTGAGGGGAGGGATGCAACACCTCAAGAGATCAACAGTGCGAGGCTAGTATGGCTATGTGCTGGCGAGGGTAGATCTACTGTAGATCAATGAGTGTGCGCCGAGTAGAGCTTAAAATTCGGGTCATTTTGGTGATTATGCTTCACGCTTTACAGGATAAGATGGCATAGCTTCGTTATCATTTGATCCTGAAACATAATGCTCAAAAAGAAGACCCGAATGCTCCAGCGCTGACAAGGAGACGAGCTGACGAGGAGCTTCCTCACCACAAGTCTCTCACAAGGAGATGGTCTGACCTCGCGGAAAGGGGAATCAAATGAGACATGTACCATTCGAAGAAGCATTGTGAGTGTCTGAGAGAACACGCGTCGCCGCCCCCTTATATAGACCTCGCGCACGACCGCTCGTAGATCTCCGACAAAGAAGGCAGAGAGTTCACCGAGAGCTTCGGTATTGCGCGTCGGTGCGTCGGTCGGTCCGTGTGCTCCCCGTACTCTCTCGCCCCAACGAGGAGGAGCCACGAAAGAGGAAGCGAAACGAGTTGTACGATGTGTGTGTATGTCTGTGTGTGCCTGTGTGTCTGTCGCATCTGTGTGTGACTGTCCGTGCGTGTGTTCGTGATGGGACGCGAATAGGTGTCAGTGACGTCCTCAGAGCGCGGGAGATTTGGCTCGGTGTTACTCTCGACACCTCCACGGCTACAGTCTAGTTAATGGACTTTCGATTCGCCCCGTACGTATGTGCACTTTGGATTGTGGTGCCAAATTTCGGAGTAGTGAACCCTCTGCTCTCGGTTATGTGGGTCAAGCTGCAATAACTCCTGCGCAGCCCCCAAAACAAGGTCGAGTTAGTCGTTCATCTATAGATGAATCACTCGGAATGCGATTCGCTTAGTCACAGTCGCAAGAAATCAGCATACGGAAAGTCGCACCTTAGTCATGGCCCCGATGACTGTACGATGATGTACGATAGGATACGGTACAGATATCACCTAGGGGTCTACTCTCATAGTGCGACTGTGATGTGTGCCGGTTTCGGTGAGTGTAACGGTGCGCCGTTTATCACCAGCCGTCCACGTGAGAGAACTGTGTTGGGATGATACTGTAACTACTTTTCCTCCCTCGCCTCATGACGCCAACCACTGTGCTGTGTGTAGCTGTCCTCCGGTCGAGGTGTTTGCGACACCGTCCGGGTCACAGGGTACGTGTGCGATGGCCGAGGTTGGTGTTCTCTTGATTTAGAGAAGAGAAGAGGAGAGTTTCTCGAAAAGAGGGGAATGCGCGTTGTGGTGATTTGTTGGTCGCTGGACACGTAGTAAGTTTTCCAAAGGCGATCTGTCTGCCAGCAATACGTGATATCGCGGAACTAAAATATGCGGTGCTTGAAGGAACGTACGACATTGTACTATGTATTACATCTGATTATCTGAGCGCAATTACATCTGAGCGCTATTAACTTTTTTAATGCTTACAAATGAATGCCGCACGGCGAAGTTATCTATTTCATTTTTGGCATGGTATCTATACGAGACTGAGAAATAATGTACAGCAGTGCCACCATGTTCTAAATGTTAAGCGAACGAGCCGAAATGTTTGGATCCAAAATGTTTTCCGTGCGAGAGTTTCCACCGAAATTAAGAATATTTTGGGCAACTCGTTCGCTTACCATTACCGTGCGGCATTCATTTGTAAGGTGCCAGAATATTGTGGTGCTCTTCTGGCTTGGGTTACTGTCCCGTCCAGGTCTACAACATGAACGTAGCTATCTATGCTTCGCTGCTGCACCCAGCAGCGTCTTTGCCCTCCGTCCTCGTAGCTAGATAAGTGGCTAATGCGCATCAGTATACTCAATCATGCCTCATCATGGCAGAGATGTTTGCCGTCTGCTAAATCTCTTCGTCTGAAACTCAAGACGCTGGGCCTGCAGAGCCTACTTTGTTCCCACGAATTGCCTATCCGCTTCCTCTTCTTCTTCATCTCTGTCATTCCCCTTCCGCCTTCTTCTACTCCTTCGTCTCCCTCCCTCCTCCTCTCGTTTCCCTCCTAATTGTAAGGCGGCGCTTCTTCGCTTTCTAATTCCTTCCCGTCTAGCCTCCGGGCTCATCGATGAACTCTACTACAAAAGTCCGCCAACTGAGCACATTTCGACCTTCCCGAACAATATCAAGAGGGGGGGCTTATATCTAGAGCATGCCATTCGGGTCTTTTTGATGTATATGTTTCACACATCGTTCATAACTACGACGCGTCTCGTCACCAGAACAGATGAAACGTATTGGTCAAGAAGACCCGAATGGCATGCTCTACTTATATCAAGGGCTTATTTCTGGTGACCGAAAAGTCGGCATCACAGTTCGCTCGGCCGAGTCACAGTTTTGATGAGAACGAAAGGAGGAGGGAGTAAGTGAGAAATGGAGTAGCGATAGTGGCATGGGTTACTCTCGTGCTAGACACACTCTACCGCTGTACCACGCGGCCCTTTCCACTCTTGTTTAGAGCTCATGTGAACAAGGAGAAGCCATATAATTGCGTAGGCAAGTCAAGAGAGGTTACCCAAAAGGTCCACAACAAGGCGAAACTGCAAAATGGTGCCGTGCACAACAGGAAATCAGCCTTGTTTACGGAGAGGACGACTACCGTAGGAAAGGAGGGGGGGTGGGGGTATTTGCAGGAGGAGGAAGAAGCATAGGGGGCTCTAACGGGATTGGCCTCGTCTCGTTGGCACAGCATTCCAAGCGTCATAATAGCGAATAGCGGTTTTCGCGCATGGGATCCGATCCTGTACGCGAACCAATCATCGAATATTTATGAATTTAAAAACTTAAGTTCACCTCCATGAACTCAACAAGCTCCGAAAATTTGGTTTAAATTGGTTCATTCATTCCTGAGAAAATGCAAAAATAGTGGTCATTTCGCTCACATCTTTCCACTCGGTGAAGAATGTGTCTAATAGCGAATTGACCACTATTTTCGAATTATCTTATGAATGGATAAACCAAATTTTCAGGGCCTTTAGAGCTCACAGTAACGAACTTTAGTTTTTAAATTCATGAATTTTCGTTCACCGGGTTGCTTACAGGATCGGATCCTATGCGCAGAAACCGCTATTCGCTATTAGAACGTTTGGAATGCAGTGCGCCACATTCTTCACCGGGCGGAATGCTGTGTTGGGCATACACGGGAAGGGATCCGATCGACGATGGGTACTGAACTGAACTAGGGTCCTCTTTTTGACGCCTTCTTTTCCCCAGTTATTAGAAGAAAACTTTATTGATTTATTGGTTCTAAATAATAAGAAAAGACAACGTTTTATAGACTACGCTAATACTGAAAATCTTTTACTAATGCTAAACGGTGCATAGCTGTTTCGCCTCCTTCTGCCAGACAGCTATACATGTTTCAATGTTCATGCTCCGCCGTAGGCATGTCTCGGTATGTATAGAAGCGTGAAACGTACCCGGTGAAAAGCGTCAAAAAGTGAACCCTACACTGTACAAAGAGAACGCAGACTGCAAGCTGCGTTCTTGGACCGTATGCTTCGCTACCTATATATCTAGATGCCATGTAGAGTCGATGGCGCACAATCACTGCATTGGGCAACGTCTCTAATTCGGGTAGCAAGACACATCGCCAGCCCTGTGGAAAAACAGTATGAAACCCAGAAGTTCTGGCCAGAACTCGGGGAAAATCCGGCTAAATTGAGGAGTAGCCTCGTTTGAATAGAACAGTTTGGTCAAGGACGCATAATCTGACGTGCTGGCCTGTGCTTTCCTTGCAGCACATCTCTGGAGCATAAGGTGGAGTATGATTATTATCATGAACTATTCTAGTCACTTCATAACCTTTGAACAATCTTTACCTCTTCTTCCTTTCATTTTTTTCATTTACTAGCAGTACCTAATGGAACGCTGCAGAATCTCTGCAGCGCCTGGAAAACCCTCGATCTCTCGGTCTCCGTCTCATCCGAACTCCATTCCCTTCCAATCGAGTTATCTCTCCCTCCCTCCCTCTCCCTGGTCCCTCGCCTCCCTTCCTCATCTCCTCCCGGCCATCACACCTATGTTTGAGGAAAATGTTCCACCAGTCGTCTCATTCCTGCTTCCGGCGAGAGAGCGAAGCGGTATGAAGAGAGTGCGGGCAAAGTAGGAATGCGCTCACTGACGGAACTTTTTCTTCAATAATTATTTTGCTTTATTAATTTTAATTTGCTAATAAGGGCTCTCATTTCCTTCCAGGCAGCTTTTCAAGTATTATGGACGAAAACTTTCTGTCAATTAACTCATTCGAACTTTTGTCTGAGCTCTCTTCATAGCTTCGCCTTCCCGTTCGGAAAAGGCGAGTGACGGAGCATTTTCCTCATATGATGCTGTGTTATTCCGAACTTTGCCTTCGTCGTACGATCTCAACGCCGTGCATAATGCATGTGGCGTTCAGCGCGTCGTCGGTCGCTTATAGAATTCGCCACACGCAATCCGTCCTACGCTTTTGCCCAGTATCGTCTCTGAACTTCTCCCGTGTGACGCGTCATATTTTCTTACAATTTTCTTTTTCCTTTTTTTTCAATTTTCCTTTCTTGTTAGATTCCCAGCTTAGCACCAGTTCCAGTTTCCAGTTCATCACCTTCGAGCATTGTATGGGGCTCCCGTGGAGGGTTTTATTTTATATTGGAGAGGACTTCAAATCTAGCAAATCTAGGCGAAATAAGATAAGCTAGTTGGTATGTTTCGCTGTTCATGTACTAAAATGGAGGGCTGCCTAGTGTCTAGATTCACTGGTGCCATTTCGGCCACTTTGACAGCTTCATTGGCTGGTGTCAACTGAAACGGTCGTACTGAAGCGCATTCGTAAGAGGAAACAAGCGTTTCTGCATTCTAAATAGCTTCAAGGTAGCTCAATCTTACATCGCTATGCTTAGTCAATTCGGAGAAATGATGCTTATTATTATTGACGAAAAAGTTCCGTCAGTAAACTAATGCCTGCTTTGCCTGGACTCTCTTCATACCGCTTCCCTCTCTCGTTAAAGGTAGAAATGAGGCGACGGACGGAACTTTTTCCTCAACCATATTAAGATATCCCATAAATGATCAAATCCCGTATCTTACTCATCAGTTGAAAACAGCTCTTAGGAACTTATGACCGGCATTCAACCTCCTAAAGCTAGGTATTATGCCCCTGCTTAACCTCCCTTCCCCCTTAAGCCTTAAGTTAGGCCCGAACTCCGTTCCAGTTGCGTAGTAAGGCGGGTGAATCAGTCATGCCCCCCTAAGCTCTCGACTAGTCCACATTGTTCGTCCGTAGAGTAGAGTATTCTATCTGTTCTCTCCCTACTTTCTGTCTCTCCCCCCCATCTTCCCCCCAGGCTCTCCATTGTTTTCCCTCATCAGTCGTCTTCCCTCCGCTCCCTTCGGATGTTTTGCACAGCCAACGGTTAATGCGATGATGATGATGCGAGGAACATGGTTGAGGAAAAGGTTCCGTCAGTCGTCTCCTTATGATTTCCGCATGAGTGCAGCTTTTGCCTATAATAGATAGTTTGACCTGAATTATTTCTTTCCTGATTTTACCTTGTAGTAAGATTAAAGGATGGAAGCAAAAAATTTTGTGAAGCCGAACATGGCCATGGCCATGTTCGGCTTTTACTAAAATATGTTTCTTAGACCATAATAAAGATAATAGCGTTTGATAAATATTTTTAAAAAATTTCTGCGGCGAGAAATATTTATTTGTTCCGGGAGTAACTCGATGCCATTTGCCGTGTTACGCCGTAGGAAATAAAAAAATTGGATATCTCGCGAAGTATACATTTTGGAGCGCTCTGATATTGGTCTTTGTATTATTTAGGTGACAAACTTTCATACTAAAGGCAATCTTTTTTTGGCTTCCATGTCCCTTTAAAAGGATGGCTGCTGCTTCTGGGATAGATTCCACGATAGTCTCATTCTATATATTTTGTCTGCTCGTATGAAATTTTTGTAGAGAAGAGGAGAGTGTCCAAAGCTTCACCGTTGGTTTAACGGGCAAAACCGGTCCGGCTTAGATACAGTTTGGAAACAGCAGCGAACATCGCAGGCAGCGCATTATTACACAGAATTTACCGGTTTACATAATTAATAATTACCTATAATATTCAGTGGCTAACTGCCGGCTTTCTACCTACGATTAGCGAGAGGGTGGAGATGCATAGATCAGGGCATAGAGCAAAAAGACTGCTCTATGCCCAGGACTGTTCACCCCTACAATTTGGTGCGTTTCTGTCTTTCTCGGAATATGAATCGCAAAAAACTTTCTAAATACTTAGAATATGATTAGAGGGAGAAGGTAGGGACAGATTAGACGGCGAGGTATTTAGGGCTATGTTTCACACCTAATTGTAAGACTGTTTAACAACGTTTAACATTGCCCAAAACTTGTCTCATACGTAGTCTGTAAAAGTTTCAAAAGCTCAAAGGCTGCGATTTCAGCAATTGTTGGCGTTTGATCGTGTGAACTTGCCGAATCTGAACCTCTACGAGGCTAATGTTGCATGCGGTTCATAAGCGCGATGGTAGATAGCAGCTTTGGAAGCGATCCACCAGCGAAGTATTATAGCAGACTGTATCGCCGCTCTACTGTTTTCGTGTTCCGCTCAAAAGCTAAAAGAGCAGTGTAGCTTTACAATTAATTTTTCATTGTTATCCTGCTCTTCGCGTGTTTTCATTTCCTAGCCAATGACTACATAGTGGTAGAATGTAATTTCTTGAGTCTACCTATATAGATAGACTGGGCTCGACGACGGAATCTTCCGCATAATGAGTTCGTCTTAGACTCTTAGACGTCCTAGACGAATGCATCTAGTCCTTGCCCTCTCGCTGAGCACCGATAGTCTTTCCTAGAATAGACCATCATATATAGATATTTATTTATATAGATATTTATATATAGATATTTATTTATATTTTAGTACTCTCTCCTGTACTTCCACCACGCCGCTCTTACTGGACATAGATGATGTAGAATAACCTTTCATCGTCACGTATTTTTATAAGTCTATTACATCTATTATATTTACATATTTTAATAACTTTTTAGTTTAGTTTTTTTTTTATTTTAATAAGCTTAAAAACTGTTTGCACTGATTAGATATTTTGGATATTTTGAAAGTTTATAAAGCTACCATGAAGCGCATTGTAGCACGGCCTCGTGTTCCATAGTCTCTCAGAGAACAATCTTTCATCGTCACGTAGACGTAGCGTATAAATTATACATTATACAGTTATATATTACGCAGAATATATTATACAGTTATCCATAAAAAATCAAGTTCAGTGCTGCCTCCTGCTTTGCTCCATAGCACCGGCACAATACAAATCACGCACTCGCCCTTGCACACCCAATGTCCTTCCTCATCCATTCATTCATCTCTAAATTCCGCGAAATGTACGTTATTCTCGATTTTTCTGGCCTCTGCTTTTTCTCGAAGCTTTGTTCGCTATATCAGCTGCTGGTTCTGTGAAATGCGCCTCAGGCCATCTGGCTTTAGCTGTATTCCACCTGCCCCAATTATAAAATTATCACCGTGTTAAGTTTCGCGAGACTCACAACATGATACCCCCCCCCAGGAATTGTCACAGTATGAGTGAAAGGAGAGAATATATACCTCTTTTGCCAACAACATTCACAATGCTTCTTCACCGGATTTGGTTCATTCTACGATTAGAGCGCGAGAAACCTCGAATGCAGCATACTAGGAAAAAGCCACAGTTACATAAACCAATCAACTAGGCCCGAAAAACACAGTAAACAAAATCTGTTTCGCTAATTGTGCACACTTCGCATTGTCACGCCGATCACGAGCTTTCGATTGTTCGCAGCTTGCTTTCACTCGCACCTTTCTAGAGCAGCACGTTTCACTTTATCGCCCTATTATTCCATCCTACATTTTATACTTCTACTTTCACGTCATCTTCTAATTTTACCGAAATCCGCGCTAGCAATAAGAGTAGCTTCCTGCTACAAAGCGGTCTTATACTCTACCTTGTCTCCTTGTATTTCCTGCTAATTCTTCCATCGACCAGTACTACTCTCTATACCCCCTTGCCTCCTCCTCATTCCCCCTTCCCTTCCCTAATGCCATGCTAATCGGAGACCGATGTATGTAGCGCAGAGCATCTTTCACCTCGTCGCTTCGTCTAGGGATATATTATTGACGAAAAAGTTCCATCAGTAAACTCATTCCTACTTTGTCTGCGCTCTCTTCATACCGCTTCGCTCTCTCGTCCGAAGTAGGAATGAGACGACTGATGGAACAGTTTCGTCAAGGATACCGCGTCTCTGACATTTTCGCTTACAAGTTTTTTTGTTAGCTCACGGACCTTGCAAAAGATATTTATCTTTAAAAAATTAAATGAAAAAGAAAGGAATACTTTTAAATGAATTATCGCGATACAGACGCTAAAAGGCAACTGTTTACGTGTGAGGGCCGACAGGTTCAATAAGACTCGCGCGAAAAGATGGATAGGGAAGGCATAAACAGAAGGGAACGCGTCTTGCTAATACGATCCGAACGGCATCGCTCTTCGCTTTCTAGACTTTCTAGATAAACTTCAGTTTGGTGCTTCTCCCACTTCCTCGACTACATTGCGTGAAGTTTCGGAGATTAGGGATCTGGTGAATTATACGCCGAATTTTCGTTCTGTGCATAACAACTGTATTATCATCAAGGATAGTGAGAACGGCGTGATTTGGAGAACTCTCATATGATTCATAGTCGCTGCTGAATCACCCTTATTGGGGCACAGTGTTCTAAATGTTAAGCGAACGAGCCAAAATACTTTGGATACGGTGTTTTCCGTGCGAGAGTTCCTACCGAAATCAGGGTTATTTTTCGGCTTCTCGTTCGCTTAACATTTTCACTGCTGTCAGAACACTGTGGGGGATTAGATCAGTTGCCTATCGTACTCGTTCCAAAACGTATCTAATTCTCTCACTTTTGCGTACTCTTTCGCCTGATCTTCGGAATGATTTACTGACTGATCTTTTTATACCACAACAGTTTTTTTTTCTTCCATTGGAAATCACAGTTTCACACGGCGTTGTTTTCTCTTGTTCTAGGCATACATACACACATACTGCCTAAATCTGCTTCCCTGCTTTCATCTATTTATGATTTCACTTTCTGTTGACGACTGTAGAGACTTCATCGAACCAGCCCCCCCCCTGAATATCCCCCTTTATTGCCTAAATTTATCGATGTTGTCTGAAGAGTGGGCGAGAGATTTTTGTTCGCCTAAACAACTATCTGAGTATTAGCTTCGTCTAGCCCCTCGGTAATGAGAAATTCACTCCGCAATTCGCGTTATCGCACATATTCCAGGGCGCATATCGCCCATTATTTAGACCTCCGCTATTACGAAGCGAGAATCGGACCGGTTCTCATAGTGTTTTGATTATGTCGAAGCCATCATAACTGTTTTCTTAATTTACCTCGATTAGCATGGCTACAGTACCGAAAAAAGTAAAGTTGCATTAATGCCTTCCATATTATTCCGTTCGCCCAGACCAATTGAGTGTGCTCAAATTCAAGCCTGCTTCAGGGAGCGTTCTCCCGACCCCTCCTCTTATGCTCACTGGCAGCGTCCATCACTTAGATTAGTGTTCGGCCCTCCTCACTGGGTCTTTCTCTCTACGACCAAGATGCGCCCTGAAGTTTGCGCTCGAATTATGACCGCGTTTCGCACGTAGTGCCATTTTGTCTCGCTAGTTTCAGATGAGAAAGCATCCTGTAGGAAGACACTACTGTCGACACAAATATTGCGTCGACAGTACTGTCTTCCTACCGCTTCGCTCCCATTTTCCTCAACCATACCTCATGAGATGCAACTTTGTCGCTATTCAATTTTGCTTTTGTGTTACCAGAACTTCGGACATTTCAGTAGTTCTATGTAATCGCAGATGCACTCACTCTATGCACCTGCGGCGCGATGAGTGATTTCACGTCCTCTTTATAACCCATAACCAACAGTTCCGCCTTACTAAAACTACTCTGCGCACATAGAGTAAACCAGTTTCTATATATCTGCCCTATCTCACCTGATATTGCGAAGAACTTACTGTATTTTTATTCAACTACCTATGCCTTGGACTTTAATAATTCAATAAAGTTATAATAGTCTTGCTCAATGCACGTATAACGTGTCAACTTCCCGCTTGAAAGCCATGCTAATCTCCGAGATAAACCCTCCCCCTTTCACACCATAATCGTCACCTATATATCCCACATCATTTTACACTAGTCGTCTGGTAATCTGCGATGCTTATCCTACCTATATTAGAACTTGGCTCTAGATAGTCCAACACAGCTGCACCCACGGTTTATCTGTCGTGATTAATGCGCAATTTAGGTTGACCTTCTACGAGATAGTGATTTCGCCATTAAATCGCAAATATTCTTGACGAGACAGTTCCGCCAGCTAACTCATTCCCACTTTCTCTGCACTCTCTTCATACGACTTCGGTCTCTCGTCGGAATAAGACGACTGACGGAACATTTTCCTCAACCATATCTTGTGACATGGCTCTAGATAGTCAAGCGCAGCTTAAATCTGGTGTTGAAAATGAAATATTTTGTTGGCAATAGGAAATAAATTTTGTGAAACTAAGCTTTTCGCAATCAATTTGCTATTACCAATTGAGATTGGACGGGCGGATCTCCGAACGTAGTCATATATTATATAATCCGGTCCTTTCATGCATGCGTACAAAGGACGGCGGGATGCGGATGTAATATTTAATGTCGACTTGACTTCCCGTAGTATAGAGTATACCCACGGCCTTGCGCGAAAGCCCGCGGATAGAGTGAGATTCCCAGGCGGCGAATGAAAGGTTCGCTAGCTCATATCTACGCGGTGACGCACGCCTATATCTCTAACTTATTCCCTGAGCTAATCGTAAAAATATTATTGACGAAAACGTTCCGTTAATAAGCGTCATTTCCACGTTGTCTGCACTCTCTTCCTGCCGTCTCGCTCTACGGAGGGAAGTAGGAATGAGAAGACTGACGGAACAATTCGTCAACCATATAGGGGGAGATGTTATTTTCGTCGTTCATTTCGTCATTTATTCATGTATTTCGTCATTAGTCAAACGGTAGGCTATTTCGGGCCGTGTTTCGGTGGACAAATATGCGGTGGGAACCGAAGACCGATTATCCTCTAGCAGTTTGAACACGGCACGTATTCGCCTGTTTCGAATTATTCCCCGGCCGACTACTAACGAGCTGCCCATTTGCATCATGGGCTTTAGACGGTGGACCCACGCTCGGACGCTCTCTTTCGGATGCATTTTACGGTTTGCCTCTGTACTCGTTCATAACTTGGCATGATGTTAAGGTACTCACTCCTCTGTGTATAATCATGACACATCTATTTTAGGGAAAAACCCCCCACCCTGCCGAAAATCATCTACTGTAAAGTGCTTTTTTTCTGCGTATTTCTCCGTGCGTACGTACCTATTCCTTCGTAAAAATGTCGTATTTCTTCTACTCTTTCTTCTCTTTTTTTTCTCTCCAGTCAATCTTTTTGTCTGCATTTGTCTGCTTCTCATTCGTAGTCTTTGAGCATAAATAGAACGCATTAGTCGGTCTGCCTGCCTGTCGAATGCCAAAGGCCAAGCAGAACAGCTTTTTTTCCGCTCGAATGTTCACTGGAAACACGGGTGCGAAGATAAGGTAAATGTGACCCTTTTTTTAATTTGTACCATTTTATCAGTTAATTTTTACCATTTTATCAGTTAATTTTTACCATTTTATCAGTTAATTTTTACTATCAGTTAATCTGGGGTTCTCGGATTGAATTTTTATGGGGATTACTGCATAAAGCTAAATGTTCTTGCACCTCTTTTTCAATATCTGCAGTCAATATCCGCTCATAAACAAATGTTTGTACATAGAAATTTTCATCATTCGTCCCTCTCATCCAGCTCATTATGTTGCTTCTTCGTATTTCTTCACAACTCACGAGACTCTCTCTCCCCTCTAGCACTTCATTTCCTTTCAAGGACCACTCCATCCTCATAATTTAATTGTTTATCTCTGCCCTTATTTGCCGCATAGTCCAAAGTACGGAGTCTTTTTCTTATCTCAAAAGGGGACTCCTAGATCGACAGGACCAAGAGAGAAGCGGAATCGTTATCTCCCATTATGACGTTGCGCTCCCTCCTTTCTCGGCCAATCTTGTTTTCGCGCGAAAATAATGATAATACTTTTCGGTTCGGTGGCTTCGGATAGGCTTTGTTTACCGAGATACTACAGAAGAAGGAGGCGGAAGCAGACCTATTGTCTCGGAAATAGCACGAGACTAGTACGACGAAAGTTTGGGCTAGTCATGTGAAGAACCCGTAGATAGGCTTATAGTCTATCATTCCCGATCTTACGAGAGTCGCGATGTATCATTTTTTTCACATATTGTAGCGTTTTCGCACGCTTTTCCCACGACGAGTTCGGAATACGGTATCTAGACACATCCAAACTATGCCCAAAACGCATCGTCGTCTTCTGTTTGCTCGTTCGCTACTCATTACAACACTTACATACTTACTAGCCCGAGTTCATTAGTGGTTCATATTGCAGAATATCTATACTCTCTCATTACCTCATTCCCTACCCATCTAGTAAATATCCAGTAATCGTCCCTCATATTCGTCGCATCTTGCGCCGAGTTTCTCTCGCGAGATTAGGACGAGTTGCGATCTTTCACTTACCTTTGCTAACAAGTAAGACAGAATAAGCTGATACTTCGGTAAACTATTTCTAATATTAAGTGTACAATTGGAAACTGCCACCTGTCCGACATATTTTTTCCTCCTCAATTTTTTCCTCCCCTTTTTCCTCCGCGTTATATCCACAGCTATTTCCGTAAAACCTCACATACTCCCGATGTTCAGAGTCACTCAATCAACCGCTGACGCAAGCATGCTGACCGACCGACTTACCGGATTCCGTAAACTGGGCCGGATCCGGGACCAGATCCGGCAAAAGGCCATGTCCCTCACGGACCCACCACCCATGCGACCCCGACTGCAGGTGAGAATGCTCAAGCCCTCCTAATTGTAAGGGGACCATCTAGGAAGCGGGAAACGAGCCAAGTTTTCAGCTACTTTTCCTGCTCCCTTATAAACAACGGTTCTCTGTACAGGCAGGCTTATGAAACATAACCATGGAGAAATCCCCGCTCCCTAGACTCATCGTTTAGAGTAGATCTTGGCAAAGTGCCAAGTGCTAACCAGATCTTTTACGATTATTTTTCCTTGTCGTGTTTCGCGAATAGTATTTCTAATTTTCATTCTCCCATGCGTTGTGAAATCCAGTAAGATCATCCGCTTTGCCTGCCCTATGTGCCTAGCTTGAGAGATTTATAATGGAAGAAATGTTCCGTCAGTAAACGCTCGTTCCTACCTGGTCGGGACTCTTTTGCGTACCAAACTTGGTAGATGCTTATTGCTTTTAGATTTCCTTTTTGTTATATTGATCATCCTCTTCAAGAAAACAGAGCTTGCCGGAATCCACCCTCATTTCCTATTTGCCTCGGGGCCTGCATTCAATCTAGATTGACTGAGCAAAATCTTTGGGGGGGGCTAATATTTGTAGCCCGAAAAGAGATTTTCCGGTTTTACGGGGAATTGGAAATCAACCTTTCGGATAATAAGAAGTGCGGCTTCTCCTAACAATGAGGCTCCTTTCAGAAATTCTGAAAGTTGACGAGAATAGCAAATGGTATGTTTCAAGGTGCATACTTAGCTGTAGAAACCGCGCGACAGTCTATTAATGCGCAATCCTTCTCTTCGATCAATTTATAGTCTGTAGAAAAAAATGAAATGCCCAAGTTGTCGCTAGACTAGGCGCTCTTTCGAACCGAACCACGTTATCTATTCCATAACTCTGGGAGGGAGAGGGCTGGAGGCCTGAGGGAGAGGGAGAGGAGAGAGACGGTTGCCAAAGGACATGGGGGAAGACCCTCGTGTTTGCCTGATGGTAAGCCCTCCCCTTTCCCCTGTTTGGTTATGTTTCAGGTCTGTTTGCGCTTTCACACCCGCAAAAAAGGTTTTGCAAATTTCTTTGCCGAACAATGGTTAGTTATGTAGCTTTATCTTCTTACTTCCCACTTTTAACTTTTTTCGTCAAACTCTAAACAGAGTTTATGCAGTTCCTCGGCCTAATTTGAATTCGGGAAATTAAGGGAAAATAAAAGAAAAAAGGAAGATATTCCCGATACACTCATTTGTGTAGATACCGCAGTTCTTTTTGAGCATTTTGCCGGTTAAGGGCTTCGCTTCTAGATATGACAATCCGGGAACTAGTATAAAATGAAAAAGTAACAGTGAAAGCGAGTCAGAAGCCTAATCTGCTCTATGCCCGGAGGGCAAGTAAATGCATCAAAGAGGGTTCTCTGTCACTCAAGCGTTCACTTTTGCCCCCCCCCTCTCCTTTAGCCTTATCCCCCCTCCCCCTCTTTTTCTCCA
>LS842642.1:119350-142112 GCA_900490955.1 Micoletzkya japonica
TATTACGCATGGGAGAAGGGTTTAGTGCGGGGGGGAAGGACTGGGCGTTTTAACGATTGTAGGGGGTTTGCGAAGCGCGAGCTGGCGATAGTTCTGCGGCTGCTATAGCGGAATAAGCCGATCCGTCAGCTTCTCTCGTTCCAAAACGAGTCTAATTCTCTCACTTTTGCACACTCTCTCAGCCTTATTTTTTTTGGAAGGATTTTCCGACGGGGATCTTTTTAATCCACTATGGTTTCGTCGACCTCTAGGCGAGCGGTATCTCACAGGGTCGTAGTTCTCAGGGTGGAATTGCCAGGGTTCGGGACTGTGCGAAAGATACGGCCCCGTAGGACTTACTTAGTACTGATAATTCGGTGTATTTGTGAAGGACCCCCCTTCATTATCAGTCCAATAATATCCGGCCCCGCGGTTCTCACGATTTTTTTATTGAGAATTTTGTGGCCAACCAACCATGGTCGTAGTAGTAGCCCTGTGACGATCATGGCTCACTTTTTGAATCTCCCGCTCATTCCAGGCCTACTTCGCGGTCCGGGCGGTGCGGTTCCCCGGCGAGGCTCCCTGGCCAAGGCACAGTCAGCCCCCGTAGGGCCGCGGTGAGTGTCGCCTCAACCAGTTATCGATCGAAGGCATACCGTATACGTGGGCATACCGTATGCCCAATCATATTTCCGAAAACGGGAAACGTTTTTCGATACTTTTTTACGTGTGCCTACCACCCGTACTAAGGGCCGGTACCCACGTCGTACATGATCGAAGATACGGCTACTGTAGGCCATACACTGGGGGCGCGGTTATAGCTCGATTAGATTCTAAAGTTTGATTGATCGATTTCGTAAAATGATTGACTCCCGATGATTAGTGAAATATCTTTGCAGATCAGAGACGATGGACAGCACGGATACAGACTGTCTACAGAGGTTCATCAAGATGAAGGTGGGGGCTTACAAAAAAAAAGGAATTTTCCCATTTTCTATTTTGTGTTGTGAAAGCAGACAATCTTGAGGGCGGAACCATGGCTTCGTTATCGCACAAAATAGAGGCGCGCGAAAATTTGTGTAGTTTTCTATGCCAGAAGAGGGCGGAGGCGCAAATGCGGTTTGCGCGCCTTTGTAGCCTGACAATGAGAATCGTGAACGAGGTTTTTTCCCTGTTCATGTCTAGCCAGACCCCGCGGTTGATCTGTGAAGCCTGCATTCTGAGAAATCATGGGGTACGCAGAGGTCTAAATTTAAAAAAAAACCAAAGAAAAGCTACCCGGTTGATCTAGGAAACCTTAATGTTCCGCACGGATAATTATCTATCTAGCTACCGTAACCCAGCCTGTTCCTCAGGTCAAGCAGCTGACCGAGTCGGACGGTACGGTATCGGGCACGCTGCTCGTCACTCCGAATTGTCTCATGTTCGACCCCGATGTTACCCATCCCCTGGTCAAGGAGAACGGCAGCGATCTGTATGGGATGGTGGCCAAGTGAGCGCGCCTTTTTGTCGTAGCCTTTGTCCTTAATCCGTTTGGTAGACCGCTTAATGGGCGGTAACTCTGATAGAGTTGCTTCTTTTCATTAGAGCTCCTATTATTTGAGAAATGGTTACTTGGGGTTTTCCGCTAAACTTGTTCGGGAACAACGTGTTCTTTATTATGGTTATTTATATGCATTGCAGCATGGAAGAGATCGTCTCCGTGTCCGTCTACAAGGACATTGGCGGACTGCTCGGGGACAAGGGCGAGAAGAAGAAGGTTGGGCGGTTTTGGGGGCACTCTTGTAGCCAAGGGATAGATACTCGTATTTGAAATTTATTTTGCGGTAGGGGTAATTTTCTAGTGGCGGTAGGGTGGGCACGTAAATCGAGAATTTGGAACAGCGGGTGGGGGTATTTTTGCAGTGCGGTATGGGTCATTTTATAGTAAAAGATGGTTTGCGGGCGGGAGGGGTCTCATGCGAAAAATATCGAGAAAGCGATCGATCGCTTTCTTTTATGGTACTCAACAAAGCTCCAGGAGAAAGTAGGTCCCTATCTAAAGATGCTGATGCTCGAAGGATGTGATTAGAATAATGTTTATGCAAGAAGTTGGTTAAAATGCGTTACTAGCGCCCTGTAAACCGTGATTGAAAATTGATGATCGATCGCTTTCTCGATCATTTGGCGAACCGTACACTCGTGTCGTTGACAGGAATGATGGCAACTGACGGAGAATCGGCTTGAGCGGTGCTCTAAAGATATGATTGGCATATTTGGAAGTAAATCTTATGAATTTGCAGGACATCTTCGACCCGGACCACCTGATGAAGAGCTCCGCGCAGACGAGTGAGGCGAATAAGGAGGTGAGGAGATGGATGCTATGATTACTACGAGGTGGTACGAGCTCCGTTTTGTTGTCAATATTTTTCTACTTTTGTGGATTATTGTGTACCAAATTCAGAGGTAGGGGGATAATTTTCTTTTTTCAAAACGTGATGTATACCGAGTTCGTTCCTTGCAGAACAACTCGGTCGAGGTGCCGCCCGAGGACCCCTCCCAGCCCTCAGGGCAGCAGCAGCAGCCGGTGCGCTTCGGGCTGTCGTGTGAGGAGGACGGCGATGAGGTGGGCCGGGCCGCATTCCCCGTTATTTTGGGGAAGTCTACCGCTTTACTTGATTGATCGATTTCGTAAGATGATTGACTGATAGCTCGGCTCCTTGAGCGGAGCTGAGTGTTTAATGTTTACGTAGAAGCTTTCACTGTGCTATCGGAAATTTATATATATGAATATATGGTGAACCCAAAGTGTCTTAAAGAGAAAATGGAGAATATCTGCATATAAATTAAAATATATAAAATCCACCTGTGAAATGTATAAATTTAAAAAATAAAAACTGTTCTTTTCTTGCAGCAACCCTCGTCGGGTCGCCTCTCAGCCCAGCCCCCTTCCTCGCTTACGGGGAGCACCGCCGAACTGCCCTCCATCGTGGAGGAGGCGAGGGACACGCCGGTAGCGGAGAATGGCCTCCATCCCGATAGGAAGAGGACGGTCTCGGACGGAACGGAAGGTAGGGCGGCTTACGGTAGGATTATATTATAGGATACGGTAGAAACTTAGTGGATAGATTTGGGATGGAACAACGGAAGGCAGCCTGTCCTCAAGGTAGGGGGGGTACGGTAGGAAGAACGGATAGGCCTGGAATAGGCTAGTAGAGAAGAAGATGGAGAATAAAGATCGAACACTCACTCGAACACGAATTCTCGATCGTAGGATGCCTATAGCTGGCTCGATTGCAGACCGGCAATCGCTGCTCGACTCCGCCGCCTCCCGTCTCCAGTCGACCTCGTCGTCGTCGACCTCTCCAGAATCCCGGTCGCGGGCCTCCTCCGACCTCAACCCCGACGACGGCCCGCTGCCCCCGAAGAGCCCCTTTGGAAGGTATGCGGTTTGATGCGATATACAGTAATCCAACTGACATCTACACCCTCCGGCTATCGACGATTAGGGCATAGTAATGTTTTTATAGCATTGCCAAGCATCGTTCGAAGAACACCGGTGACAGCCGGTCACAGCGGTACTTGATAAAACTAGGAACACGCAATTGGGAATTCTGTTGACGAACCTTTTTTCGTTCGTTTAATTTAAAAAGAGTAAAGTAAGCGTATCCGATGAGTATGGGTGTACTGTAAGGTATTCGCCGAACGTTGCCCGGAGGTCCTTTGGGAAGTTGGGACGAACCCTGAGGTAGTACGGTAGATGGTGTACTGTATGTGCGGTGTAGGTACTGCAGTCTTCGGTGTACTGTAGTCTTCAGTATACTGTATTTCGCTGTAGTTTGTCGAGGTTTGCGCCACAATGGAGACTATTCGCTATTTACCCACTTTTGAAGAGTGGTGTAGCGGTAACGTGCTTCTTTTCCCCGATCTAGCCTACAGTGATTGGTGTACTGTGTCGTGCGTGCTTGTGTGAGAAGTGGTCAACGTCGTCGTGCGCATGGAGTGCCTACCGTAATCCCCCGCTCGTTTCAGTGCCCGTGCTCGGTCCGTCACGGGGTCGGTCGCGTCGGGAGCGCAGTCAGTGGCCAAGGCTACGGTAGACGGCACGAAGACCGTGGCCCATGGTGTGGTGACGCACACCAAGAGTGCGGCGGGTGAGGACGACGTTTACTAATTTGCAATTTGAATTTTTAATGTATAAAAGCAGGTGAAAATTGGGTGCGTTTTTGACGCATGGCGGTTTTGCGTATTGCGCGAAGCGTAGACAACACAGGGTCTACGTTTTCTTCTAATGGCACGTTTTTTCATACCATTAGAGCTCGTGCCCTGCAGAGCTCTAATGGCATTCCGGCAGTGTGTAGTAGCCTGGGGGCATTGCATGTGGTGAATGCGAAATCCGAGAATACACGCGAATGCGTAGGACTGCAATCGAGGCGGACGTGGAATAAGCTAACCTTTCTTTTTTTTCGCAGGGAGGAGAGAAGATCATGAAAGTATGCGAGGTTGCGGGGTTTGAAGTTTTGCAGTGGAAGTGGAAGCAGTTTTGAAGCCAAATAGCCGATCGCATATTATCATTTAAGATGACCTTTCCAGATGCCGTCGAGAAGGGCGTTACTACCACGGCCAAGGCGGTGGCAAACGGGACCAAGGTAATGTAGGGGGGAAAAACAGTAGGCAGACGTTTATGCGCCCTGACTAGACTAGGGTTCGCTTTCTGTGGTCCGCCGATGTATACAGGAGTGGGCTCTGAACAGTCATCTCTACTCAAATTAAGATGGCCGAAATTATTATTGACTAAAATGTTTCGTCAGTAAACGCTCCTCATTCCTGCTTTGTCTGTACGCTCTTCATACCGCTGCGCTCTCTCGTCCGAAATAGGAATGAGACGACTGACGGAACATTTTTTCCGCAACCATACTTCGGGAATTTTCTTTATTTTATGACAATTCGCATCCATTAGGTGGCCGCCGACGTAGTAGTTTCGATGCCCGGAAACATCGTCAGCATGGGCTCGTCGCTCGTCTCCGACGGCATGGAGGGCGTCAACCAGATGTGCGACTCGATGTTCGCCAAGGAGGTACGGTATATCGTAGATTACGGTGGCTTTGGGCGGACCGCGCATACGGTAGGCGAGGAGCGAGTGGGGTTGCTATGATGATTTCAGTCGCGTGAAAGTAGGTATATAGCCCGGGGTAGAGATCGATTTATAATGGCCATTCAACGGATTTAGGCACTAGAGCTAGCCTTGGCCACTATTATTGTGTAGGGGGGTAGGGCGAGAAGTGAGGGTACTCACGCTCTATATACGGGGATTGGTGGATAATCCCCCCCCCCCTCATTCCCCTATGGAGGACCCTGCGGGGCTAGTGAGCCCTTCAACTATTGCAATGGCGGCGCATAGCTGATTCACGGTGAACTAACTGTGTGGTTGATGGGAGAGCTGTAGGTTGTAGAGTAGCTGGAGGGAACGAACAGGAGGGAAGTAATAGAGGGGTGGGGGGAGAGAGTGGCGGAGTTGGGAGGTAGAGCGGAGGGAGCGAGAGTGTTAGGAGGTAAAGCGGAGGAGGAGGGGGGAGGGGGACAGAGCAGCTAGAGCTAGAGCAGGTTTGACCGTCCCGGCAGTACTGTGGGAGCTCCATGCTTCACATGTTCTCCCTCTACTCGTCATCCCTCCCTCGTAGAGCGTACCATTCGCATACTTTTGGTGGTTATGCTTCGACCATCACAGGAAAATACATACGCCATAGTTTTAATTAGTCTCTAATTTATCTCAAAATATCTTTCCCTTATCTAAACTTATATAAATAGGTTCACTATCAATTGATCGTCAAGCATATCCACCAAAGGTACCCGAATCGAATGCTCTGCTCCCTAGCGCACCTTATCTTGGTCTTTTTCGTGGTTATTTATCTTCCGCGTTCAACTCGTAAGGTTTACGTTTCACGATCAACTCATAAGGCCCCGTAAGGAAGGGATTTACGATTTGTTCATTATATAAGACCCGTGGAACTAAAAAGTCAGAATGGTATCTTGGCACAGTAGCAAAATGCCAAGAATCCAGGTGGAATCTTGGCATTTTGTTACTGTGCCAAGATACCATTCTGACTTTTTAGTTCCATGGGTCTTATATCTTGAGGATGAGAAAAGCATCGATCACCAGTCCCGCTTTTTTCGGTGAAGAGTAGAGCATTCCATTCGGGTCTTTTTGATCAATATGTTTCGCCGCTTTTGGTAGCGAAACGCGACGCGGTTATGAATGATGCATGAAACATATACATCGAAAAGGCCCGAATGGAATGCTCTAGTGAGGAGTGCAGACTATCCAGCGAAACGCCCGAATCGCAAGCGTTTCGTGGTCTCATCTCCTTTCCGTTCGATTTTAACTCGTCCCGTTCTCTTACCATCGATGAGCTGTCCGTTCCTTTTGTTTCATAGTTAGGGCGCGCGCTCGTTCTGCTTTAATTTCGTGCCCTAGAGCATTGTACAAGTTGGCTTACGTGTGCGCATGGCGTGTTTTTGCTAAATTGTCTGGGAAATCACTCTTGATATGTATGTCATGCATGCTGTCTGTCACTCTATCCCTATAGGAAATGTTTAACCTAAATGTTTTATTGTTACGGTATTAGGCGATTCTAAAAGGCTAGTCTTAGTTGGGGTCAATTAATGACGACAGTCAGAATGTTGCATTCCACTTTTAGTCAGTAGTCACGCACACTGCTCACACAGGTTTAGTGCGCGTCGAAGGCGGTGAAGCGAGTTTATGTAGAGACGGGGAGGAAGAGGAGTTTGACGATCTAACAGACGATTTGGGGTAGAGGAAAGGATGAAACGAAAGACGGCGGCATGCGCGATCACATGATAACTCAATGTGACAGTAGGGTCGGGGGTTTGGTAAGGGGATAGGCGCTTGGCTCAAAGAACGGTTGTAACACACAGCGTTCCGCGCAGTCCGAATTATTGCCCAATCACGACGATGTCTCTCGAATCCCCACGCTCTTTTGCCTCCCACTCTTTCATTTTGCGTATTCTCGCTGAGATCTGTGTAGCAGACTGAGCTTGAGTCAATCTAGTGGAGTTGGATATGTTATATTTAGGGCAATTGCTGAGATTAGAAGGATTTTGCTAAAGATATCCTTGCATCGATACTTCTAGGGGGGAACATCTTTTTGAAAGGGGCGGAAAGGATGTTCTGTAAACGTACTATCGAGCAAGCGCGAGTGATTTCGCATACATTTTTTTCGCTGTCTAATAATATGTGCAGTTCTGCCAGATTTCATCTGTCTTTCTTCATTCATGGCTATAAACTCTTCATAACCGTGCGAAAGTTTTTTTTGGATAGGTTAGAATTTGCGCAAGAAATCGCATAGCTCTTAAAACGCGCCTCCTGAATAGCGATATACAGTGTACGGAAATTGCGGAAGTTGGCGGTCACTTGAGATTAGTCCCGGATCGCTTGCTTTTAGATCTATCGCGTTCCCCTCCCTTTACGGATCACCGGTCCGGACCGTAAAACGCTTGCTTTCTGTGTATCCCTGTGAGCCTTCCTCTTCCTTGTTGTATGCTAGGGTACTGTATGAAGGTCATTATTACCGTAATCCACGTGTCGCGCGTTTATTCCGAGGAGTGTACGGTAGCATTTTGTAGCAGCACGGTATTGCTCGGGAGTACGGTAGGATACTGTAAGACGACGAAGGGAGGATGCTGGGTTGCATGCGGTTGCCCGGTCGCTCGGGGTCCTATGACCTGCCCCAACTGAGAGAGGAGAAAAGGGACAAGTACCGAGAACGGAGGTTGTTGGTAGGAGTGGGGGAAATACTGCATTATATTTACGAAAATTATCAATGTGGGTGCTAACCTCGATAAGAAAACTGTAAAAGGTGGAGGGGTTCGGGAGGCTTTTACCACTATTTATGCAGTGATTACGCTCATTCACAACCATGGAAAAGTAATAAAAAATTGGCGAAATTATTTATTTGGTCTACCTCTATTTGCTAGTTCTATTCCAGGACGAGAAGAGTCCCACACGTCTGCGCAGAGAACAGTCGCTGGCTACGCTCGAGGGCTTGAAGGTTTACTTTTTTATAATATTTATTAATATTATTTTTTATTATAGTTTTAAGTTGATTAATATATAATAATAATTTAAAATAATAAAATATAAATAATTCCCGGTTTCAGGCCCGGACCCAGCAGGCCCGCGACGAGTCAGTGTTGCGGACGAAGGAGGGCGCGCTGTCAGTTTTCTTTTTTTTTATTTTACAATTTATTAACTTAATTTATTTGGAATCCTTTGAAGAATGGGCTCTTTTGTTGATTTTTGAAGACCTTATCTTGATGGAGGCAGGATGTTCGCAGGTTCATGTTAATAAAAGTATCGCAAACTGAAAAAGACCTACCGTAACCCCCCTCAGCTTCTCCTGCGCCACCTCGACCGACGAGATGCCGGATCTGTTCGTTCCCATTGACCAGATCGTGCCCCGGTCGCCCTCGTCCCAGGGCGATTTCACGCAAGGTCGGGCTTCTTTTTTTGATCATTAAAAGTTTTATCTGCTATAAAACAAGTTATTCTAATGCGAGAGCAGTAGCGACGAAAGCAATTTTGCCCAATTTTTGAAAATGATGTATTTCATACATTCTTGATATGAACAAAGGCTCGAAGCCGTAGAATAGACACTTCGAAAATGCAGCGATGAAAGAAAGCTGCTTATGAGCGAACCTGGTGCGTTCCCGTTTCACCTATACTATTGATACTCGGAGAATCGGGCATCCCCCATTAATATTTTACCAATCGCTTGTCATAATTTAGCAATAAATGCGTGTATTGACTGAAGAAATTGGTCGATGAGTAAAATAATTATAAATAATTAATTAATTGCCAAATTGCAGACGGCCGTCCGGTCCTGCCCTTCTACATGGCGGTCCGGCTGACGCGCAAGAAGCGCGCGGTTACCAGAGGTGCGCAGTTTTTTTTTCAGATTAACAAAACATGCATTTCGAGAGTCAAATTGTAGTTTTTGGCATTATTTCTGCGGCTTTCCTTTATAGTCGTCTTACACACTGCATTTAGCTGCGCTTTGTTATAGACCTTGGAAATGTGCCTGATTCTGCTCACTTCTTGTCCGTATTCCTCCTATTATTGGCACAAAAATGTATTGTTGTAGCGGCTCGCGCACCGTCCTTGCACTGTTCTCCCTCAGTCTCTGTGTTTTCCCACCTTTCGCATTGCTCAGTTCGTTATGTAGTTGGCTTGTTGTTTGCCAACTAACGAACTCTCTGCCCCTGTTGACGCTGTGCTCATTTCTCACACAATCTGCTACGCTTTCCCGCCCCCCTCTTTCTCCTGTACAGTTGGCGCGGCTGTTTTGACGCGCTTTTCTGCGCTTTCTCTTAATCGTATGACCGTTTTCAACCGTTCGTATCGCTCCTTTTGCGCTAAACCTTTATGCATGTGTAAAAAACCACCGTTTCATCAAGACTAGCCGCATACGTTGTATGTGTTGATTATCGTTGATGCTATGGCCCATCTCAGGAAAATTCTATCAGGCGCTTCGTTTAGCGGGCAATTTGTGGATACGCGAGGAATTCCATGCATTTATCTATTAGTAGCTGAGTGGGCTCATCCTTGCGCGGAAAACTGTAGTATGGCCAAGGAACGAAATATGTATTTTTGCAGCTTTTACTGAACTAGGCGTAACTAGGCGAGGCTACAAGCTGTTCTCAGCTTGTGAGTTAGCAAATTTGTCGAATTCCGAAGAATAATCGAAGTGCCGCTATTTGCGCAGCTGCCCGTAGTTAGGGCCGGAAACGAACGAAGCCGGGGATTGGGATTGGGTAGAGGAAGGGGATAGATGAGACGAGAGAGAGAAGGCGGTAGTAGAGACGTAGAGAGAGAGAGAAAGGGGAGGAAGGCGGAGTTACTGTACGGTGGGAGTAGTGTTGTGGTTTCGTGCTCTAGGCTCATTTCATTTCGATTAGTTTTAGCCGCTTTCTCGGCTCCTCAATTCTTTGGATAATATTAAACGTCGTGTATTGTAGGTCAACATTCATGAGGGAGGTCACGTAGTCACGTTCATACATGGGCAGCCTTCCCCGCAATATTTTGAGAAACGGGCCTACCAGTGTACGAAATCAAGCCTACCAATTGAAACGTTGTACGGAAATATAGGCCTACCAAAGTAAAATTGCCAAGAAATATGGGCCTACCAGCCATACTTCCGGTCCATGCCCACGTATGGTCACGTTAAGCGAAGGCCCGTGGTCACGTTGCCTTCACGTAGCCGTTAACGACGATTTTAATCTTTAAGCGACTAGACAACTTCCCCGCGACTAATTATTTGTTCCGCGTGTTGCCTACGCGTGCGTAAAAAGAGGGGGGGGACGAAAACGAGCGTTCTCTGGCGCCTAAGCTATCGTGCGATGCCCTGAGGCGCCAAATCTCGCCCGGAGGACCGCTTTCCGAGGGCGGAAAAGAGTTACGCGGGAGGAGATGTATAGTGGAATAAACGGCGATCCGTCAGTCTCTTCCATTCCAAAATGAGTCTAATTCTCTCACTTATGCACACTCTCTCCCCACATATTAGGAATGATTTTCCGACGGATCTTTTTAATCCACTATAATAGTAGAAAATGAGAGAGGGATGCGCCACATATATATTCTCCCTCCCGATTATCAATTATCAATAGCCCTGTGTAGCTACGGAGAGACAACTTCCGTATTGCTTTTTTCTGCCTTTCACGCATCACATAATCCGTTTTAATGGTTGAGGAAAGCGTTCCGTCAGTTGCCGGCATTCCTACTTCCGACGAGAGAGCGGAGCGGTATGAAGAGAGTCCAGACAAAGTAGCGAATGCGCGGTGATTGGCGGAACCTTTTCGTCAGTAGATTCATCGAGAATGGGAATGTTTTGTGGTGTGGTACGGATATGGATTGCCCTAAGCGCCCTACAGTTTTCTTCTTGCATTTCTTCTAATGCGGGGCCGAAAAAAGCCTTGGGCGCTAGCCAGTCCGGGAATTAGCATTGCCTAATTCCCGGACCCCCGAGAGGCTATGTCCCTCTCCTCTGGCTCCGTGCGCGTGTCTCCCTGCTTCTCTGGCACTCTCTCACTCTGCCGGTGTCTCTCGCCTGTCTGTTTGCCTGTCGCTGGAGTGGATGGGGTGTCCGTCACGGTCCTCTCCCACTCCCTCTCCCTTTCTCGCATTGAACCTCCCCTCAGGGGCGCTCGGTTTGTTTCTATGGCTTTCCCCTCACTCTCAAGTCTATTTCATATTGTAGAGCTCTCTAAATTTAGCTTTTTTTTAATTTAGCTAACTTTTTTAATGAAAATTTATATTTTACATTTCGCTTCTTTCATTATGATGCACCCGCGGTTGTACGTAGGCAATGCATTAAACGTTTGGCCTCAAAACGAGTGGCTTTGACGAATCTATCCTACTGGTGGTCATCAAACAACCAGACTTGCATTTTTGTTCCAGCCGCTCACTCCCCATGCCCATCAACATCTAACGAACGTCTCTAGTTTCTACGATTTCCAAATCTGCGCTTTTTGACGACGTTGTTGTAGATCTCCTCTTCTCCACAGCATACATGGGCGAGCGCGGTCCGAAAACTTTTGGCTTTGCAGAATCAGGTTAACTCAGAAGCAGCCATCCTAGCAAATGTGTTAGATGATGCGATTCTCGGGTGCAATTTCTATGGTTCTCCCCGTAAGTGTGCACCTTGTGAGGTATATTGTTGTTGTTCTAGGTCCTCTTTTTGCATAGTATCGCTTTACCTCGGGTTCTCTAACTAGGGTAGAGTATAGTCGGTGGGCCCATAACCCCCCCTCTACTGCCCCCTCCCCCCCGTCCATTCTCACGCCTCTTCATTGACGTGCAATCGATGTTGCTTGTTCTTCTCCGTCTCTATCTCTCCGTCTCTCTTTGAGAGAGAATCCCTCCCTCTCCCCAAGTCAGGGAGGATTCTGGCCATAATCATTGAGCAAGTAGACTTAGGCAAGAAGGAGGAGAAGGGGAGAGCGTCTTTTATTCAATTTACTGCCCGAGGGCAAGGTATTTTTCCCTCAAGACTTTTGCATTTGTGCCGTTTTCCCGAAACGAGACACGGAAAAAAGTCGTTTCTCCTTCTTGTTCCAGAATCTTCTCAAGTTTTTCGCGAATCTTCCATGCGTCTTGTCGGGGGTATTGTTCTCTTCATTTCTCCTTTTTTTCCATCTTATTGTTATCTATCCCTCTCATAGGGCGCACGGGGTTGCATTGAATTGAAGACGACGTTGTCCACGGGCATTGGAGGCGGCTCGTAGGCTATGGGTTTGGGCTTGCTGCTGCTGCTGATGATGCAATAGCTATATCGGTGAAATGCGTACTATTTTTCAACCAAGAAAGTCATAGATAGATTGCTTAGGCTTCGTAAAGAAGAGCCCTTTCATCTCATTTTTTTGTCAGTAACTTGGCTTCTGTTTCTGTTTAGTTATTGTATATATCGGTATTTAAAGGGAACCTAAAGTGTCACAGATCTCCATGTCATTCGCCTCGTATAGACTAGTATCTCAGATATACAAAACCTTTTTTCATAATTTTTCGAATTTCGTAAGATATCCGCTGAAAGAGAGTTGCAGATCATGTATCTGACCAAGTTTAGCGCACGGTAATTACGCGATTGATCTGTGGAGGGAGGGGAGTTTCTTCTCACCCGATTCCCTCCTCTTTCCCCTCTTCCCTACCTTTTTCTCTGATCTCTCCCCATTCATTTCTCGTTGTTCTGCTTGTTTCTTGTTGTTTCACGTCCCTTATTCAGTATCTAATGCCCTTTTTTCTCAGGATCTCCTATACGAGGATCTCCAGAGGTTCTACGCAACCTCTCTCGTCAAGGTATAAATACAACAAAAATAACAATGTTTCCAGAATCTATTTCATTCCCTTCTCTTTTTTTCACTCGCTCTTCATATCTTCTCGATAGCTCAATCCCAACTTCACGGCGAAATTGTCTACCGCTCACAATTCACTACCTGCCCCGTTCTCAGCCCACAACAATGCGGCAACGTTCGGCCCTCAGAGGGCGTCTTCTGGACACAGAGCCCGCCCGAGAATGCTCAAAACAAGCTTCAGGCACCCTTCGTCTTGAGGGATGACCACGGGAGCGTCGACACGGGGATGGCTGGCGGTATCTCGAACGAAAAGGGAGACCTTTGTTGTTCCAGATTTTGCCCTTTTCAAGTGCTGCAAAATTCACTCGTTCTTTCAATATTCAGGATTCCTGTGCTTTCCACGATCTGCTCTGGGAAAGAAAAGTTTTATCGACACACAGGATTGGAAATTGTGAACCTACGTAATATGGAGAAGGTGAAACATAACTCAACGAGGTTCAGAATAGAAAAAGTCAGCATGATTTGCTGGCATGGGGCGACTAAGATAACAAAAGAGTGGGCCTAATCAGGGGATAATAGTAGCGGCAATATTTGAGCAACGATTTCTTTGTTTTATAATTCGGATTCAAAGATGACAGAAAATTGCAGCTAGCAGAACTGAACCATCCACATGTTTCATATTGATTTTGAGCAGATTCTTGTTATGGTTGCCTAATATCGTTGCTCATTTACCTTACACAAAAAATAAACACGTTGCCATAAATACTTTTTCATTATAATGCATTGTTTGAATTAACATAAAGTGCAGAAACTATTTTGAATATAAGTTTTTCTGGCAACGTATTTAGCAAGAATCGCGGAAAAGAGAAAAAGAGAAAGAATCGTGCAAGGTGAGTCAAAATAATAAACCTGGGTGTAGAAAGAATAATGAAGGCGTTGTTCTTTTCCTATCCAAGCCTTCTCTCGCCGTTCCCTCGCCTTCCGCATTCGACCCTCGCTGAACATCTGAAATGCATGATAACCATGATAAAGAGATGTTATGCAGAGAACAACATACAAGAACAAAAGATGAGGGTACATGAAATGCAAGAGATTGAGTCATCCTCCCTCGAGAGGGGAAGAGGGGGGGGGGGGGGTGAGTCTCCCTCTCGGAGGTGAGAGGAAGGGTCTTTGCTTGCCAGTGGCATCGCCTCCTTTTATCTCCCCTCAAAGCAGTCAATAATTTGTTCGGTGCAGCTTTTCTATCAGACTTCAACCCTTCGCGGTAGGAGTCCGCATAGATCAAACTCAAAATTAGCGATTTGGCGACACTTTAGGTTCCCTTTAAGCGAACCGTTTGGCAGGGCTTTATTCAGCTCAGGCGGCGGGAAAGGCGCGGGTTGTGAGCTTCATGGAATAATATTCTTCGCCCCCTTGGTATCTATGTAAATGTATAATTGCAAGCTTTGCCGCCTCTTGTATTTCTTTCGAAAAGTGTATCCCTTGTGATATCCCTATTCGCAGGCCGCCTTGTTTACGGCTTCGAGCAGCCTTGCCCCGCCTGAGGGGGTTAGAATGAGGGGGGGGGGAGTAACAGTGGATTTCACTCTTACAAGGGATCTCTCACTCTCACTCTCTCTCCAACTCTCTCTAATTTCCCCATACGGCACGTACTCTCTCTATCTCACTCCTTTCTAGCATAGAAGCTTCGCGAAAGCGCATGCCCTGAGGCCGTAGTAGGGTCAAGGGAATGACGGCTTGCATCTTTGCTAAAGATTTTTTTATTAATAACCAAAGCCCTTAGTGTGCTTGTGTTTTTTGCTGGATACTTTACCGACTGTTTCATTATCTTCTTTTCGGTGTATGGTAAATCGTTAGGGAGGCTTTCTAGCATGAAACTTCTAAATCCTCTCAAATCTCGCTCTTCATTTAGCAAAGAGGAGGAACGTGCTCTTCGTTGTTTACGGCTCAATTCTGCCTCCGTCTATGCCGTTTATCTCTTTCTCTCTTTTTCTCTTTTTCTCTGGTACCGTTTGGTCAGCTTTGCTGAATTGGCAGCCCTTCAACAGTACTATGTGGACCTCTTTGTTCCTGATTCTCCCCAGGCGGAAATAGCGCATTCCTGGATCCTCGCCAGTCATACCTGACGCAGCTTTATTGATGCTTTTCGCAAAATAGGCCTATCATATGCAAAATCGTCTTGAGTTGTCGTTGAGCGCTCTTGCCCTAGCAAGCTTTGGCGCTCCAAATGTTATTGGCGAAAAAGTTCTGTCAGTAATCGTATTACTAACTTGTCTGAACTCTCTTCGAACAGCTTCGCTCTTAATATGCAAAAGTAATTTGCATACTTTCATAAAATCAATAAATATTCGACATTTTCAGCCTCTGCCAGTCGTACGGTGTCGCTGAACGGAGGCAGTTTTAGCGGGGAGGACGACGCGCCCTTCGGGAACAAACTCAAGCGCGAGTTTTGGTTCGCCATCCCGCCCAGTCAGGTACTACTACGCATGATCAATCCGGTGCTTTAATCGGTTTTCCAAAATATTATAATATATTAGTATATATTTAAAAGCACAAGTAAGACTTGTGCGGCATGCTTTGTGAGCGCTCGGTATTTGACCGCCGCAGCTATACTAGCTTGCTTTATCTATCTAAAGGCTGTTCCGCTTTTTGCCCGGTGAACCATCCCGTGATTGGTATAGCTTTGTGCAGTGCAGATTGCTGCAGACCGTAGGTAGATTACCGTTTTTAGAGTGGCCGTTAAATGCTCTGATCCCCCCCCCTATAGCCTTGGTATAACTCGGGATAGCAGAGGAGGGGGTTAGTCTAGGCTGTTTGATTGCTGATCGCAAGGGGTCAGTGACGTAGGAACGGAGGTTGATCCATCATATTTATCTTCCCCTCATATTCCGGGATTTGGCGCTGATCTAGCCGGCATTTGGGATACGGTCGGTGCAAAATGAAGAGGTTGCGGAGAAGATGAGATAGGTAGGAAGTTTGGTGTAGTATGATGATATGTGGTGATAGATATCCGTGCACACAGCCGCGCTGGTTACTGTAGGTTTGAGCGATAATTTGGAAGGACTATGATCTAGACATGATCCACAGTATGATAAAAAGCTGTCTCTAAATCCTACAATATGCCAATAAAATAAAATATGATTTAAGGCCGACAACATCTACCACTTCCTGCTGCAGTGGTCACCCGATAAGTACGGCCAGGTATCGATCTCAAGTAATTGCTATCGTAAGTCTACCGTAATCCACGGAATTTGCATATCAGCGAAGTTTAATCTTCATGATAGATTTCGGAAGGTGTAGTCTTGTTTATATATATTTAGTTCCGTGGCATAGAATATTTTGTAAAGCTCGGCGGCAGAGATGCTTTTTTCCCTCTTCCCGATTGGCTCATCTCTGGTCCCTGCAGAAAGTGTTCCTTAGACAAACAGAGCAAGACGAAATCGCGCCGCGTGTATTGTACTCGTGAGTGCAAAGTTCGAGCAGCTTCTTCATGTTACGAGATCTCGGACTAGAGGGCGGCTATCGAATGAGATAATACGATCAGGCACACGCCGATAGAGCGGAGAAGATTGAAGAGAATGAGATATGGAGAGAATGCATAATAAATGTATTCGATAGTCGCCCTCTGTACCGAACTTAGCATTTAATCGCTTGGGATTTCCTGTTTTGCTTTATCTGCAGCGGGTGAAGCATATCATGATCATAAAAAGTTCCTGAACTTTCGACCAACAGCTGACCCCCCGTTAGCCCACGTGTACAGCAAATATTATAACTGCCCTCTTTCTTGCTAAATAGTCGCTTGTATGACTTCTATGCGTCCCCCCTCTGTCTCCTCTTATAATAGACTTGGCTCGTAAGTGCTTTGCACTTGACCAGTACACGAGGGACTACTTGTGGTGTAGGGCAAGATGATTAGCTATGTGACGAAAATAGGACAGATATGGTCAAAAGGCAGTAGCATGCAGCTGTAATAATGTTATGATTTGCATAGAAACCGTAACACTCGCGCGATATCCTAACTACGTACTGTATGAAAAGCTACTTTTCACATTTTTTTTCATAAAATATTCGTATGCTCAGAGCGCATTTCTGTTCAGCATAGTCATAATCCCTGTAGTTATTGGTAGTCGTGAGAACGTTGCAAAGTCTAAACGTACGGTAACCCTGTGCAATAGCGGAAGTGATGGGCGTATCTTTTCTCTGGGTTCGATATTACTCACCGAGCCGCGGTCACCTGTACCCACGGTGGGGTTGTTGACACTATCTTGAGATGGGAAGGCGAAAATGGCCCAACAATAAGAGGGTCTAGACAGCTCTAATTGGAAGCGAAACCGTTCAGTTCCTCACTATTGTATTTATAGCTCACAGCATGATGTCATGGGAATGATTGACAAAATAAGGAAATAAGCAAGGTGTAAATTTAATTATTGTAGGACACGACATTGTCGACGCTAGACGAATCATCGATGAACAGCACGTCATCAGGGGCGGTGGCCATTCCGAATAAGGTAATTTTTATTTTATTTTTCTCATTCTTATACCATCGCATTGTGTGAGTATCGTATTTTGGCAATACTTTGATACTATTTCTTTCTTGATCGTGCTAAAATTGAGCTTGCTCTGGGCTTTGGATATGCGGTACGAGGAATTTGCGCGTTCAAGCTTCCCTCCATGTTTCGCTAATTATACCATCCCCCCTCTTCTGGTTCGCGTTCCTGACACGATTGCCTAATGAGACGAACGGTGATTTGATTGCGGAGAAGAACAAGGAAGTTTTATGATAGCAGCGATCGTATGATTGCCGATCTAGTTATGCATAAGATTACTATGCTCCGAAGTGTGGTCTAGACGACATTATTGCACGCTACGACTATACTGTAGTACCTAGATTTCTAAAATTATCAATTGCATATGCGAGGGAAAATGATGGAAATTTAATAGAAAATATTACGGTAATTTTGCAGGAAGACCGAGGCTTCCTCGTGCTGGACTCGGAGGCGGACGAGTCGCTGACCGGTAAGTAGTCTTTGTCCGTTTTCGTGATTCCCGGCTCCGACTTCGGCTTTCTGGGAAATAGAAAATTCTCTCCCGCACACACACACACAATTCCCATCACGGCCGCAACTTCAGTGATCGGCGATTAGTTGCGATTGTAGTGAATTCAGAAGATGTGGGGCTCAGCGCGTGGAAATTTGCATACCGAACTGTTGGAACGCACAAAGCGATTAGCTGGGTTTATGCCGCGAACTCCGCTTCAGTCTGTACCCTACAAAGGGCACAGATTCGCAGCATTCGCAGCAGTTTAATGTGTAGTATGGTAATCTAATCGTGCCACAAGGTCTAGTATTTACGCATGCCCAAATAGTTATAGTAGCTATGATAACCTCTTGCTTTTTGCTTTCAGCATAGTTTAGCCTGATCATATGGAGGGGTGGTCACATCAAAAAGAAGAGTTGTTATTGTCGCATTGTAGAGAAATGCTGCGTGAGGAGTGAGAGGTAAGCCGATTTTGGGGCAGTGACTTTTATCAAGTAGAAGGCAACAGATGGCGGCCGTGTGGGAGGAGGTGGGAATAAAAAAGCCAACCATCCCGCCCAGTGGGCCACTATCGCTGTACGGTCCGAAAGTTGTCCGGCTTTTCTGTGTGTGCTATTCTAATTCGATTGAGATTCGGTCATATCGCACTATGTCGCGTGACTTCCTAGCTCTCTCTAGAAGGAGGATGGGATAGCGAAAGGAGCATTTGTTTACCGTCTGCTCGGTTTTTCGTTGACCGCACGTTGCGATTAGCGTCCCCTTTGACCACGCGCCTGCTTGGGCGGATTGCTTTGCTGCTTGTGCGATGTTAGATTACTGTGATTATCGTATATCACAATGTCAGCCCCGTATTGCACGACACGATCTTCGGAACTTGAAAGGCACCACGCTGTTGACTTTATCTTGTTGATGGCTTTGAAGAATCGTAACCTTGAACGGCTACGTCAGAGCACGTTGCGCGCTTATCGCGCGAACGATATACAGATGTATTAAACGGCCGTCCACGCGCACGTAGGATAGTATAGTCCTCATAACCGTTGGATTAATTAATTTAAGAGAAGTTCTCTCTTAAAGAATCAAAATGCTGCCGTCCAGCCAAGCGTTTCTTGCAGTAAAGCCTTGTGCTGCAGGCTTTCTCATCCAATCCAAATGTCCTATCGGATATCGGATGCCCATGTATGTATGTACTGCATACCCAAACACAGTCAAGCCCGGGTGGGCCGGATTCTGCCTAATTGGGCTTATTCCTCCTCCTCTGTGTTGGGGGGGGTGGCACTCACTCCGGACTGGACCATAGGCAGGAAGCGGGGAGAGGGAGAGAAGTGGAAAAGGCGGCGTGTATCGCTCAATGATCATGTACCCCCCCCCTTCTTTTTTGGTTGGCTAAACATTCTGTTGGTGGCGGTGTGTAGAGCATTTTATCTGGCTCTTTTTGATCCCTTTGTGCTTCTGCAACCTCTATATTAGAGTTGAATCCATGTAGCATTACGATGGACAAAATCATAACGGTATAAATACCGGTGTATTTACTCCGCTTTCCCTTTGCATCTCGGCCGCTCTTCAAAGGCCGCCAATATCTCGTTTGGTCGTATCTATGTCGATATCTCTAATCGCCCGAGATTTGGACCTGCTACAGCGAAGTGTCCGTGTAGTTTCGTAGTACCGGTTCGCCGGTTTCGCCTGGCCCTTTCGCCTCCTTCGTCTTCGTCTCATTGTTTGCTCTCCGGGGTCGAACTGTGATAGCCTGTGATGCGCAGCCGACCGACCGACCGACCGACTTCGCTCTATTGTAATTATCGGCAGGGCGGTCACGTTGTGGTGCGCGTGCGGTGCGCAGTTGCTGACGTCAGGCTGCGCACTTTTCTCGGCTATCCTACCCGCCATCCGACTCGCAACCCTCCCTCGCCCGATCATCACTAATCATGAGTGTCGCCCGGGTAATCCCTGCTAAGAAGAAGAAGACAACGAAGACGAAGACGCGAAGGGGAGTAGAAGATCGCGTGCGTATGCGCTCCTCTACTCCCGGTGTATTGCTCCTCCTCCTCCTCTTACCGGCGAAGAGAGTTGCTCTTATCGTATCACTGGCGGGCTGTGTAAAGAGTCGTGTATTCTGAGTGATTGGGTGCGCGATGAAAACACGCGCATATACATACACATACGGAGCGTGACCACTGACCAGAGTTACTACGACGGTTGTAACGGAGCAAAAGAGGAGCAACAACATCTGCAAGAGGCAGCATCCACCCAATTAGTGGGACAATATTTGGACGCGACGGTCGAACGTTCGCGAAACGCGATCGGGATGTGTTGACCAACGACCAGCGAGGGCCAAGTTCAGAGAGACGCGTCTAATCGAGCGACTCTCTTCTTCCGAATTGGTCCGCTGTTATCAGCTGATCGGAGGGCGATAACACGACTGCTACAGAGGGCAGGTCGAGTCTCTCTATCTCTCGCTGGCTCTGTGAGAAGCACGGGTTCGTGTCTCGGTGACATATGACATGCTAATAAGGATGCCCCTGTGGTGGAACTTTACTATGAGAGTTCCGCAATCGATGTTCTTTTGGCCGAGATGTTTCACTGCTTTTTAGTGACAAGCCGCGCCGTGGTTATGAATGATGCATAAGACATGAGCTTCGAAAGGACTTGATTGCATATCTCTATTTACTTCCTTTGAAGAGCAAGATTTTGCTAGTGTAGCGCGTTCACGAACTATTTCGATGTACTATTGATCCTGCGTTTGGGATCCCCGAGGTCTGTCTATCTAGTATTTGTGTACTCCCGCTTGTTTTCCACTTTCTCTCTCTTCTGTGCCCGTAGGCTTCGCTCAGCCGGTGAGTGTCTCTGTTTATTTCTCCTCCTCCCCCTCCTCCTCTGCCTCGTGGGTTGACATGAATCCTGCCCAGAATGCACGGCGGATAAGGAGGTTATTTTGGCTTACACAGTGCGTACGCTTACTCGGCGGTAGTTAGTCGATCCTACCTGGTATTTTTTGGCGGATTCCCAACTCATTCCTACTTTGTCCGCACTCCTCTCTTCACATTGCCTCGCGACAACCATATGGTGCACGAAGAGGCGCATGCCATCAGGTTGCGCATCCTTTGCTGCTGCTATTATTATTACTCGTCTAACAATACCATACTTTTGGAGCTATTCCTGGGTTTCCCCGGTCGATCTCTACAAGCAAGTAGAACACGGCGGAGCGCCCGTTGTTTCCTCTGCGTGTTTGCGCTCCGATGTCCTGGTTGGTTGTTTTTGCGCCTCATACTGGTGTATTTTATTTCGGGCAGCTCAGCGACTAGGAGAATAGGAGGATGACAGTGAGCGCATTACGGAGAGGAGAAGGAGGAGGAGGAGGAGGAGGAGGAGCTTCTCCCCCCTCGAACTGTACCGGCATACAGCGTACGGCTTATTATAGTTCTCTCTGAGAATCGTGCCCGGTATCGCTGATGTTATGCGTGTTCCTATGAGCACTGTAACAGCTATTGTGCCTCCTTGAAATGAATAAGTGTCTATATATCCATCCATCCATCTATGCACCTTGACATATTGTTGTCTAGTATGTTTCCGTATGTTTATATACCACCGTGAAAAGGGCGCGGTGAATCAGCAGCCTCTGTTTTCCATTGTAGTGCGATGCGCGATTGACGCCTTTTCGCACATACGATGGCATGATGAAACTAGTGCTACAAAAGATTAGAATCGTACAGGCCGCGCGAAGGCGGAGATGGTTGGTCACTGCTCGGCGGTCCTCTGTTATCAGCGGACGCTAATCCTGGGGGACGTTTATCGTTCCGCATATGGCGTGTGTTTGTGTGTGTATCAGGCTGGATTAGGCGTACTATCAGCAGAGTATCGGGCGATCCGCTCTCGCTGGGCCTCCCACGCGCGTGTTGTCCTCACCATTGTGTGGCCGTATCAGACGACGTACTTCCGGATTGCGTCTTCCGGGGGGCTATATAAGGAACGCCCCTGAAGATATGACCAGAGGCGACTGCTTCCCCCCCCCCCCCTGGATGCCTTTTGTGATACTGTTTTCCCGTTTACGACGAGCGCTTGTTACTTATCACGGTCACCTCTCTCGTGACCTGGTCGCGATAAGGGAGAGGCCTACCGTCTCTCGTCTCGTCTCGTCTATTTGACTAGAGTAGGTATAATTATCATACATAATAAAGGTGAACAAGCAACAAAAAGATCTTTGCTCTATAGTCTATATAGACTGTAGAGCTCAGCACCTTCGTGGGTTTCAGTCCGCTCTCGTTCTATGCGGTGAATCAGCCGTGCCCGCTGCCAAATCGGTATATAAGACGGAAGGATCTGGAAGGCGGCGCAGTCATTCTCCTGAGCGATCGAAAAGTTTCACCGAAACTGCTCTCGTCCACATCCCGTTCGCCTCATCTCTATAGAGATCATCACATGCTGTGGCTACTTTGGGGTGACCCTTGCTCTCGATATAACTCCTCCTTCGTCCCGTCTCCCGTCTTCCTTTTCCGCTCTTTTCTCACCTCTCCTCTCGAATTCCTCCGTCGTCTCGTCTCTTCATTCGGTCACTCACTGCCTTCCCCCGGTTGATACACTTTTCCTGCTCTCCTTCTCCTCCTCCTTCCTATTATCTCTCCTACCCTTCTCGAGATCAACATGTCCATAAAGTAGACGGGGCAACAGTCGCTTTCCCATTCTTCTTCTTCTCCACCTTTTTGCAAGCTCGTCTTGACCCCCATTAGTCGCATCTCAAGCGAGGCCTGTCGTCTTCTTGCTCACCGAGTGTGTTGTGGTGTCGCGCTAGTTGGTTGGCTAATTCGCATCTACCGTATCCTTGACTGTGTCTGAATGGCGCAGCGTTGTCGATTCCGTGATTCCGACAACCTGTTCTCAGCGTAGGAACGCACTGCACCCCCCCCCCCCC